>SJXQ01009625.1:38314-213987 GCA_006408695.1 Aepyceros melampus | reverse complement strand
TTAAGGAATCTCCACACTGTTCTCCATAGTGGCTGTACTAATTTGCATTCCCACCAACAGTGTAAGAGGGTTCCCTTTTCTCCACACCCTCTCCAGCATTTATTGCTTGTTGACTTTTGGATCGCAGCCATTCTGACTGGTGTGAAATGGTACCTCATTGTGGTTTTGATTTGCATTTCTCTGATAATGAGTGATGTTGAGCATCTTTTCATGTGTTTGTTACTGTTAGTTCTCTATTTAAAACATTTTTATTGAGGTATAGAATAAAACATTTTTATTGATATTTACAATGTTGTATTAATTTCTGCTGTACAGCAAAATGATTCAGATATATATATACACATACACATATATATGTATATATACATTCTTTTTTATGCTAAACACTTTGTTTAGTTATTATATGTTTAGCCATTCATTCATTGATTTATTCAGCACAAGTTTATTGAATATTTTTAGTAAGACTTTTTTATCAATAAAATGGACAACAAACTAAAATAAATTATTGAGTTGATAATCTAGTGGAGGGTGAGACTATGAATGAAATCAGGAGTATTTAGCTGTTAGAAATTAGTAAGTGCCTGTGGAGATAATTCTACACATTCTCTCAGTTTTCTGTACATCTATCAGAAAGAGGCACTAACTACCCTTCATCCCATGCAACTTTTCATCTGTACAACAAATAGCTTTGCCCTGCAGAAACATGTAGGGCGTGTTTGCTGCCATGTAATGTAAAGAAAACACCTCCCTCCTGAGAAAGAGAGGGATGCTGAGTGCCTACAGTCATTGATCCAGGATCCCTAGACTCAAGGTTTTTCTCCTGTCACTCAACTCACTGAGTATTCAGGTATCACCTGGGACCTTCATTTCAACTTTAGAAATGAGGACCCAGGAACTAGCACAATACACCATATATATGCACACCTAATTATCACATTATAAAACCTCAGTTCAGTTCAGTCGTGTTAACTCTTTGTGACCCCGTGGACTGCAGCACGCCAGGCTTCCCTATCCATCACCAATCTCAGAGCCTGCTCAAACTCATATCCATCGAGTCGGTGATGCCATCCAACCATCTCATCCTCTGCCGTCCCCTTCTCCTCCTGCCTTCAATCTATCCCAGCATTAGGGTCTTTTTCAAGGAGTCAGTTCTTCGCATCAGGTAGCCAAAGTACTGGAATTTCACCTTCACCGTCAGTCCTTCCAATGAATATTCAGGACTGATTTCCTTTAGGATTGACTAGTTTGGTCTCCTGGCAGTCCAAGGGGCTCTCAAGAGTCTTCTCCAACACCAGAGTTCAAAAGCATCAGTTCTTTGGTGCTCAGCCTTCTTTATGGTCCAACTCTCATCCATACATGACTACTGGAAAAACCATAGCTTTGACTAGACAGACCTTTGTTGGTTTAACTAGATGGACCTTTGTTAGGGGTTGTAAGCACTAAGTCTATACAATGTTATATGTCAATTATGTCTCAACAAAGCTGGAAAATGACACTCCTATTTTGGCTACAGCATTTGTTGTGGGTTATAAAGAGTCCACCTTCTATAAGAATCCATGAAACCAAGGCAAGGTGATTTTTAGGCTTACAAGTCAGGTTAAAATGTTAGATTCTTCATAACTCTTAACAGTGAAAGGAAGAAAAAGAAAGCAGGGAGGAGAACAGGCCATGCCAGGAGTTAGGGGTTGGGCACTATTATAAGATGATTAGAAAAGATTTCACTGAGCAAACATGAAGGCAAACAGTGAGCTCTGTGGACAAGTGGGACACAGAACAGAAAATCTAAGTCCAGGAGGAGTCCCCTGTCACATTTAAGGGATGGCAAGTCAGCTGCCTCTGGAGGTAATGCATTCCTGTTATGGAGGTAATGCATTTCTGTGAGGACTCGGTCAATTTTGAGATAAGTGTTCTTGACTTGGGCTTTCTTTCATGCTCTGCTTCAGAACTCAAACAGCTATCAAAGTTATCAATTTTCCATTGACAACCCCCCTGCACTTTGCATCTAGTCAGGAGTTTCAGAACCTGAGGAAATTGCTGAGTCATCTTGAGCCAATTTCTCTAATGGACTCTAAGGATTTGATGATGGTACTGAGTGATATGAATAATAAATGAAGCAAAAAAACATTGACTTGCTTCTTCACTCATCCTGAGGCCACATTTGAGATAGCTTTTATTCTTCAGTCTGGACCCACTCCATGACACATTAGTGAGAGTAGTGGATTTTACTAAAAATTCCATGGCTACTAATTTCATCAAGCATCATAATTAAAACCTCATAAATATCTTGGTTCTTTTCCCCCAAATTCCTCCCAGGACAACAGTGTCTGCTCTCCTCTCTACATCTTCCCTCCCTTTCCCATCCCTTGTCCCTTGCAGCTCCCAGCTTCTCCCCGACCTTCCAAAGCAATGCCATTCTGACCATTGGCCAGCACTTCCCCCCTCTGTCAAGTTTTGTCAAGCTTCTGTCAAGTTCAAGTGCAACCTAGTTTTGTTCTTATAGAACACGAAATATCCCACTCACACCACAAATACCTCATTAAGCAAGAGACCACTTTCTAGAGACAAATACCACTGGCTCTATCATTCTATTTTTCTAAAAATCATGGCAGTATGCTGTTTGATGAGCAGATATTTGCTTTTCTCTATATACTGGCAAGTCTCTTCTAGGGATTGAGTGAGGACAAATAAAAGTCTAGGGTATATGTTCTTCTGGTCAGAAGTTTTCATCTGGAGGAGATCTGCTTCCTGTAAAAACAATTTAGGAATGTGTGTCAGGCCTTTATCTGTCTCTATCAGGAAACTGTGAATTCCCTGATTCTGTAGTGTGGAAGAATTATAGTCTAAATTGTTACCAGTTCGCTAGTCCTATAGCTATTCTTTGTTTCTACATCTTCACATTTCCCAATCATTAACTCTTGAAGCAGCATCTTACTTCAAAGGACAAGGACACAGAAGCTCGAACATGGCTTCAGAGCAAGTCCCGGATGATCAGGGCACCCCCTAATCTTGGTTCTTTATCTAGAATACAGTATAGCCTTCAGCTACCTTTTCTCAGCAAGATCAATTCAAAAGAGCCCAAATAAAATCAATTCCAAGAAAAACAAAGAACTCTGTTTTCTTCTTACTCATCTGAATTTGTGGGTGGAAATCATGAACCCTATAGTGAGCAGACTTTTCTAGTTACCAGATCAAGAAAAATAGATGTACTTACTTCAGGACGTGAAGACTTTGTTCTCATTGAAGATGGATTGGATGAATACCCAGTAGATGTAGAAATGCATGTTACCTGAGAAGAGCTCCTTGAACGCTTGTTTGAGAATCTGAGCATTTCTTATACATTATTATCAACTCCTTCTATAATAATGATGTTTACTGATGTAACACTTTATTCCTGTTGTGGTCTGATCACACTTATTCTGTGACTGACTGGTCTTCAAGTTCACTCCAACTCTGAGATCCATTAAGTGTAAGAATACAAAGATGAAGACTGACAGGTGGCGGTTCTGAGATGTGGAGGGGAGGGAACAGAAGCAGGAACCGGGGAATGTGCCCAAGGCACCCGGGCCACTGTCACCTGGAGCTTACAGTCATTTTGTCCACACAGTTCCTTTGGTTTGGGATGCGCCGTGTAGAAAACTGGAGTCAAAGAGAAACAGAAGAGAAACAGAGGTGACTACTACACGGTAGGGAGAGAACACATCTGAGTGCTTGGTGTTCAGGCCTTTGATGCAGTTTGAATTTTGTGCATGTGTGTGTGTGTCTGTGTGTGTGTGTGGTGTAAGGCAGAGAGATCTAGAGAGGTCTAACTTCTTTCTTTTTCACACTGATATATAGTTTTCTCAGCATCACTTGTTGAAAAGACTGCACTTTTCCTATAAATGATCTTGGCAACCTTGTCAAACAACATTGCTTATATTTATGTTGACTTTTGTATTCTGTTCTATTTTGGTGGTCTTTATATCTGTCTTTACACCATTACTCACATTGTTTTGATAAGAGTAGCTTTTGTTTATTGAAAATATATGCACAACCTAAAAGGTGAGAGTTATGCTCTATTCAGTGGTAATTTTTAGGACTTCAAGCCTAGGTACAGTATCTCAAGTAACCTTGAGAGATGTGGTCCATGAAGGCTGGGGGTGGGGAGAGAAGTCAGGTTGTATAGAAGTTTGCAAGAAGGGGAAGGTAGTCCAAACATCAAAAGATTATTATCTTTTGATAATAAAAAAGTTCTGATATCTCACAGTAAGGAATTAAGTGATTTTCTATGTATGGGAAGATGCAAGAGTCTTGGCTCACTGAAATCATTCCTTTTGTATGTATCTTAGCTATATGGGGCCAGTGTCCTGCATCTTTTCACATTTCACTGAGCCCTCAGTGCTTGCAAGGAGTGCCAGCAACTAAATGGCCATTGGATAGCAGGCATTATTTTTCCTGGGTGTTCTCTGGGCTCAGAAATTCATATTTGGAGGGCTGGAATAGCTGATGGCTGTGACATCCTTGTTTATTGATATGGCAGGAAATACTCCATTCCACACTTGGAATAAAGTTATAAAATCTGGAATTGTGGCAAATCCAAATCTATTCTCTCTTTTTACTTTACTTTTTATTTTCCAAAATTTATTTCTTTCAAGATTGCTTTGTTTGCTCATGTTGCAGTGAAAAAGAAAACAAAAAGAGTGAGCTTTTTTTAAATTTTAATTTCCCTTAGTTGCAGTGAAAAGGGGAAAAGAAAAAGAATAAGTTCTTTCCCTTTCCTGAGAGCAAAGAATATAGAGAAAACAGTGAGAAAGCTTTTTTTTTTAAAATTTAACTGCTCCTAACTCTGCATTTCTGTAACTAAGTTTGCTTTTCTGCCCCCTAACTTTGCAGAAGCTACTTGTCACACCTATTTTCTTTTGACTCTATGGCAAATTCATCCTGTATCTGGTGTTTACCCTTACAACACCCTTCCCCTCATAGATATATGTCAGAAAGAAGGCTGTAGAGCCACCAAACTGCCAGACTCAATTACTAGGTTACTGAGGCAAGCCTATGACTGGCCTATGACTGTCTTTGAAACAATGCAAGAGGAAGAAATGAAGATCCTGTCACCTCAGTTCCTCTTCACTGATCCTGACTGTGAGCTCTCAGCTTATATAAGCGCCCAGACTCCTCATGGAGGGGGGGGTGGGCCACAGTTCTTGCAGCTTAAGTCTCCTGTGTTCCCCTCTCTGACAGCTGAGAATGTAGGTCACCTTTTTATTTCCTCCAAGCTCTGTCCCCTTATTTTTTATTTGGCTTTGGTAGGCAGAGAAAGCCAAGAATTTTGGTCAGCAATATTCAGGGTGTCTTGAGATCCCATATGAATTTTAGGGTGTGTTTTTCACCTTCTGCAAAAAATGACCTTGGAGTTTATACAAAATTCAACTGAGCGTGTCGACCACTTGGGTTAGTATTGTCATCTTAATAGCAAGTCATGAACATGGTTGTCCTTCCAATACTTGGGTCTTTCTTCAAATGATTTTTTAAATTGCTTGTCAAAAAATTATTCACAGCCTAAAAGTTGAAAGTTATATTTTATTCAGTGGAAATTTATACAACCTCAAGCCTGGGAGGCAGCATCTCAAGTAACCCTGAGAGAAATGCTCCGAAGAGCCAAGGAAAGAGCCTGGTTATATAGGAGTTTTGCAACAAAGGACAGGTAGTCTGAATGTAAAATGATTATTGTTAATTAAAGAAAACCAGATATCCCAAGATAAAGAGTTTAGTGCCTTTCTTCCTACGGGAGGGCTTCCCTGGTGGCTCAGACAGTAAAGAATCTGCCTGCAATGCAGGAGACCTGGGTTCAGTCCCTGGGTTAGAAAGATCCCCTGGAGTAGGAAATGGCAACCCACTCCAGTATTCTTGCCTGCAGAATTCCATGGACAGAGGAGCCTGGTGGGCTACAGTCCATGGGGTCTCAAAGAGTCGAACATGACTGAGCAACTAACATACACACACTACTTGTGGGAAGATGCAAGAGTCTGAGCTCACCAAAATCATTCTTTTGATATGCATCTCAGCTGCATGGGGCCAGTTTCCTATGTTTTTATATCCTGAGTCTCCTCAAGGCTCACCTTAAGGAGTGGATATAGTCTCATGGCTGCTGTTCAGCACTAAGTTGTGTCCCATTCCCAGTGACCCCATGGACTACAGCACATCAGGCTTCCCTGTCCTTCACTATCTCCCAGAGTTCCCTCAAACTCATGTCCATTGAGTCAGTGATGCCATCCAACTATCTCATCTTCTATCGCCCCCTTCTCCTCTTGCCCTCAATCTTTCTCATCATCAAGGTCTTTTCCAATGAGTCAGTTGTTTGCATCAGGTGGTCAAAGTACTAGAGCTTCAGCTTCAGCATCAGTCCTTCCAATGAATATTCAGGGTGGGTTTCCTTTAAGAGTGACTGGTTTGATCTCCTTGTTCTCCAAGGGACTCTGAAGAGTCTTCTCCAGCACCACACTTTGAACAGCATGACTGTGAGATGTGTGTTAGATGGCAGGTATTCTTTGTTTCCTTCCTGAGTTCCCTCAGGGCTTCCAGCTCATTTTCTTCAGCTGGTGGCTGCAGTTGCTGAGAATTAAGACATCCTTCGTTTAGAGACAGGGCAGGAAATATTTCTAAAGCTGAAACTCCAATACTTTGGCCACCTGATGCGAAGAACTGACTCATTTGAAAAGACCCTGATGCTGGGAAAGATTGAAGGTGGAAGGAGAAGTGGAAAACAGAGGATGAGATGGTTGGATGGTACCACCGACTCAATGGACATGAGTTTGGGTGAACTCCGGGAACTGATGGACAGGGAAGCCTGGCATGCTAAGAGGTTCATGGGGTCACAAAGAGTCGGACACAACTGAGTGACTGAACTGAACTGAACTGAGACCTAGGAGTTACATATTATTTTCCCAATTTTAGACATAAGGTAAGTGAGGCTTGGAAAGTCCATTTTTAGAAATGTGCTTATTAGTTAATAAATAAGTAAATTATGACATGCCCCAGATATGCAGATGATGCCACCCTTATGACAGAAAGAGAAGAGGAACTAAAGAGCCTCTTGATGAAGGTCAAAGAGGAGAGTGAAAAGGCTGGCTTAAAACTCAACATTCAAAAAACTAAGACCAAGGCATCCAGTCGCATCATTTATGGCAAATAGATGGGAAAACAATGGAACATTGACAGACTTTATTTTCTTGGCCTCCCAAATCACTGTAGATAGTAACTGTAGCCATGAAGTTAAAAGATGCTTACTCCTTGGAAAAAAAGCTAGGACAAACCTAGACAGCATATCAAAAAACTGAGACATTACTTTGCCAACAAAGTTCAGTTCAGTTCAGTCGCTCGGTCGTGTCCGACTCTTTGCAACCCCATGAATCGCAGCACGCCAGGCCTCCCTGTCCATCACCAACTCCCGGAGTTCACTCAGACTCACGTCCATCGAGTCCATGATGCCATCCAGCCATCTCATCTTTGGTCATCCCCTTCTCCTCCTGCCCCCAAACCCCCCCAGCATCAGGGTCTTTTCCAGTGAGTCAACTCTTAGCATGAGGTGGCCAAAGTACTGGAGTTTCAGCTTTAGCATCATTCCTTCCAAAGAAATCCCAGGGTTGATCTCCTTCAGAATGGACTGGTTGGATCTCCTTGCAGTCCAAGGGACTCGCAAGAGTCTTCTCCAACACCACAGTTCAAAAGCATCAATTCTTCGGCACTCAGCCTTCTTCACAGTCCAACTCCCACATCCATACATGACCACAGGAAAAACCATAGCCTTGACTAGACGGACCTTAGTCAAAGTAATGTCTCTGCTTTTGAATATACTATCTAGGTTGGTCATAACTTTTCTTCCAAGGAGTAAGCGTCTTTTAATTTCATGGCTACAGTCACCATCTGCAGTGATTTTGGAGCCCCCCCAAAATAAAGTCTGACTCTGTTTCTACTGTTTCCCCATCTATTTCCCATGAAGTGATGGGACCAGATGCCATGATCTTCATTTTCTGAATGTTGAGCTTTAAGCCAACTTTTTCACTCTCCTCTTTCACTTTCATCAAGAGGCTTTTTAGCTCCTCTTCACTTTCTGCCATAATGGTGGTGTCATCTGCATATCTGAGGTTATTGATATTTCACCCAGCAATCTTGATTCCAGCTTGTGTTTCTTCCAGTCCAGATTTCTCATGATGTACTGTGCATAGAAGTTAAATAAGCAGGGTGACAATATACAGCCTTGACGTACTTCTTTTCCTATTTGGAACCAGTCTGTTGTTCCATGTCCAGTTCTAACTGTTGCTTCCTGACCTACATACATATTTCTCAAGAAGCAGGTCAGGTGGTCTGATATTCCCATCTCTTTCAGAAATTTCCACAGTTTATTGTGATCCACACAGTCAAAGGCTTTGGCATAGACTAGTCAAACCTATGGTTTTTCCAGTAGTCATGTATGGATGTGAGAGTTGAACTATAAAGAAGTCTGAGCACTGAAAAAATGATGCTTTTGAACTCTGGTGTCGGAGAAGACTCTTGAGAGTCCCTTGGATTGCAAGATCAAACCAGTCAATCCTAAAGGAAATCAGTCCTGAAATATTCCTTGGAAACACTGATGCTGAAGCTAAAGCTCCAATACTTTGCCCACCTGATGCGTAGAGCCAACTCATTATAAAAGACCCTAATGGTGGGAAAGATTTAAGGCAGGAAGAGAAGGGGACAACACAGGACAAGATGGTTGGATGGCATCACTGATTCAGTGGACATGAGTTTGAGCAAGCTTTGGGAGCTGGTGATAGACATGGAAGCCTGGTGTGCTGCAGGCCATGGGGTCACAAAGAGTCAGAGACAACTGAGCAACTGAACAGCAAAATCATGACATAGCTTATGTGTTTGGAGAAGGAAATGGCAACTCACTCCAGTATTCATGCCTGGAGAATCTCATGGACAGAGGAGCTCGGTGGGCTCTAGTGCGTGAGATCACAAAGAGTCAGACATGCCTGAAGCAACTTAGAACATATATAGATTTTAATGCAGACATTTGTTATTGATATTTCTATAAGAGTAACACAATGTAGAGAAATTCAGTTCCGTTTAGTCGCTCAGTCGTGTCCGACTTTGTGACCCAATGGATTGCAGTAGAGAAACTGGCCGAGTGCTAGAAGACAAAAGTAAAGAATTTAAAATGCTCCATCCCTCCGTTCTCTCCCACTGCCTATGAGAGCTATCTCCAGAGCCCTGAGTTGTTGGGATCTCAGAGAACCATAGACAACAATAACAATATTGCATGACCTGCAGAACTTCAACAGTTTGCTCTGACTGAAATAAGGGTGACATTCTATGTGTAGAATGCCAACAGAGAAAAGTGTCAGTTTATGTGGAAAGATAATATGACAGAGAAAGAACAAAAGTTTAAAAAATACTAAAGGAAATACCGGAACATTAAATGTGACCTGGAAATATCAACATCAAGTAATGAGTTTTTTAATAAAAGAAATTTTATACCTCTGTCTCCTGAAAAGGTGAAACATTATGACCTGTCTGAGAATAAGCAGGGACCAGATATTAATTACTGCATCACTGTGCTCTAGCAGGAGACATGCCTAATTCCACAGTGGGACAGTACTCAACTGTTGTGTCTTGGACATCCAATTGTGCAGAAAGCAAGAATTTTCGAGGATGGAGGTCAAGATGGCAGAGTAGATCCCACCTTCCCATGAATACATCAAAAAGACATCCACATCCACGTGTCCAAGAGTTCTCATAGAGGACCTACCAAATGCTTGCAGAAGATCTCATACAACCAAAGCTACAGGAAAATTGCTTTGGACCCAGGTAGGAGGAAAAGAATATAACTGGAGTGGGGAAGTGATCTGGACCCCAGAGAGGGAACTATGAAAGAGGAAAGGGTCCCTCACCCTCGGAGCCTCCTTCACAGGCTGGGAGGGCTCCTGGGACAGGCAAGGAGCTTCTGAGACTGAGAGGGGCATGGAGCTATTGGCTTGCTGTGGGCAGGGCAGAGAGAGACTGACAGAGACAGTCCCTGCATCCTCGCTGCCCTTCCCAGCCAAGAGGCATGCCCGCTAGTGCGTGCAGAGGCTGGATACTGGAACTCAGGCTGCAGCGGACAGACTGGGGAGACGATGCTCCTTGCCCATGAGGAGACAGCCCCCCAGAAAGAGCCTAGAGTGTGGCTGGGGCCTCACCTGAGGGTGCGTGCAGGACAGAGCTGGGTCTGCCCTCAGAGCTGTGGCCACAGCTAGGGAGCTGGGTTCCGCTGCTAAGAGCTCTGTGAGCACAGAAGCCCCAAGGAGCAGCTGCCCCCAGAGGTGGGGCTGAAACCTGAGCCATTCCCAGCAACCCCACAGCCCTGCGAGTGTACCATCTGAGTAGATGCACACCTGCAGCTTCATGAGCCCGGTGCCTGGGAACCGCTAAGCAGGTGGATGTCCCCACGGCTGAGGTGGGTCTGGCCCCAGCAGAAGCAGTGGACTTTGTGGGCGCACACGCTAGCATGGGCTGAAACCTGAGCCCATTCCAGTGTGTTCTCACAGTGGAGGTGAAGCCATGTGCAGCACCAGCTGTCTACTTGTGGGTTTTGCATGCTGGGCAGCTGGTGACCTCACAGAGCAAGTGGCCCTGCTGACAGTTCTTATAGAGGGACATGCACCAGATGCTTTCTGGCAGGAGCACCCCAGTGCCCCTACTTCACACTCAGCTTTGAACCAGGTCTGGGAGCTTCCACTCCAACACTCAGTTCCCAAACAGGACAAGAGGCCAGAGTGGGGGTGTAGATAAATTAGGAGACTAGGATTAACAGATACACACTGCTATTCATCAAATATGTAAACAACAAGGATCTAACTGTATAATGGAGGGAACTATACGCAGTATCTTGCAATAACCTCTAATATAACAGAATCTGAAAAAGCGTGTTGTATTATGCTCAGTCATGTCCAGCTCTTTGTGACCTTATGGACTATAGTCCACCAGACTCCTTTGTCCATGGGATTCTCCAAGAATACTGGAGTGCTGGAGTGGGTTGCCATGCCCTCCTCCTCTAGGGGGATCTTCCTGATGAGGGATCTAACCCAGGTCTTTTATATATATATATATATATATATATATANCTATAATAGAAAATAATATGAATATATATAACTGAATCACTTTGCTGTACCCTTGAAACATTACAAGTCAACTATCAATTCAGTTCAGTCGCTCAGTTGTGTCTGACTCTTTGCAACCCCATGGACTGCAGCAGGCCAGGCTTCCCTGTCCAACACCAACTCCTGAAGCAATTGACAAAGTCAACTATACTTCAATTGTGAAAAACAAAAAACAAACAGAAAATGATAGAAAGACCATTCTAGGCTAAAAGGGCTTGAGAAACATGGCTTAAAGTGACATGTGAAGCACAATCAGTTCTATGTCAGCAAAATCTTATGTGTACATATATAGCAATGTGGCAAAAATTTTGCATATAAAAGGGCAAATAGTGATTTTTTAATAATACCCTTTGTTTTTATTTGAAAATTTTTCACAATAAAAACTTAAGGAAAAAATTAATGCTAAAATAATATTAATTTTTAACTTTTATAATTGAAAATATTCATTATGTTTATATAAATATACATATCCATATATATACATATACAATTCTTTAATTCACAAAGTTGTATTTTTCATAGAATGCTCCTCCTCACTGATTTTAGCTTGTACCTTGAGGATATTACATTATATGAAATAAGATTGTCAGAAAAAGAATAATTTTCTGTCAACACACATTATATGACATATCTTAATTGGTCAGACTGAAAGAGTTAAATAGGAGAGCGATGGTTACCAGGGGCTTAGAGGAGGGAGAAATCAAGATTTGCTAAGTCTCAATTATACAAAATGAATAAATTTTAGAGATCTGCAGTACAACTTTTTCCCTAGAGTTAACAATATTATACCACACTACATTGCTTCCCTGGTGGCTCAGAGGTTAAAGCGTCTGCCTGGAATGCAGGAGACCCGAGTTTGATCCCTGGGTTGGGAAGATCCCCTGGAGAAGGAAACGGCAACCCACTCCAGTACTCTTGCCTGGAGAATCCCATGGAAGGAGGAGCCTGGTAGGCTACAGTCCATGGGATCGCAGAGAGTCGGACACGACTTAGCGACTTCACTTCCTTTACATTGTATTGAAGAGTATTGTATGCTTAAAATTTTTTTATGAGGATGGATCTCATATTAAGTTTCCTAACCCCTCATACGGAGAAGGCAATGGCACCCCACTCCAGTACTCTTGCCTGGAAAATTCCATGGACGGAGGAGCCTAGTAGGCTGCAGTCCATGGGGTCGCTAAGAGTCCGGCACAACTGAGCGACTTTACTTTCACTTTTCACTTTCATGCGTTGGAGAAGGAAATGGCCACCCACTCCAGTATTCTTGCCTGGAGAATTCCAGGAATGGAGGAGCCTGGTGGGCTGCCGTCCACGGGGTCGCACAGAGTCGGACACGACTGGAGCGACTTAGCAGCAGCAGCAGCAGCAACCCCTCATAGCTTAGTTGGTAAAGAATCTGCCTGCAATGCAGGAGACCTGGGTTCGATTCCTGGATCGAGAAGATCCCCTGGAAAAGGAAATGGCAATCCACTCCAGTATCCTTGCCTGGAAAATACCATGGACAGAGGAGCCTGGTGGGCTACAGTCCATGGGGTTGCAAGAGTAGGACACAACTTAGCAACTAAACTGCCACCACAACCAACCATGAAACAGTGAAAATATAACAGAAAATATGTGAATACAGAACCCAATAGAGAAAAGTGTGTCTAAACAGTTAATTTTCTGATGGACATCAAAGGGAGAACCAGTCCAAGATTGAGTAAATCACAAGGTGTGCTCTACGTTTGAGTAAATGTTCCTGAGTGGCTATTCCATCTACTATTAGTATCACCATGAGCCTTTATCATGACCCATCTAACATAAATGACTTTCAGTTTCTGGCAAATTTGCTGTACTGTGCTCTCTATTGAAGACTCATAAATGCAGACACCAATTATTAAGATGCAGGCATCTAAACCCCACACAAACTCTTAAACCCATCCTATCTGATTTTTCTCTTCTTTTGACTTCCCATTCCATGTTTTCAGGGTCTTTTTTCTGTTTGCAATTCTCCTGAGCTGATTTCTGGTCACATTTTCAGATTAGGGCATGCCTCTTCCCTCTAAGTTTTGGGTAATTTGTCTAACCCTCCTTTACCTTCTTTGCATGCATGCACACACACACAGCTGCTTCAGTCATGTCTGAGTCTTTGCCACCCCATGGACAGTAGCCTGCCAGGCTCCTCTGCCCATGAGATTCTCCAGACAGGAATACTGAATTGCCATTTGCTTCTCCAGGAGATCTTCCCAACTCAGGGTTCAAACCAAGGTTTCCTGCATTTCAGGCAGATACTATGCTACCAGGGAAGAACTTAATATACATTGCAATAAATATAATTTTTCTAGGTTCTAAAAGGGGCTCATTGTGGCTTATGTGAATTTTGTCTCTTCCCTGTACTTGCCTATTTTGAAATACCTCTTTTGAGCTTGGAATGGCAATAAGTTACATGGCTTTATTTCCAGAGTAAAAATTGCAATCTTGACCTGGGCTAGATAATCAGACTTCCTTTTCCCTCTGAGCATCAGAGGCCCTAGGGCAGTCATATGAACCAGCAAGGTTCTCTTTAGGTTGGTATGGAATGTGGACGATCAAGACAGGTTCTCAAATGTTCATGATCATGAGCCTTGAGCTGCCCCAAGACATATTTGACAGCAATGGAAAATGTTCAGTTAAAATAAAGAAAACCAAGAGTAATGCCTTAATAAGTGGTGAAAAAAAGGAGACATATCTGAAGAGTTCTGCAAATCCTTATATCTCCATGGTTGGGACCCACCATCTATATAGTTCTCTAAGCTATTTTGCATCAGATGGCTTGAGTAGATTTCTATAACTTAAAATCAAGAGTTCTACATGATACAGTTTTTAGTGACTGAGTGCAGTCTACAAACCTCATCATGAAGACAGCCCTCATTGTAGGCAAGGTCTCCAAGTCCCTATAAAGGTCCTAGGTTTAGACCCATCCAGAGGAAGCACCATCAATTTGTTCAACTTGAAAGGGTGAAAGAGGAGATAAAGTCATCGTGTTCAAGTGTAAGAGAGTGTCACTGCTTACCACTACTGCATCAAACTGGGGCTCAGGAAATCCCTGAGAGACTCAGGCATCATAATTAGGACAGTGCTGAACTCTCCTATTTTTATTTCCACAAGTTTCTGAGGGAAAGAGATCATGAAACTGGAGGGGAACCCAGAGTCATCTGCAGGTGAGCACAGCCTCAAACCCTGCTGCAGATTGAAGACTGAATGCTCTCTCCTCTTTCATAGGGAATGGTTCCAGCCTGGTTAGTGAAACCAAATGACCTTCCTAGAGTCACACGGGGACTCTGCTTGACAATCCAAGCCCTTCCTGCTCATTACATCCACTACTATTTATATCTCAATCCCAAATCACTACTGTTACCTCTGGAGGTGCACAAGTTCCATAAACCAGGACAGGAATGAAGTGGCCATCATTAAGCTTCACCTTCTGGCTTTTGAGATCCACTGCCTGTTGCTCCTCTGAGGAAGCAGACTTTATTTTTTTCTTCTTCTTCTTCTGCCTTTACGGGTTATGAATAACAGGAATGCAATGCCTGAGCCGCACTGTCCAATGTTATATCAGACAGTAGTTATATTGTAGGAGGGCCAAGGTGAAATCAGTATCCGTGGAATCAGAACAGAATCAAAGCCAGTTAACCTGTTTGCTTTTTTTTTTTTTAATCAGCTTTATCTTAAGTTATATTATGATGAGAATGGCTGAACAAGTGTTGACTGTATGTTAGACTAGAAACTTCCACATAGCAATCTTTCTGCATTTTTCTGATTATGAAGCCCAATCTTGACCAAACATCAGGTGAAATAATTAACTTAGTTACAGTAAAAATGCACACACATACAGAATCACACAGTTTGAGTTATAATAAGAATTTTTCAAAATCTTATCCCTAAAAAATGCAGGAAAATGTCAAATGAAAATAAGTTTGCTTTTTAACCTTTCCCATCGGCAAGATTATTTTGTTTTATTTTGAGACTGGTGAAATTCTGAATAGGACACAGACACAAACACCAGACATTTTGTTATTGTTCAGTCACTAAGTTGTGTCCAACTCTTTGTGACCCATGGATGGTAGCACACCAGGCTTTCCCATACTTCACTGTCTCCAGGACTTTGCTCAAGCTCATGTCCATTGATTCAGTGATGCCATCCAAATATCTCACCCTCTGTTGCTCCCTTCTCCTCCTGTCCTGAGTCTTTCCCAGCATCAGGGTCTTTTCCCATGAGTCGGCTCTTTGTATCAGGTAGCCAAAGTATTGGAGCTTCAGCTTCAGGATCAGTGTTTCCAATGTATATTCAGGGTTGATTTCCTTTAGGATTTTCTGGTTTGATTTCCTTATTGAAGATTAGTTATTAATAGCTGTTGGATACCATGTCCAGTGGTTAACAGACTCTTGGAGGTTTATACCTTAATTACGTAACTTCTAGAAATCTTTCATAACAGAAATGATGCTTATTACATACTTTACTATCTTGCTCAGTGGTTATTCATAACAGAAGAACCTGTAAACAAGTTAAATTGTAACAAATTTAAGAAGAGTTATGGAAATCGTGATGCATTGATACAATGGGATGTTGTGAAGCCAAATAAAATTTAACACATGGAGTGAAGGCACCAAAACGGTGAGCCAGGAATCATTGAAGCCTTCCTTAGAAAGATAAGAAAGCAACCAGAAACCAGATGGGAAACCTCATAGGAGCTCTGGAAAACACTCAGTCAAAAATTTACAACAACAATACTTAAAATGGATAACCAACAAGGACCTACTCTATAGCACATGGAACTCTGCTCAGTGTTATGTGGCAGCCTGGACAGAAGGGAGTTTGGGGAGAATGGATACATGGATATATACGGCTGAGTTTCCTCCCTGTTCACTTGAAACTACCACAATATTGTTAATCAGCTATACCCCAATACAAAACAAAAAACTTAAAGTTTGGGAACAAGTCTACAGCAACAAAGTGAACACACAATTAGGAAAAATCCAGAACCAAGTGGAAGGACATTTCATTGTGGTTTTATTTACCTGTACCCTTCTTCAGGCAGTGCAGGACAGTCTTTATCTCTAAACGGTGACAGTTCGCTCTCAGTTACCTCCCTTAAACCAGACTGATCACAAAAAAATATGCAATGTTCCAGGCTATTTGCAGGCTGCCTGAAGACTGGAGTGTGTTTTACTTCAAGGGAAGTAGGAATGGCAGTTACAGCTGCAGGGGGCTATATATGCACAGATGCCAAGGACAAGGGACTAAGGGTGGAGACATAGACTAGAAAGGGTGGAGACATAGACTTGTAAAACCCTGAGTAAAACTGGGATGTGGATTTAGTGGACACTGGGCATTCAAAAATAGCCACATATTCTGGAGAATCAAATAGGTACATGTACGCCAGGCGAGATGCTGACTCAGAAATGAACTGGTTTGCCCTTAGCTGAACTGTTGGGCTGACCCCAGGACTAGGAACATGCCAAGTGAACCAGTGAAGGCCAGTCAGTGACATGGCACAAATCTGCAAAGAGTGGATATTTGCTGTTGTTTTAAGTACGGAATTATGAACACGCACGCACACACACCACCAAATGCATCAAAGGCCTTCACATACAGATACAAATATGGAACTCTTAGAAAAAAAACTAGAGGGAATGCTTCATGACTTTAGATTTGGATATGTCACTGAAGTACAAGCATCCATGTGTGGATATTTTCATGTTACAGGCATGTCAGACTCTGTGCGACCCATGGCGTCTCTGTCTATGGGATTCTCCAGGCAAGAATACTGGAGTAGATTGCCATGCCCTTCTCCAGGGGTTCTTCCTGACCCAGGGATTGATCCTGCATCTCTTAATTCTCCTGCATTGGCATGGGGGTTCTTTACCACTAACGCCACCTGGGAAGCCACTAGTGTAATCAATGCACAAGGAACAG
Source organism: Aepyceros melampus (assembly GCA_006408695.1). Lineage (NCBI taxonomy): Eukaryota > Metazoa > Chordata > Mammalia > Artiodactyla > Bovidae > Aepyceros > Aepyceros melampus. Next base: position 196,893 of record SJXQ01009625.1, on the reverse strand, counting down.
AAGAAAAATATGTAAATCAGTATTCATCAAAACTTAAAAAAATTTTTGCATCAAATAAGCTACCAAGAGAGTGAAAATCAATCCACAGAACGGGAAGAAAAATCTTTGCACATCATATTTCTGATAAAGCTAAGTTGACTGGAACTTCCTGGAAACATCCTAAAACTTTATCTGAAATTGTTGGTTCAATTGCCAAGGTCATTTGGTGACATTTACTCTTTATTTTGGCTAATATTTCCACAATTAATCTACTGATTACCGTTGCCTATTGATGCAAAATTTACAGTTTTTATATTCCCTCACTCCTTCTGAGTTTGTCTTGACTACCACCATTTCTCTTCCTTACTGATTTAAAGCATTTTCTAAGAGAATTTGCATTTAAACCTTGAACTAGTCTTAAGTGTTTCCCAACTAGCAGAAATAGATATGGTAGAAATTTTTACATTCTCTATGTGAACAGCTGACACTCAGGAATGGAAGCACTTTGTTCCACAAACATCACACAAGCACTCTGGTGTATTCTCTCCATACCTCCAGCAGTCACCTCTGTTTCCCTTCTGTTTTTCCTTTGACTCCAGTTTTCTACACAGTGCATCCCAAACCAAAGTAACGGTGTGAACAGGACGATGCTAAGCTCCAGGTGACAGTGGCCCAGGTGCTTTGGTCATGTCCCCTGATTCCTGTTTCTCCTCCATCCTCTCCACATCTCAGAACCACCACCTGTTCTTCATCTTTGTATTCTTGCACTTACTGGAACTCAGAGTTTGGGGGAACTTGAAGAACAGTCACAGTCACAAAATAATTGTGATCATATCACAACAGGAATAAAGTGTTCTGATAAGCATCTTTACTATAGAAGGAGTTGGTCATAATATATAAGAAAAGGTCGATTCTCAAACAAGCGTTCAAGGAGTTCTTATGTAAATGCATCCTAACATCAGCTGGATGTTCATCTAATCTCAACTTCAATAAGAACAATTTCTTCATGTCTTGGCACAAGTACATCTAGTATTCTTGATCTGATAACTACAAACATCTTTCATCATAATGTTCATCATTTCCATTCACAAATTTAATGAGTAAGAAGAAAACAGAGTTCTTAGTTTTTCTTGGAATTGATTTTATTTGGGCTGTTTCGAAATTGATCTTTCTTAGAAAACATAGCTGAAGAACATACTGCATTCTAGGTAAGAAGTCAAGACTGAGGGTGACCCTGATCATTGGGGACTAGCTCTGAAACCAGGCACAAGCTTCTGTGTCTTTGTTCTTTGAAGTAAAATGCTGACTCAGGAGTTAATGATTGAGAAATGTGAAGCTGCAGAAACAAAGAATAGCTGTAGTGTAGGGAACTGGTAACAAGTTAGAGTATAATTCTGCCACATTGTAGAATCACCAAACTCTCAGTTCCCTGAAATTTATAGACAAAGATCTGACATACATTCCTAACTTATTTTTACAGTAAGCAGCCCCCATCAAATGAGAACTGGTGAAGCAAGCATGTAGACCCTAGACTTGTTGAAAGCAGGAGGTTGATAATGCTTGAAACTTCACCTTGAAGCCAACCAGTCCAAGGTCTGTGCATGAGCTGGTCTTGCCCTGATCCTTACACACCATGAAACTCTACACTAACTGCTCCAGGGAGAGTCACACGATATTGAGGGCATTAGTCCTCTGTGGCTCCCTTTGCCTAGTAAACAACTCTTTGCTACTTCACCCAGTATTCTGTCTCTGTGTTTCTACTTGGCACCAGTGAACAAGGGCAGAGTTTTGGTAACAGTTGCACAGAGACATGCATTGTCCCAAGTCATGTGTTCCATTCAGGTACAGCTGCCTGAATGGTGGTCAGCCCAGCTCCAAAGGGATTACAAAAATTTTTGGATTTTATTTTGTTTTAGTTGGAGGATTATTTCTTTAGAATGTTGTATTGATTTCTGCTGTACAACATTGAGAATTAGCCATAATTATACGTATTCCCCTTCCCCTTGAGCCTCCTTCCCACCCTCTGCCCCACCCACCCCTTTAGGTCCTCCCAGAGCACAGAGCTGAGCTCTCTGTGCTATACAGCAGCTTCCCACTATCTATCTGTTTTACACATGTATAATAGATAGTATATACATGTCAATGCTTCTTCCTCAACTCTTCTAAACTTTTGAAATTGCTTTTGAAATTGCTTCCGATCAGGACTGTCTTCCTCATTTCTAAACCATCTTTTAGTTCAGTTCAGCACTCAGTCGTGTCCAACTCTTTGCGACCCCATGAATCGCAGCACACCAGGCCTCCCTGTCCATCACCAACTCCTGGAGTTGACTCAGACTCAAGTCCATCGAGTCAGTGATGCCATCCAGCCATCTCATCCTCTGTCATCCCCTTCTCCTCCTGCCTCCAATGTCTCCCAGCATCAGAGTCTTTTCCAATGAGTCAGCTCTTCACATGAGGTGGCCAAAGTACTGGAGTTTCAGTTTTAGCATCATTCCTTCTAAAGAACAACCAGGGCCGATCTCCTTCAGAATGGACTGGTTGGATCTCCTTGCAGTCCAAGGGACTCTCAAGAGTCTTTTCCAACACCACAGTTCAAAAGCATCAATTCTTCAGGGCTCAGCTTTCTTCACAGTCCAACTCTCACATCCATACATGACCACAGGAAAAACCATAGCCTTGACTAGACAGACCTTTGTTGGCAAAGTAATGTCTCTGCTTTTGAATATGCTATCTTGGTTGGTCATGATTTTTCTTCCAAGGAGTAAGCGTCTTTTAATTTCATGGCTGCAGTCACCATCTGCAGTGATTTTGGAGCCCCCCAAAATAAAGTCTGACACTGTTTCCACTGTTTCCCCATCTATTTTCCATGAAGTGATGGGACCAGATGCCATGATCCTCTCTCTTTCTGAACGTTGAGCTTTAAGCCAACTTTTTCACTCTCCACTCTCACTTTCATCAGAAGGCTTTTTAATTCCTCTTCACTTTCTGCCGTAAAGGTGGTGTCATCTGCATATCTGAGGTTATTGACCTTTCTCCCATCAATCTTGATTCCAGCTTGTGCTTCTGCCAGCCCAGCGTTTCTCATGATGTACTCTACATAGAAGTTAAATAAGCAGGGTGACAATATACAGTCTTGACGTACTCTTTTCCCAGTGTGGAACCAATCTGTTAGTCTGTGTCCAGTTCTAACTGTTGCTTTCTGACCTGCATACAGGTTTCTCAAGAGGCAGGTCAGGTGGTCTGGTATTCCCATCTCTTTCAGAATTTCCATAATTTATTGTGATCCACATAGTCAAAGGCTTTGGCATAGTCCATAAAGCAGAAATAGATGTTTCTCTGGAACTCTCTTGCTTTTTCCATGATCCAGCGGATGTTGGCAATTTGATCTCTGGTTCCTCTGCCTTTTCTAAAACTAGCTTGAACATCTGGAAGTTCATGTTTCACGTATTGCTGAAGCCTGGTTTGGAGAATTTTGACCATTACTTTACTAGCGTGTGAGATGAGTGCAATTGTGCAGTAGTCTGAGCATTCTTTGGCATTGCCTTTCTTTGAGATTGAAATGAAAACTGACCTTTTCAGTCCTGTGGCCACTGCTGAGTTTTCCAGATTTGCTGGCATATTGAGTGCAGCACTTTCACAGCATCATCTTTCAGAATTTGAAATAGCTCAGCTGAAATGCCATCACCTCCACTAGCTTTGTTTGTAGTGATGCTTTCTAAGGCCCACTTGACTTCACATTCCAGGATGTCTGGCTTTAGGTGAGTGATCACACCATTGTGATCATCTCGTAAACATCTTTAGGGCTTCTTTTTGGGGAAGAACCCTGACCTCTTGGATACACAGTACATCTAAGGTACACAACCCCTCTAGTGGGATCCCAGTGGGACAGCTCATTGCTTATTTACCAACCAGCAAACACCACTGTCACATATACACAGACTTGGCTTTGAGCAAACTAATAGAAAGCTGATTTGCAATACTTGTTGGGTTCCAAAGTCAAAGACACAAAGTTTTCACCTATTAAAGCACACTTATCCACCCTCTACAGCCCAAAACTATAGTAACATTTTCTTAATTGATAAGATTTGAACTCATATCAACCCATGAATATTCAGGAGGTGGACTAACAGGAGAAAAACCTTGAGTCTAGGGATCCTGGATCAATGGCAGTAGGCACTCAGGATCCCTCTCTTTCTCAGGAGGGAGATGTTTTCTTTACATTACTGCACAGCAAACATGGTGTCCATGTCTCTGCAAGGAGCCACTGTCTCTGTGTCGCAAGGGTGTTTTTATAGAGACAAATACTTGTGTGGGATGAATGGTAGTTGGTGCCTCTGCCTAACAGATATACAGAAATGGGAGAGATTTTGTAGAAATACCTCCTACTGGCACTTACCCATTTCTAAGAGCTAAATTCTAATTTCATTCACAGTGTCACCCTCCACTAGACTATCAAACTCAAGAATTTATTTTAGTTTATTCTTCTCTATTTTATTTATTGATAAAACAACGTCTTCCATAAAGTGTTCAATAAACTTTTGCTGAATAAATCAAGGAATGAATGGCAAAGCATATGAGAACTAATCAAAATGTTTAGCATAGAAAGGCATGAAGTCACTTCAGTCATATCCGACTTTTCGTGACCCTTTGGACTGTAGCCTTCCAGGCTTCTCTGTCCATGGGATTCTCTCAGCAAGAATACGGAAGTGGGTTGCCATTTCCAGACATATTTAAATCATTTTCCTGTACAGCAGAAATTAACAGAATATTGTAAACCAACTACAATGGTAGTTGAAGTATTACAACTTCAATAAAAAATTTTTAAATAAAGAACTTCTAACAGTTTTTAATAATTAAATTGATAAGATACACTGCTTTGTAATATGCATACATGCTCAGTGGCTAAGTTGTGTCCAACTCTTGTGACCATGGACTGTAGCCCACCAGGCTCCTCTATCCATGGGACCTCCCAGGCAAAAATACTGGAGTAGGTTGCCATTTCCTTCTCCAAGGGATGTCCCCGACCCAGGGATTGAACTGGAGTCTCCTTCATTCTTTAGAATTCCTTACCATTGAGCCACCTGGGAAGCATTATAAGAAACAAAATATAATACTGGAACTAGTTCATTTCACTTTTATTGAGATATAGTTGAATGACAATGTGATGTCAATTACTGCAGTACAGCAAAGTGACTTGGTTATATATATATATATATATATATATATATATATATATATTCTTTTTCATATTCTTTTCCATTATGGTTCTCCATAAGATATTGAATATAGTTCCCTGTGCTGTACAGTTGGATTTGTGTTAATCCAATTTGTATCCAATAGTATGTATCTGCTAACCCCAACCTCCCAGTCTAACTCGTTCCCAAGCCCTTCCTCCCTGGAAACCATCAGATAATACTTGATAGCTTACAAAAATACTTACAGTAAGTAAAAAAAAAAAAAGTGTAAAACCTGTATATTGAAGATTATTTTGAATTGTAAATAAATATGCAAATATTTTTATATAGGAGAGTCATGAAAGTATGAAATTAAATCTATATTTTATGGCATGAAAAATTTAAACATGAAAAACTTTTCTCTACCTTTTCTCTACCTTTGTACTCTTCTCCCTCACTGTAAGTTGTGTGTCCGCATGATGCATGGACCAGACCTCCCACATCAGAGGGAAGACCTGCTAGACATTCAAGAGCAACAGACTCCTAGCATCAGTAAGATAGCTCCTTAAAAGATAAATTCCTTCTTGACCTTGTAAGGGGTCACATGACGCACCATGATGATGCTTAGATCTGGATTATGTACACTGTCAATAATATGTCTTTTCATGCAGAGCCCTCTGTCTCAGTTCTCAGGCTTTCTGAGATACTCTTCCTGGGTTATACTTCTCAAATCTGACTCAAATAAAATTTTCCATTTCTTTCTTAGAGCAACTAATTTATTTTCTATCCTTTTTCTTTTATTTTCCAATTATTTTGTTATCACAGAAAACTAGAATTCATGTTTGAAGTCTTTATTTCATAAAAAATTTTTTTAATGATAAACAAGCTTCAAAAGTTCATACACTTCTTTTAAACATCTCCACCAAGTACAGAAATGCTCTTCACAACCCTAGAAAAGAAGTTCTGGTGGATTGCATGATGGACAGCTCACAGTCAATATTCTTCAGAATATGGATACTCAGGATGATCAACTGCCCTGAAAGAGAAAGAGGAGAAATAATTTATTAAATCTGGCATATTGTCACAGAGAACATTACTCTGTAGATGCAGTCAGCTTGAGCTAAAATACTAAATCTATAAACATATCCTATCTTCTCCCCAACAAGCACACATCAGGTGTCTGCTCCATGTGCACATGGCAACTGCATGTCCAACCCCAACATTCACGTGTGATATTCACCCCACGGTGACAGGTAGTTTGATTCAGGTTACAATTTATAAGAGGGCACAGACCTAGGGGTAACTGTGGAGGTCATTTCACACACGGGTGGAACTTTTGACCCTAAGTGGTGAGAAGGATCACAGTTAAGAATTCTTTGTTGTTTTTCATAAACCCATTAAACAGAAAAAAAAAATGTTGAGCACCCCTCCAATACAGGGTGCTTCCATTAAGGAATTACTATTAAACTGAAGAAATACCACATACACCTAAACAATCTTATCTACAAAATGTGATTACTGCTTTCTTAATTTGTATAACTACATTCATTATTAATTAATATTACTGCTGTTTTCCTTCCTTATAGTCTGATTTTTCTTTCTAAATTTGTTCTTTTCAACTCAACTCATTAAAGAGTGCATCCTGAGCCATTCCATGTTCCAGAAGCTGTGCTAGTGACATAAACCTACAAGGACGAGTAAGTCTAGGCATTCACAGAATAATGAAGAGCACAGAATATACATAAAGCTTTTGAGGACAGAAAAGTAACTTGCTATCTTTTCTCACTTTTCATCATGTCTTTTTTCAGAATCATAATATACATATACATAAGTAAGCAGGCATACTAAGTCACTCAGTTGTGTCCAACTCTTAGTGACCCTATGGACTATAGCCCACAGGCTTCTCTGTCCACGAGATCCTCCAGGCAAGAATCCTGGAGGGAGTTGCCTGCATTCCTCCAGGGGATCTTCCCACCTGGGGTTCCAACCTGCATCTCTTCTGTCTCCTGCATTGGCAGGCGGGATCTTTACCACTACCGCCCTCTAGGAAGCCCATATATATGTGCATGTGTGCTGTGTGCTAAGTCGCTTCAGTCGTGTCTGACTCTTTGCATCTCCATGGACTGTAGCCCACCAGGTTCCTCTGTCCATGGGATTCTCCAGGAAAGTACTGGAGTGGGTGCCATTTCCTTCTCCAGGGGATCTTTGCAACCCAGAGATCCAACCTGCACCTCTTAGGTCTCCTGCATTGGCAGGTGAGTTCGTCACCATTAGTGCCAATTAGAAAGCCCATATATAAATGTACATATAAACATATATATCTTCTTTACAAAGGGCTTCCCTGGTGGCTCAGAGGTTAAAGTGTCTGCCTGCAGTGCAGGAGACCTGGGTTCGATCCCTGGGTCGGGAAGATCCCCTGGGGAAGGAAATGGCAACCCACTCCAGTATTCTTGCCTGGAGAATCCCTTGGATAGAGGAGCCTGGTGGGCTACAGTCCATGGGGTCGCAAAGAGTTGGACACGACTGAGCAACTTCACTTCACTTCTTCTTTACAAACAAGGAGGCTTCCCAGTGTCTCAGTGGGTAAAGAATCTGCCTGAGATGCAGGAGACACAGGAGACATGGATTCAAGCCCCAGGTTGGGATGATCCCCTCAAGATGGGCATGGCAACCCACTCAAGTATTCTCGCCTGGAGAATCCCATGGGCAGAGGAGCCTGGCAGGCTATAGTCCATAGGGTTGCAAAGGGTCAGACACAACAGAAGCAACTGACCACTACAAATAAGGGGAGTTCTGAGATCTTTCATTTGAAATTAAATCTTCATTTTATCACTAATTTGTGTTCCCTTTTGTCTAAACTCCCTCCCAACATCTCTCTGTTTGATTACTCTTCTGTCTCGTCAGTCCTGACATCCTCCTACAGCAATTAAGCAGCTGGAATCCCATGGTACTAACTAAATAAAGTCAAGGAGGTAGGAGCTCCCCAGTGGGTGGACCCCTGATGGACAAAGTCTACACTGGGATGAGTCTTGACTCAAGAAACCAGAGAGACCCAGACAATCTTACCAGGTGTGTCCAGCTAAGGACAGAAGTCTCTCTCTGAAGGTTCAGTCCATGATATACTCAAAATTCATTTGGTGACATTTTAAGGATGAGGAAATGGGAGATGTATTGGGGAAAAGATCAATAAAGAGATAAATTTGAAGAAATAGATGGTGTCTTGGTAAAGATAAGTCCTTCAGGGAGAAAATCCACCAGACATAGGATAGGGAGTGGCACCAGGCTCACTGTGACTTCTCACACTGAAGCATGTTGGCCTTCATGGGGCCCTCCTCCAGAAATATCAGCAATGCATTTACAGTTGTGTTAGGATAAGCATGCGTGTAATTCAGGATGGATTCCTTATTACACGTCATTATGTATCATTTCCTCCTGATTCTACACAGAATTAAAGATGAAACATTTGCATCAGTCCCTGAAAGAAGGAGCCTGCTGGGCTACAGTTGATGGGGTCCAAAGAGTCAGACAAGACTGAGCAACTAACACTTTCACTTTCTGAAAGAAGAATGGGCTGCAGGCACTGTGCCCTCTGTGTTTCCTGGGTCTCTGGGCCCTGAGAGGAGGTTCAACAGGCACAGGCATTAGGGACACAACGTAGTGAATTCACCACAATCTCAACACTGGGGATTTTACTGATTGGCTCTCCTGGGCCCCAGTCATATTTCTGTTGATCAGAGACAGAACCCTAGAGGAAACCTCTGGTCTGAGGTCTGCAGGAAGCCCCTGGTATACCCCTATACTGGAAACCAGCGCTGTCTCCCTGAAATTAAGCTTTAAGAAAGCTTATTCTTCTGCTGATCTATATGCTAGAGAAAACAGTATTTGTGGAACATATACAAGTCACTTACTGTTGAAAATCATAGTATCTTATATTGCTATTGAGGCCATCGATTGCTTTCATGTCTTCTGGAGTCAGTTCAAAGTCAAACACCTAGAAAGAAGGAAGAATCACATTAATCTTTCCCCCAAGGAGCCAGCCTCCCCCTGGGGACTGGAAGACTTTCCAGCTTGATGAGGACAACAAGAGGGGAAAGGGAGGCCATGTCTGTCGTCCGTTAGACAAAGAATGCCCCTCGTGAAGGATATTCCTTAGGAGCTCTCTGCCCACAGCCCCACTCATCACCTGTATGTTCTCTTTGATCCGCTTCTTGTTGTAACTCTTGGCAGAACCACAACCCCACGTTGTATCTGGTAGCGAAGGGCAACCAGAGCTGGGGTTTGCTTGTGCTTTTTGGCAATGGCAGAGAGAACTGGGTCCTCCAAGACAAAGGGGAGGTTCTGGTTCACCCTGGAAGGAAATTCAGAAATGGCGAGGAGCTAAGACTAAGTGCTCAGTTTATGAAGAGGCTTCCCAAACAGATCATGTATGTCACCTCTAGACCAGTGCTTCTCAAAGTGTGGTCCATGAATCAGCATCATCAGCATCACCTCGGATCTTTTAGAAACTCAAAATTCCATGGCTTAGCTGAAGAAAAACTGATACAGAAACTCAAATATGTCACCTCCCATTCTATGATTACAGATCTCTGTGGGTGATTCAGATGCACTATTGAGTTGAAACCAGGACTGCCAAACTCATGGATTTTGTTTCATTTTTTACTTCTCTGTGGTTATTTTTCTTTTCTAATCAATGCTCAAAAGTAAAGACAATGGTATGAAAGGAGAACATGATGGGAAATATTGGGACATATTTTGTTTTTCACTTTTTTCTAATTTTCACTAGGCTCAGGTGTTGATAAAAGCTGAGTAGTTTGAACATGAAGACCGTGCATTTCATAATTATTTACATTGTGCAGTTCTACAAATGTTTACAAAAATGGTTCATTGTACTTATTTTTCAATCATGATAAACCTGGAAATTATGTACTATTATCCTGATTTTAGACATAAGGTGAGGGAGGCTTGGTAAGTCTATTATAGTAATATGCTCATTATCCATAAATAAGTAAATTATGACAAAGCTTATGTCTTAGTTATCAACTGGGGGATTATATAAAGATTTTAACGCAGACACTTGTGTTAAAATCTATATACAAGACACATACAATGTAAGATATCTAGCTGGGTGATGAAAAGACAAAAGAGTATTTTTCCCATCTGTCTTCTCTCTCCTCTACCCTTTGAGAGTTATCTCCAAAGCACTGAGTACAGAATAATAATATTTTCATCAAAAAATGAGTTTTAGATAACTCCTTGTGACCACCCATAATGGTCATTACCATTGTAATGTTCGCTGGGCTCCCAGAGCACCATAGGCAACTAGGACAATATCGTGTGACTTGCAGAACTCCAGTAGTTTGCTCTGGTTGAGATAAGGGTGACATTCCACCTGTAGAATGCCAACAGAAAAGAGTGTCAGATTATATGAAAGGATAATACACCAGAGAAAGCTTCAAAGTAAGAAGTATATATGCTAAAGAAAAACTGTGTCACATCAAATTACAACTGGAAATATCAAGGAATTTTTTTTTTTTTTAGTTATATTTCTGTCCCCTGAAAAGGTAAAAAATAATGACAATACTGAGAAAAAGTCATTCTACGGACCAGATCTTGGTTGCTGAACACCACTGAACAGACCAAGACACATACTTAATTCCAGACCTGGGACAGGAAAAGAGCTGTCTATGCTTTGGATATCAAACAACTCCAGAAAGAAAGAAATTGCACAGTCTTAGGAAGAAATGTCTGAAGGACAAAGGAACCAGTTGGATGAATTCCCACTGGTGACATTTCCGTAGATTTGAGCACCAAAGGGAATCATGAGTGAAAGCAAATGTAGCACACAGAGGCAAAAAAATCCCTGAGAGAGGAAGAAAGCAAAAACACTTCCCTCCACAGATGGTAATTATTATAATAAATCTTTTCTCAGAAACTGACAGCTAATGTGAAGGAGTGCAGTGTTTTTCCCTGTCTTATAGGAATAGATGTATTTTATCTTGAATAATGAGGGAATTCTACTTTTACAATAAAATGTCAGGTCAGAAGATTAAAAAGAGCGTTTAAAATGGAAAATCATGAAAAACGTTCCAATGAAATAGTTCAATTGAAAGTCATCAATGGACTCTCAACCAGTACATGAAAACTTGGGGGAAATCAAACTTCCTCTGATGATGGTTATCATCCAACAGATATCTAGATAATTTCAAGAGGGAAAATACACATTTCCAAATAAAATATCCAGCTACTAATAGCTTTACCAGAAAAACAAAGTACTGTCACTCACAGTAGGACAACTTGTCACCACGCACTTCCTATCCGGATTTATTTAGGGACAAAGCATGCAACTAACATTTTCTTGTCAAAATATTTAAACTTAATGTAGCAAGGAGTTCAGATTTGACTAATAATTTATGTAATCTAGGATTACAGAAACAAGTTAATTAGTATCACAAAATAACAATGATAAATATAGTGTATTTTCAAAACCTTGCCTGGATATCTTGGTAACACAATGACTGAGTGATCATTTTACATTAAAAGAGCTTCAGATGACTCAAAATTACATGTGAACCACAGGTCAGCAAAATATTGTTGCAGCCTGGCAGAGCAGATACCAGAACCTGCCCCATGGCTCGAGGGTGCGGCAAACGGTGCCCTCATGATTGTGCTAGTAAGCATGTTGAATGGACCGACTTGGGGCTAGGCGTGCTCTCTGCTCCGCTTCACTGCTGGCCCCTGCGTCCATCCCCGTGGAAACAAAACAAATGTTCCTGATCAACAGCAGAGCCTCAACTTTACTCCCTCTTTATGGTGTGCTGATCAAACTCCACAGTATAGCTATTTCCTAATGATCTCATGACTTCTGCCCATAAAAGTGCGGGCTGAAAGGAGACGTCCTGGCTTCTCGCCATAGAGAGCAGGAGGGTCCGCTTGCAAATTAGATGTGTCTGTCTTTTCATTCGCTCACCCCTGGTTCAGGTCTTTCTCACCCTCTGTGCTGGACATGGCAGATGGCCCCTGTACAGGGACCTGAAGTCAGGAAGGATTCCCCCAAGGGAAAAAACTCAAAGTGAAGACAGTGAGTGGTAGCTGAGATGCCTGGATTGCAACCAGGCCCTCAAACTCTAAGGGTGGGAAGTCCCTTGTTGTCCACATCAGTGAGTCAATGGGGAAGGATTTGAGTAAAGCTGAGAAACATCATCTCCAGCTTCTGAGGCACCTCCTCCAGACTGCAGGAGTGCAGGTGAAAGAGGAGCCATTGACACAATTGCTAAGAGAGGTGGTTAAATATATCTTTAGTTTCCGGAAGAAGGCACTCTAGATATTGAAAATTGGGATCCAGTGGAAGAAAATTTGAAAACAGCACACAGGAGAGGGGTTTGCATACCTGTGATGGTATTTGTCACCTGGAGGCTAGTGCGATTGGTCCTATACCCTTGACAGACTGAGAAATAATATGAGAAGAAGGTATCCTCAAACGTCTTGTTACCCCTTCCACCCCTTTACCACCCAAGATCAATTTTCCACCACCGCCGCTTCCACTGGGTCCAGAAATGTCTCGGGAGGACAAGCCGCTGACGTGGTTTCAACAGGCCATGGCCTCTGGCCTTCCTATGGGTGCTTTAGACATTGAAGACCATCTTGCTTTCCCTATCGATTACAGGCCCAACCCCAATAATCCCACTCAGGTTATTGTAACCCATGAAACTTTTGACATCAGATTTTAAAGGAACTAATCTAGTGTTAGACTGAATGGGGTCAATTCTCCGTATACATACATGGGAGCTGTTGGAAATTTGTTTGCATGGGAGATGCTCTCCTTATGATGTTAAAATGCTAGCCAATAAGTGGACCCCAATATTTACAGATTTTGCCTCTTATATTGAATTGTGCCAAGAGCAAGCCTGTATTAATTTGGCCAATGGAGATAATCTTACTTTTGAAATGCTCATAGACACAGGGCAACTTACCAGTCCAATAGCCCAATTGACTTATTAAGGTATACTGGTGGGAGCATATGTACAGACTGGAAAATGCTGCTGAAATGGTGGCAATCAGCATGAGAACTCAGCAAGCCTACTGGTTCATTTGTTAAAATATTACAGAGACCCAGAAAAAACTTCACTGAATTTTAGACCAGCTCTCATTTGCTCTCCGCTGTCAAATTAATAGTCCTAGAGCAGAGGACATTTTGTTAAAACAATTAGCCTATAAAAATGCCAATAAAAATTCCAAGGCCACCCTTAACCCTATTCGTCAAAATGGCAGCCTTGCCGATTTTGTTCGAGAGGTTCAAAATGTTGGTACACAGGCCACAAACAAATCAAGCTAGCCCAAGCAATTTGTGCTGCCTTTAAAAATAATTTTAGCTCTTCTCATGCCAAATGCTTTCAATGTAGAAAACTTGGACATGTGAAAGTTTTGCTGTTCTGGGCCCAAAATAGATGTTACAATAGCTCCACCTACTGGTGAAAATAAAACAGCTGTGTCCTAGGTACCCGGAGAAGGCGAAGGCAATCATTGGGCTAATCAATGCAGATAAAAATTCCATAAAAATGGTTCCCCTTTGCAGCCCAGAAACTGCCCCAGGCCCCACAAACAGTGTGGGCATACACTGTGAGAACCTCCTGCACACCCTTCAGCCTATCTCCAGCCTCTCAGTCTCTATAAGTGAAGTGCTAGGTTGGACCTCCCAACCTGAGTAACTGTCTGAATAATGAATTGGATCCCCCTCCACCACCATCCAGTAGCAATCCCTCCTAGGATCCAAGGTCCCATTCCACCAGGGACCATAAGACTCATTCTGGACAGAAGTGGCCTTACCCTTAATGGCCTCGAAATTCTTCCTGGCCTTATTGACCCAGACTATTCAGGAGAAATTAAAGTCATGGCTCTCTCTCATTAATTCCATGTCATTCCTCAAGCTCAACAAATTGCTCAACTCCTTCTCTTGCCTTACCATACCCTTAACAACTATAATCCTGTCACCAGAGGAGAACAAGGATTTAGGAGCACAGGTGATGAAGTAGTGTGCTTTACTCAACAAATACTCTCAGATCAGCCCACATGTAAGGCTAAAATCCAAGCAAAAATGTTCTCTGAAATCTTAGATTCTAGGGCTGACATTTCCATCATTACTTCTCTTTAATGGCCAGCTGATTGGCCCCTGACTGAACCCAAGGAAAAAATAATCAGGCTTGGGGAAACCTCAACAATTTGCTCAAAGTGCAACAGTTCTTCCTTGCCTAGGGCCCAAAAAACAATTTGCTCACTTTCAAACTTTTATTGCAGACATTCCCTGTAATTTATGGGGCAGAGATCCACTTGCCCATTGGACCTAGCTCCCTCCAATGAGGAAAAGGCAGATCATATGATGGCAAGAATGGGATGCCAACCAGCAAAAGAGCTAGGATCTGTTCAGCTGAAACTGGACAGAAAAGGGCTAATTGAGGGCCGTTGAGATACTTCACTTTCATTTTTCACTTTCATGCATTGGAGAGGGAAATGGCAACCCACTCCAGTGTTCTTGCCTGGAGAATCCCAGGGACGGGGGAGCCTGGTAGCCTGCCATCTTGGGGTTGCACAGAGTCGGACTCGACTGAAGCGACTTAGCAGCACGAGCAAAGTTTCTCTGGGCTTCCCTCATAGCTCAGCTTGTAAAAATCTGCCTGCAGTGCAGGAGACCCAGATTCAATTCCGGGGTCAGGAAGATCCCCTGGAGAAGGAAACAGCAACCCACTCCAGATTTATTGCCTGGAGAATCCCATGGACAGAGAAGCCTGGCAGGCTACAGTCCATGGGGTCACATGTGTCAGACACGACTTAGTGACTAAAACACCACTGAAGTTTCTCTGCCACTACATACCACATCTCTAACATGGCTTACATCTAAACCTGTTTGGGTGGATCAACGGCCTCTAGCAAGGGAGAAACTTATGCATTTACAAGCCTTGGTAGAAGAACAGTTTCAAGCAGGACACATAGAGGACAGTATTAGTCCTTGGAACACTCCAGTTTTCACAGTCCATAAAAAATCAGGCAGATGGAGGCTGCTTCATGAGCTTTGAGCTATTAATGCAGTAATGCAACTCAAAGGGACCTTGTAGCCTGGACTTCCATTCCCTTTGGCCTTACCACAGACTTGGCCAATTATAGTTCTGGATCTTAAAGATTATTTTCAACAATTCCCTTAGCTCCACAAGACAAAGAAAAATTTGCATTTTCGGTACCCAATATTAACCAAAAAGCCCCCATGAAATAGTGCCAATGAAAAATGTTGCCTCAGGGGATGATGAATCTACAAGTCTCAAGATGGCGAAGTAGAAGGACATGTGCCCATCTTCTCCTGTGAGAACTCAAAGTTACAACTTGCTGCTGAGCAACTGTTGACAGGAGAATGTTGGATCCCACCAAAAAAAGATACCCCACATCCAAGGGCAAAAAAGAAACCCCAGCAAGACAGTTCAGTTCAGTTCAGTTGCTCAGTCGTGTCCGACTCCTTGTGACCCTATGAATTGCACCACGTCAGGCCTCCCTGTCCATCACCAACTCCCGGAGTTCACTCAAACTCATGTCCATCGAGTCGATGATGCCATCCAGCCATCTCATTCTCTGTTGTCCCCTTCTCCCCCTGCCCCCAAACCCTCCCAGCATCAGTGTCTTTTCCAATGAGTCAACTCTTCGCATGAGGTGGCCAAAGGATTGGAGTTTCAGCTTCAGCATCAGTCTTCCCAATGAACACCCAGGACTGATCTCATTTAAGATGGACTGGTTGGATCTTCTTGCAGTCCAAGGTACTCTCAGGAGTCTTCTCCAACACCACAGTTCAAAATCATCAATTCTTCAGGGCTCAGCTTTCTTCACAGTCCAACTCTCACATTCATACATGACCACAGGAAAAACCATAGCCTTGACTAGACGGACTTTTTTTGGCAAAGTAATATCTCTACTTTTCAATATGCTATCTAGGTTGGTCATAACTTTCCTTCCAAGGAGTAAGCATCTTTTAATTTTATGGCTGCAATCACCATCTTCAGTGATTTTGGAGCTCAAAAAAATAAAGTCTGACTCTGTTTCCACTGTTTCCCTATCTATTTCCCATGAAGTGATGGGACCAGAAGCCGTGATCTTTGTTTTCTGAATGTTGAGCTTTAAGCCAACTTTTTCACTCTCTTCTTTCACTTTCATTAAGAGGCTTTTTAGTTCCTCTTCACTTTCTGCCATAAGGGTGGTGTCATCTGCATATTTGAGGTTATTGATATTTCTCCCAGCAATCTTGATTCCAGCTTGTGCTTCTTCCAGCCCAGCGTTTCTCATGATGTACTCTGCATATAAGTTAAATAAGCAGGGTGACAATATACAGCCTTGACGTACTCCTTTCCTATTTGGAACCAGTCTGTTGTTCCATGTCCAGTTCTAACTGTTGCTTCCTGACCTGCCTACAGGTTTCTCAAGAGGCAGGTTAGGTGGTCTGGTATTCCCATCTCTTTCAGAATTTTCCACAGTTGATTGTGATCCACACAGTCAAAGGCTTTGTCATAATCAGTAAAGCAGAAATAGATGTTTTTCTGGGACTCTATTGCTTTTTCTATGATCCAGTGGTTTGGCAATTTGATCTCTGGTTCCTCTGCCTTTTGTAAAACCAGTTTGAACATCTGGAAGTTCATGGTTCACGTACTGCTAAAGCCTGGCTTGGAGAATTCTGAGCATTACTTTATTAGCATGTGAGATGAGTGCAATTGTGTGGTAGTTTGAGCATTCTTTGGCATTGCCTTTCTTTGGAATTGAAATAAAAACTGACCTTTTCAGTCCTGTGGCCACTGCTGAGTTTTCCAGATTTGCTGGCATATTGAGTGCAGCACTTTCACAGCATCATCTTTCAGGATTTGAAACAGCTCAACTGGAATTGCATCACCTCCACTAGCTTTGTTTGTAGTGATGCTTTCTAAGGCCCACTTGACTTCACATTCCAGGATGTCTGGCTCTAGGTGAATGATCACACCATCATGATTATCTTGGTCATGAAGCTCTTTTTTGTACAGTTCTTCTGTGTATTCTTGCCATCTCTTCTTAATATCCTTTGCTTCTGTTAAGTCCATACCATTTTGTCCTTTATTGAGACCATCTCTGCATGAAATATTCCCTTGGTATCTCTAATTTTCTTGAAGAGTTCTCTAGTTTTTCCCATTCTGTTGTTTTCCTCTATTTCTTTGCATTGATCACTGAGGAAGGCTTTCTTATCTCTCTTTGCTATTCTTTGGAGCTCTGCATTCAGATGCCTATATCTTTCCTTTTCTCCTTTGCTTTTCCCTTCTCTTCTTTTCAGAGCTATTTGTAAGGCCTCCTCAGACAGCCATTTTGCTTTTTTGCATTTTTTTCCCATGGGGCTGGTCTTGATCCCTTCTCCTGTACAGTGTCACGAACCACAGTCTATAGTTCATCAGGCACTCTATCTATCAGATCTAGACCCTTAAATCTATTTCTCACTTCCACTGTATAATCATAAGGAATTTGATTTAGGTCATACCTGAATAGTCTAGTGGTTTTCCCTACTTTCTTCAGTTTAAGTCTGCATTTGGCAATAAGGAGTTCATGATCTGAGCCACAGTCAGCTCCCGGTCTTGTTTTTGCTGACTGTATAGAGCTTCTCCATCTTTGGAGGGGCAAAATCACATTTAGAATCAAACCTCATACCCGCCAGGGACCTCAGAAGGCTCAAACAAACCTTTTCTGCACCAGGGCACAGAGATTGAGCCAGAACTATGTTTGAGTCTCTCCTACAGAGTTACCAGTCAGTAGTGACCTGCCATACCCCTCAGTCAGTCTCTCCCATCAGGAAGTTTTCATAACCTTGTTATCCTTATCCATCAGAGGGCAGACATATGAAAACCACAATAACAGAAAACTAACCAAACTGATTGCATGGACCATAGCCTTATATAACTCAATAAAACTATCAGCCATGCTGTATAGGGCCACCCGAGACAGACAAGTCATGGTGAAGAGTTCTGACGAAACATGATCCACTGGAGAAGGGAATGGCAAATGACTTCAGTATTCTTGCTTTGAGAATCCCATGAAAAGGCAAAAAGATAGAACACTGAAGGATGAACTCTCCATGTCAGTAGGTACCCAATATGCTACTGGAGAAATAACTCCAGAAAAAATGAAAAGACAGAGCCAAAGCAAAAACAGCGCCCGGTTGTGGATGTGACTGGTGATGGAAGCAAAGTCCATTTCTGTAAAGAACAATATTGTATAGGAACCTGGAATGTTAGGTCCATGAATCAAGGCAAATTGGAAGTGGTCGAACAGGAGATGGCAACAGTGAACATCAACATTTTAGGAATCATGATTGGATTGGATGAGTGGGCTGGATGGACTGGAATGGGTGAATTTAACTCAGATGAACATTAATTATATCACTACTGCGGGCAATAATTCCTTAGAAGAAATGGAGTAGCTATCATAGTCACCAAAAGAGTCCGATATGCAGTACTTGGATGCAATCTCCAAAAAACAGAATGATCTCTGTTTGTTTACAAGGTAAAACATTCAATCTCACAATAATCCAACTCTATGCTGCAACCAGTAATGCTGAAGAAGCTGAAGTTGAATGGTTCTATGAACACCTACAAGATCTTCTAGAACTAACACCCAAAAAAGATGTCCTTTTCATTATAGGAAACTGGAATGCAAAAGTAGGAAGTCAAAAGACACCTGGAGTAACAGGCAACTTTAGCTTTGGCGTATAAAATGAAGCAGGGCAAAAGCTAACAAAGTTTGGCCAAGAGACACAATGGTCATAGCAAACACCATCTTCCAATGACACAAGGGAAGATTCTACATATGAACATCACCAGATGATCAATACCAAAATCAGATTGATTATATTCTTTGCAGCCAAAGATGGAGAAGCTCTATACAGTCAGCAAAAACAAGACTGGGAGCTGGCTGTGGATCCAATCATGAACTCTTTATTGCCAAATTCAGACTTAAACTGAAGAAAGTATGGAAAACCACTAGACCATTTAGATATGACCCAAATCAAATCCCATATGATTATACAGTGGAAGTGAGAAATAGATTGAAGGGATTAGATCTGATAGACAGAGTGCCTGAAGAACTATGGACAGAGATTCATGACATTGTGCAACAGGCAGTGATCAAGACTATCCCTAAGAACAAGAAATGCAAAAAGGCAAAATGATTGTCTGAGGAAGCCTTACAAATAGCTATGAAAAGAAGAATACTGAAAGGCAAAGGAGAAAAGTAAAGATATACCCTTTTGAACGCAGAGTTCTAAAGAATAGCAAAGAGAGATAAGAAAGCCTTCCTCAGGGATCAATGCAGACAAATAGAGGAAAACCATAGAATGGGAAAGACTAGAGATTTCTTCAAGAAAATTACAGATACCAAGGGAACATTTCATGCAAAGATGGGCTCATAAAGGACAGAAATGATATGGACCTAAAAGAAGCAGAAGATATAAAGAAGTGGCAAGGATACACAGAAGAATTATACAAAAAAGACCTTCACAACCCAGATAATCACAATGGTGTGATCACTCACCTACAGCCAGACATCCTGGAATGGGAAGTCAAGTGGGCCTTAGGGAGTATCACCAGGAACAAAGCTATTGGAAGTGATGCAATTCCAGTTGAGCTATTTCAAATCCTGAAAGATGATGCTGTGAAAATGCTGCACTCAATATGCCAGCAAATTTGGAAAACTCAGCAGTGGTCACAGGACTGAAAAGGTCAGTTTTCATTCCAGTCCCAAAGAAAGGCAATGCCAAAGAATGCTCAAACTACCACACAATTGCACTCATCTCACAGACTAGCAAAGTAATGCTCAAAATTCTCCAAGCTAGGCTTCAAAAGTACGTTGACCATGAACTTCAAGCTAGATTTAGAAAAGGCAGAGGAACAAGAGATCAAATTGGCAACATCTGCTGGATCATGAAAAAGTAAGAGAGTTCCAGAAAAACATCTACTTCTGCTTTATTGAGTATGCCAAAGTCTTTGACTGTGTGGATCACAACAAACTGGAAAATTCTTCAAGAAATGAGAATACGAGACCACTTTACCTGCCTGAGAAATCTGTATGCAGATCAAGAAGCAACAGTTAGAACTGGATATGGAACAAAAGGAAAGGAAAAAGAAGCTGCTCAGTCATGTCCAACTCTTTGTGACCCTATGGACTGTAGCCTACCAGGCTCCTCTGTCCATGGGGTTTTCCAGGCAAGAGTACTGGAGTGGGTTGCCATTTCCAACTCCAGGGGATCTTCCTGACCCAGGAATCGAACCCGAATCTCCTACATTGCAGGCAGACGCTTTACCATCTGAGCCACCAGGGAAGCATGGAACAACAGACAGGTTCCAAATGAGAAAGGAATAAGTCAAGGCTATATGTTTTCACCCTGTTTATTTAACTTATATGCAGAGTGTATCTTGCAAAATGCCTGGTGGATGAAGCACATACTGGAAACAAGATTGCTGGGAGAACTATCAATAACCTCAGATATCCAGATGACATCACCCTCATAGCAGAAAGTGAAGATGAGCCAAAAGCCTCTTGATGAAAGTGAAACAGAGTGAAAATGTTGGTTTAAAATTCTACCTTCAAAAAATGAAGATGCTGGTATCCCATCCCATCACTTCATGACAAATAGTTGGGAAACAATGGAAACAGTGAGAGACTTTATTTATGGGGGCTCCAGAATCACTGCAGATGGTGACTAGAGCCATGAAATTAAGAGATGATTGCTCCTTGGAAGAAAAAATTGACCAACCTAGAAAACATATTAAAAAGTAGACATGTTACTTTGCCGACAAAGGAATGTCTTAGTTAAAGCTATGCTTTTTCCAGTAGTCATGTATGGATATGAGAGTTGGACCATAAAAAAGCAGAGGGCCAAAGAATTGATGCTTTTTAACTGTGGTGTTGGAAAAGATTCTTGAGAGTCCCTTAGACTGCAAGGAGATCCAACCAGTCAATCTTAAAGGAGATCATTCCTGAATGACAGTAAGGACTGATGTTGAGGCTGAAACTCCAATACTTTGGCCACCTGATGCTAAGAACTGACTAATTGGGAAAGATCCTGATGCTGGGAGAGATTGAAGGCAGGAAAAAGGGGGGACAATAGAGGATGAGATTGTTGGATGGCCTCAATCACTCAATGGAGCTGAGTTTGAATAAGCTCTGGCAGTTGGTGATGGACAGGGAGGCCTGGCATGCTGCAGTCCATGAGGTTGCATAGAGTCAGACATAACTAAAGAACTGAACTGAACTGAACTGAAATCACAAGGTCTGCTCTAATTCCTGAGTAACTCTTCTATCAACTGTTAGGATCAACATAAGTGTTTAACTTCATGCTCTAACCTGGGTGACTTTCATAGTCTCCAGCACATTTCTCTGTACTGTGTTCACTGTTGAAGCTGGGACACTAAGACTAAGGATTCAAGCATCTAAACCACACACAAACACCGTCTCACCTGTTTTTTTCTGTATTTACTTCCACTCCATGTTTTCATGGTCTTCCTTCATGTACACAGTTTCATCCAAGCACTTTCACACCTGATTTCTGGTCATGCTTTCAGCTCAGGGAAAGGCCTCCTTCCTCTAAGTTCTGGAGGAATTTCACCTCCTTCACCTCATTACCTTCCCTCAGTTCCCACCACGATTGAGCAGGAAGCCATCCCCAACTTTTCCACCCAGAGTTTATCAAAGATACTGTTATAGATTCTATTCACGCAGTCCAGACACAGACTCAGCTCTGTAGAATCCTCTGTCCACAAAGGTCAGATGAACAGGGGGGAAGGCCAGACAGACATCAGGCTCCAGCATAAGAAGGAGGTTCTGAAGAGCAGGAGGGAGAGGAGCCAAGCTACTCACCTGGTTGCAGACGGGCTTGTACTTGAGCCCCGGCTTATTCAGGATCTTCTCCAGCTGCTTGTGGTTGAAGTTGGACACCCCGATGGACTTGGTCAGTCCTGCATCCTTACACTTCTCCAGGGCCTGGGAGGGAGGGGTGGTGAGCAGTCACTTGGAATGGGTAATATAGCAATAAGAAATGCTGGAAAATCATTAAGAGGGTCTCTGGTCAAGAATTAGCATTGCTTATCAAGGAGATAAAGGGGGAAAAGGTCATGACACAAGAAGAAGTATCATCTCCTCAGAAAACCCTGGAGAAGACAGTCACATGGAAGGAAAGAGATGCCTGTCTACACTGTCCCAAATCCTCCATTTCATTCCTCTCTGTGAACATTTCAGCAATGGTGTCCTCCCCACAGCCCCAGCATCCCAACCCCTAGATTCATGAACTGCTGAGTGTGATGGTCCACAGCCCATTCTCACAGGTGGAAGAGATGAAGGAGGTTCCCCCTCTTCTGGCTCCTCCTCTGGTTCTTTCCTCCCCAGACTCACCTCCCACGTGCGACAGAGATCCACAGAGTCAAATATCGGTTTTCCATTTTCATCTGTTGGGAAAATTGCCTCCCCTGGCTGGAAAGAAGCAGTCATTTCAGAGGAGGTGAGGTGAGGTGAAGTCGCTCAGTCATGTCCGACTCTTTGCGACCCCGTGGACTGTAACCTACTAGGCTTCTCCGTCCATGGGATTCTCCAGGCAAGAATACTGGAGTGGATTGCCATTTCCTTCTCCAGAGGATCTTCCCGACCCAGGGATCGAACCCGGGTCTCCCGCATTGGAGGCAGACGCTTTAACCTCTGAGCCACCAGGGAAGCCACCAAATAATTTCTCCACATTTAGCCAGCCTGCCCCACATATCTGGGACTAGGATGCTAAACCTCCGTGAGGTTACTTTACATTCTTCATACTAATATTTGCTAAGAGGTTTGCAAATGGAGTTATCAGCAATGCCTTTAGAAGGCAGTTTTCCAGTAATCTCTTATACATACTATATGTTTTATTAGATGTAATTTTCCTACATTTTCCTGGGAACTGTCAGTGCCTTAAGTGAAATTTTTTTCTGCCCCTTATACTCTCCTCTTGCAAAATGCCTCTATTGTGCAGGGAGTGACAGTAAGTTATGCCTTACTGCCGGCATAAAAGTTGCAATCTTGACCTGGACTAAATATCAGAATTCCTTTTCACTCTGAACATCTGATAGCTACAGGGCATACACATGAACCAACAAGGTTCTCTTTAGGTTGATAAGCTATGTGGAAGAAGCAGACATACTCTCAAATATTCTGGACAATGAGGCTTGAACAGATCAAGGTCATTCTGCCACCTGTGGAAAATGCTGAGATAAAAATAAACCATGAGTGATGTCATTATAAGGAATAGAAAAACAGAGACATTTCTGTCAAGTATTAGTGAACTGAAATCGCTCAGTTGCATCCGACTCTTTGCGACCCCATGGACTGTAGCCTACCAGGCTCCTCTGTCCATGAGATTTTCCAGGCAATAGTACTGGAATGGATTGCCATTTCCTTCTCCAGGGGATCTTCCCAATCCAGGGATCTAGCCCGGGTCTGCCACATTGTAGACAGACGCTTTACCGTCTGAGCACCAGGGAGGCACGTCTGTCAAGTATTAGGAATCCTTAAATCTATGTAGATGGGAATTACCATCTACATAGTCCAATAAACTCTGGCAAAGGATGACTTGAGCAGAATTCTGTATTTTAAAAATGAGTTCTGCATAATAAACTTTGTTCTTGTTACATTGTTTTGCCTGTGCCATGGGTTTGCTGTATCTTAGTTCCCTGAATAGGAATTGAACCCACTCCCTCAAAACACCCTGACTCAGCACTGAAAGCACACAGTCTTAACCACTGAAACAACTGGAAAAATTCCCCTCTACTTAATACAGTTCTTAATGGCTAAGTGCAGTCTGCAGACATCACCATGAACACAGGCGACAGTGGAGGCAAGTTCTCCGGAGTCCTGAGAAGACTGTGAGGTTTAGACTCACACTGAAGGACACCACCAAATCCATGAAACATGAAAGGGTGAGAGATGAGAAGACCTCATTCTGTTCAGGTGTGAGGCCGTGTGAGTGCTCAGCACTCTGCATCGAACTCTGTAGTGAGATCCCCAGATTCTGAGTCCTAATCAGTACCATGCACAGAACTTGCCTATTTCTACTTCCTCAAGATTTTGAGGCAGAGACACTCAGATTGTTTAACACATTTCTCTTGGAGGCAGGTGAGAGATTCAAAGAACCTCCCCAAAATGATGATCACAAATGATTCTTTACTACTCTAGTGTACTCCAAGGCCAAGTGGAGTGAAAGAGGAGAGTGAAAAAGTTGGCTTAAAGCTCAACATTCAGAAAATGAAGATTATGGCATCTGGTCCCATCACTTCATGGCAGATAGATGGAGAAACAGTGGAAACAGTGCCAGACTTTATTTTCTCGGGCTCCAAAATCACCGCAGGTGGTGATTGCAGCCATGGAATTAAAGACACTTACTCCTTTGAAGGAAGGTTATGACCAACCTAGATAGCATATGGAAAAGGAGAAATATTACTTTGCCAACAAAGGTCCATCTAGTCAAGGCTGTGGTTT
The DNA here is from genome assembly GCA_006408695.1 of Aepyceros melampus. Lineage (NCBI taxonomy): Eukaryota > Metazoa > Chordata > Mammalia > Artiodactyla > Bovidae > Aepyceros > Aepyceros melampus. The sequence continues at coordinate 172,204 of SJXQ01009625.1, read as the reverse complement.
CTCCAGTGGTCATGTATGGTGTGAGAGTTGGACTGTGAAGAAAGCTGAGCGCAGAAGAATTGATGCTGTTGAACTGTGGTGTTGGAGAAGACTCCTGAGAGTCCCTTGGACTGCAAGGAGATCCAACCAGTCCATCCTAAAGGAGATCAGTCCTGGGTGTTCATTGGAAGGACTGATGCTGAAACTGAAACTCCAATCCTTTGGCCACCTCATGCAAAGTGTTGACTCCCTGGAAAAGACTCTGATGCTGGGAGGGTTTGGGGGCAGGAGGAGAAGGGGATGACAGAGGATGAGATGGCTGGATGGCATCATGGACTCAATGGACATGAGTTTGAGTGAACTCTGGGAGATGGTGATGGACAGGGAGGCCTGGCGTGCTGTGATTTATGTAGTCGCAAACGGTTGGACATGACTGAGTGACTGAACTGAACTGAACTCTAGTGTAATCATTCCTTCAACTTACTAAGAAAAATCTTGTCAACCATCCATGCAAGTTATAGACATTCTGACTCAAGAAATAAAACAGAGCTGATCACACAAATCACCTACCACCAGAGCCAATGGATGATGAATAATATAGAGATCAACATATTCCAGTTGAAGATCTTTCAGTGACTTTTCCAAGGCTGGTCGGACCAACTCTGGTCTAAGGAAAGTGGACCAAACCTGTAGAGATTAAACAAAGGAAGCTGTGGGAAATGATTGCTATATGTAATTGTGTTTGTCTTCTTTCACTTAATAATTAGGCATTATTATCTGTTAGAAAGAGATGATCATGGGAAAAACCATTCCATTTCTTCTTGAGTTCCATTCTTTATCTAACCTAGCCATGTAAATTTCATTATTTGATTGAATTTGTCATCAGTGTATCTTTCACAATGGAATGAAATGAATCAAAATATAAATAACTTTATCAAATAATTACCATGCCCATCGACTGAACTATGCTTGATAAAGTGTAAAAGCACAAACTTAGTCTAATTTGATCAAACAATTCATCTTCTCAAAGTTAATTACTATCTTGTTTATATAACTGTAGGGAAAGTGTTTTGAACATATTAATGTGAGAAGAACATAATTCAAGACACGTTGGCTAGATTTTGTGTAATGCACAAAGTGCCTCTCAAATGCTCTGTTACTCTTGGAGCTGAGAACTGAGTTTCAGAATGTGAAGAAATTATAGAAGTCTCCCAGATGATAAGAAAAGCTATAATCTGCTCCCAGGTTGTCTGATTCATTAAGTAAATACAGTATAGTTTTGGCCACTCAGTTGTGTCTGACTCTTTGGGACCCCTAGAGTGTAGCCCACAAGGCTCGTTTGTCCATCAGATTCGCAGGCAAGAATACTGGAATGGGTAGCCATTTCTTTCTCCAGTGGATCTTTCTGATCCAGGGATTGAACTCATGTTTCCCACAATTCAGACATATTCTTAACCATCTGAGCCATCAGGGAAGCCCTGATTCATTAGCCCATACTAAACCACATTGCTCTGCTCTAGGTTCAAAGAAGTAAAGTGATTTTAATTTAAAATGTACGCCCGTGGCTGATTCACGTCAATGTATGACAAAACCAATACAGTATTGTAAAGCAAAATAAAGTAAAAATAAAAATTAAAAAAAAGAAGTCCAAACTACTATGTAAAATAAAGAAGCTACAAGGATATATTGTACAACAAGGGAATATAACCAACTATAAATGAAGAAAGTATAACCTTTAAACATTGTGAATCACCATGTTGTACACCTGAAATGTATGTAAATCATAAGCCAACTACACCTCATTAAAAATTATTTTTAACAATTGAAAAAAAAATTAAATTAAAATTTGAACACAGCAATGATGAGAAAGTTATAATTATTCTCTTTGAGGGGACACAGTGAGAGGAGAAGGATACTAGATTTAATATACAAATATGTGTGAAATGGGGGTACCAATAAGCACTGTTCAGCAAACTACTGGTCCTATTATGTAATTGTCATCTGCCCCCAGTCACTCGCACACACGTGCACACACACAACACACACAGCACCTTTGAAGTGTAGAATATGTCTTCTCTCTTCACGTGCCATCTGCAATCTTGCTTCGAATGGCCTGGCCAACCTGCTCTTCATTTTGGTACAAATAAGCACAGTCAATATGGCGAAATCCAACCTCTATAGCAAATTTGGTGACCTCCAGAGCTTCACTCTTAGGAACCTATGTAAGCAAGAAAAGCAGTTGTTGAATATCCACATGATTAAGAGATTGCTAAGACACAAGCTTGATCTTACTAAGAACCAACATTTCTTCATGCCTTCGTTTAGCACTGTATGTATGGTGATGGACCCATGACAGTTCCCCTGAACATTCCTGATCAGTGCTTAAATGGGCACCCAGGAACCCTTCAACCCCATGTGATCAGTGGTTGATCACAGGCATCAGAGGACCCCAAGCCCACCACCAGTTTCATTGATTTGCTGGAAGAATCCAAAGGACTCAGAATAAACTTGTAGTTATGGATAGGATTTATACTGTGAGATGTCTGAAGCAAAATCAACAAAGGTACAAGAGGTATGATAAAAGCATCAAGACTGGACTGGATCCCATGAGACTCCTCCGTCCATGGGATTCCCAGGCAAGAATACTGGAGTAGGTTGCCAGTTCTCTCTCCAGGGGATCTTCCTAACCCAGGGATTGAACTCAGGTCTCCCACATTTCAGGCAGATTCTTTACCATCTGAGTCACTAGGGAAGCTCTGATTCATTGGCACGTATTAAATCACACTGCTCTGGTCTAGGTTCAAAAATGTAAAGTGACTTTAATTTAAAATTAAAATTTGAACACACCAATGACGAGAAAGTTACAATTATTCTCTTTGAGGGGGGGCATGGTGAGAGGAGACATGTACTAGATTTCAGGCAGAAATATGTGAGGAAAAAAGAGGTAACAGTAAGCACCGTTCAGCAAACTACTGATCCTATTACCTAAAGGTGGTATCAATAAGCACCTATGGCAAACAGATGAGGAAACAATTGAAACAGTGACAGACTTTATTTTCTTGGGCTCCAAGATCACGACAGTTGGTGACTGCAGCCATGAAGCCATAAAGACGCTTATTCCTTGGAAGAAAAGCTAGGATCAACAACCTAGACAGCATATTAGAAAACAGAGACATTACTTTGCAAACAAAGGACTGTCTAGTCAAAGGTATGATTTTTCCAGTGTCACGTATGGATGTGAGAATTGGACCATAATGAAAGCTGAGCACCAAAGAACCAATGCTTTTGAACTGTGGTGTTGCAGAAGATTCTCGAAGGTCCCTTGGACTGCAAGGAGATCAAACCAGTCAATCCTAAAGGAAATCAGTCCTGAATATTCATTGGAAGGATGATGCTGAAGCTGAAGCTCCAACTCTTGGCCACCTGATGTGAAGAACTGACTCATCGGAAAAGACCCTGATGTTGGGAAAGATTGAAGGCAAGAGGAGAAGGGGATGACAGAGGGCGAGATGATTGGATGACATCACTGACTCAATAGACATGAGTTAGAGCAGGCTCTGGGAGATGGGTGATGGACAGGGAAGCCTGGCATGCTGCAGTCCATGGGGTCAAAAAGAGTTTGGACATGATTGAGCAACTAAACTGAACTGAAATGCATCAAGAAACCAGGTGAAAGCTTCTAAGATCCATGTCTACCTGTATATCACAGAGAAAACACCAAAGAAAAACTGTATCTATTCAATCTATACAAAGTGATGTTCTCATGTAACTATCTATTGTTAATGATTAACACAATCAAGATAGTTAACAGGTCCATCATCTCACATAGCTAACTTTGGGGAGTGTTTGTGAGGATACTTAATATATATTCTCTTATAAAATTTCAAAATATAACCCATTATATTCAAGTATAGTCACCATGCTATACACCAGGTCTCCAGACATTCATCGCATTACAAAAGATCTGGACCTTTGACCAACATCTTTCCATACTTCCCAACCTTGTCCCCAGCTTCTGGTCACCATTCCTCTACACTCTGCTTCTATGAGTTCAATGTTTTAGATTCTACCTATGAAGAGAACATGCAGTATTTGTCTTTCTATTTCTGGCTTATTTCACTTTGCTTATATTCTCTGGGTTCACCGGTGTGGTTGCAAGTGGTGGAATTAACTTCCCTTTTCAAGCTGAATAATATTTCAATATTATTCTGCAATCTAGGATCTTTCATGTTTCAAGGAGGTAGATGCTTGGTCCAAGTTCCCCCTGTTGGGTCTAGTCTTGGTTTTCCTGACGATCGCGTGCCTTGCGGAATGTAGAGAGCTCAGCACTAAGCTGGACCCTTCCCTCCACTCATCACATTTTGCAAAGTGAGCAATCTCTGTCTTTTATCTGCAAAATGTCTCTGAATATTTTCTTTTATTCTATAAATTAGAAAAATGAGATTCAAAGTTTAAAGAGCAGTCCCTTGTCAAAACTACATACTCTAAAGACAAGATGGACAGCAACGTTTCTGGCTTCCAGTCTAGAGACTTGTCCCCTAGTCTCTCTTATGCCCAAGCACTGAAAACTATACTCTAATAAAAAGACACTACAAAACCCAAGGATACAGTATGAAGCCTGATCTGTAAGATTGTAGCTTATCCCCTCAAATGATACTATAGTTCCCACTGGAAAAAGTTTCCAAGTAGAAAGAGAATCACAAGGCAAAGCATAGCTGCCATGTGTCGCCTGGACCGAACAGGTATCCAGCAGTAGAAAAGCAATTCTCTCCATTAGATTCTAGTCACTTATTCTTCAGGACCTTCCAACTCAAATACTGCTCTGGGTGAAATACTAATTTGGAAGGAGGGAAGAGTTCTGGAATGAAATATACAAAGAAACCCCACCACTGCAATTGCCCTCAAAGCCAAACAGCTGACAGTCAGTGTTCTCAACAGCCGAGTCTCACCTCTTCTGCCAAGCTGGGAAAGAGACGGAAACTGAAGAGGAACCCAGAGTAATCTGCAGGTGAGCACAGCCTCAGACCCTGAGCAGAGTGGAGACTGGATTCTCTCTCCCCTTTCACAGGGCATGGTTCTAGCCTGGTTAGTGGGACCACAAGATCCTCCCAGAGTCATACAGGAGCTCAGTGCTTGACAACTGAAGTTCTTTCCACTCATGTTACAGCCACTTACTATAATCTCAACCCCAAATCACTACTCTTACCTCTGGAGGTGCAAAAGTGCCAAATCCCAGAACAGGAATGAAGTGGCCATCATTAAGCTTCACTTTCTTCTGGTATTTGGAATCCATTGTCATTTCTCTGACTAAGCAGACTCTGATTTTTCCCTTCTGCCTTCACAGTTGATAAACACCAAGATGGTCACGCCCCAGCTGCACTCTCCAATGTTAGCAGATACATTGTAGGAGGGGCAAGGTGAAACCAATCCCAGGGCATAAGAAGAGGATTGAAGCCAATTAACTTGTTTGCTTCTTTATCAATGCAATCTTAAATTATATAATGATGAGATTGAACAATTATTGACCATATGTTAGACTAGAAACCTCCACACATTTTTTTTCATTTTTCCAGTATTAAGCTTAATATTTATCAAACATCAATTGAAAAAATTTAACTATTTTACCATACATACATACACACATTCACAGAATCACACAGTTTAAGGGAGTGATTAATAAAAATTTTGTAAAATCTTATTTCTTAATAAAGAAAACCAAAGCAAAATAAAATTGCCTTTTTACTTTTCCCACCAGCATAATTACATTGCTATCCAGACTGAACAGTGGTGAGATCCTGAAAAGAATATTAAAACCACACATTCTGACAAAGTGTTTATTGGAGAGTAATCATTAATAGTATTTGGATACCATGTGCAGTGTGCAAACAGACCATTATAGCGGTTAATCTTTGGACTTAGTTACATAACTTTTAGAAAGGTATCATAATGGAAATGATAATGAGTTCATGTGCTTTATTATCTTGCTCAATGATTAGTCATAAATGAAGAACTTGTACACAAGTTAAATTGTAATGAATAAGGGAAGAGTTAGGAAGATCAAGATGCATTGATACAACGGGATGTGAAGTCAAATAAAATTTAACACGTGGAGTGATGTCAGCAAAATGGTGAGCTAGGAAGTGTTGAATTCTCCCTTATAAATGTGAGAAAAAATCAGAAACCAGATGAAAAACCTCACAGGAGCTCTGGAAACAGTCAAACAGTCAAAATCTACAGGAACACATTGAACACTCAATCAGAAAAATTCCAGAACTGAGAGGAAGGACATTTTATCATGTTTTCCCTCACACTTACCTCTCCCCTGACTTGAAGAGTGAAGTCTTGATCTATAATGGGTGGCAGCTCTGTTCCCAGCTGCCTCCAGCAAACAAGACTGATCACAAAAACCTTATGCAATGTTCCAACCTGTCTGGGGCTGCCTGAAGACTATGTCTGTTTCACCTAAGCCTAGGGTTAAAGTGAAGAGCAGCCGAAATAGCTCATTACTGTTGAAGGAGAGACTAGATATATATGGGGCCAGGGACAAGGATGCAAGGGTGGAGACATAGACTAGAGCATATAAAACCCTGAGTAGAACTGGGGTGTGAATTTTGGGGACAGAGGACATTTTAAAACAGCCATACATTCAGGACAATCAAAGAGGCACACTTCCTCCAGGCAAGATGCTGACTCACTCAGAAATGAACTGAGTGCCCTTAGCTTGACTATTGGGCTAATCCCAAGACTAAAGCATGCCAAGTTAACTAGTGAAGGCCAGTCAGGACATGGCACAAATCTGCAAAGAGTGGGTTTTTTGCACTTGTTTTAGATGCCCAATTGTGAACACACTCACTCCCCACACACATAAACCTCACTATGCATCAAAGACTTACACATACAAGACACAAATATGGAACTTTTAGAAGACAAACTAGGAGGGGAGCTTCATGACACTAGATTTGGATATGTCACCAAAGCACAGGCAACAGAAGAAAAAATAGGTAAATCATTATTCATCAAAACTCAAAAGGTTTTTGCATCAAAGGAAACTATTAATACAAACGTTGTGAAAAGTCAATCCACAGAAAGGGAAAAAAACTGCAAATCACATTTATGATAAAGCTTAATGGAGTGGAACTTCATGGAAACACCCTAAAACTTTATCACAAATTGCTTGGCTCAACTGCCAATTCTTTGGTGACCTTTACTCTTTAACGCTTTCAGTTCAGTTCAGTTCAGTTCAGTCACTCAGTCGTGTCCGATTCTTTGTGACCCCAAGGACTGCAGCACATCAGTCTTCCCTGTCCATCATCAACTCCCAGAGTCTACTCAAACTCATGTCCATTGAGTCGGTGATGCCATCTAACCATCTCATCCTCTGTCATCCCCTTCTCCTCCTGCCTTCAATCTTTCCCAGCATCAGGGTGTTTTCAAATGAATCAGTTCTTCGCATTGGGTGGCCAAAGTATTGGAGTTTCAGCTTCAACATCAGTCTTTCCAATGAATATTCAGGACTGATTTCCTTTAGCATGGACTGGTTGGATCTCTTTGCTGTCTGTTTCCATAATTAAGCTTCTGAATTTCCCTATCTATTGAAGAAAAATGTAAAGTTTTTATATTTCTTCACTCTTTCTGAGTTTGTGATGACTATCACCATTTCTCTTCCCTACTGAATTCAAAGAATTTTCTAAGAGCATTTGGATTCACACCTTGAACTAGTCCTAGTGTTTCCCCACCAGCAGACATGGACATGGTAGAAATTGTGACAGTCTTTATGTGAACAGCTGACACGCAAGAATGGAAACACATTGTTTCACAAACATCACATCAAGTAGTCTGGTGTATTCTCTCCACACCCTCCAGTAGGCATTTCTGTTTCTCTTCGTCTCTAGTTTTCTACACAGTGCATCCCAAACCATAGTAACTGTGTGGACAGGATGATGGTAAGCTCCAGGTGACGGTGGCCCTGGTGCTTTGGTCACGTTCCCTGGTTCCTGCTTCTGTTCCCTCCCCTCCACATCTCAGAACCACCTGTTCTTCTTCATCTTTATATTCTTGCACTTACCGGATCTCAGAGTTTGGGGAAACTTGAAAGCCAGTCACAATCAGAAGATAAGTGTGATCAGATCACAATAGGAATAAAGTGCTACACGATTAAGCATCTTTATTATGGAAGGAGCTGATAATAATATAAAAGAAATCTCAGATTCTCAAGGAGTGTTCAAGGAGCTCTTCTTCAGTTCAGTTGCTCAGTTGTGTCTGACTCTTTGCGACCCCATCAACTGCAGCCCATCAGGCTTCCCTGTCCATCACCAACTCCCGGAGCTTACTCAAACTCATGTCCATAGAGTCAGTGATACCATCAAGCCATCTTATCCTCTGTCATCCCCTTCTCCTCCTGCCTTCACAGAATAAGTGCAATCAGATTACAACAGGAATAAACTGTTACATCAATAAACATCTTTATTATAGAAGGGGTTGATAATAGTGTACAAGAAATGCTCATATTTGTGAGCAAGCATTCAAGGATCTCTTCTTAGGTAATGTACATTTCAACATCTGCTGGGTGTTCGTCCACTCCATCTTCAATGAGAACAATTTCTTCATGTCCTGGAGCAAGCACACCTATTGTTCTTGTTCTGATAACTAGAAAATTCTCCTTAGTATAGTGTTCATGATTTCCCCCACAAATTCAGATGAATAAGAAGAAAACACAGTTATTCGTTCTTCTTGGAATTGATCTTTGTTGCAAAATTGTAGCTGAAGAACATACTCTAGTCTAGATACAGAGCCAAGACTTGGGAGTACCCCCATCTTCAGGGTCTAGCTTCACCGAGACACCCATTGTCCCAAGTCCTTTGTGCATTCAGGTCCAGCTGCCTGCATGGTGGTCAGCCTAGCCACAGAGGGACAAGAGAGGGTTACTGCTTCGAGGTCTCAATGTCTAATTTTTGATACAAAACAGAAACAAGAAAGAAGTCTTAATGCAATCACCTAACAGTGTGTGGCTAGAAGACAACTTTGGACCATGCTGGGAGAAAAGGTCTCACATCAGACCACAGAAAGTCTCTCTCAGACAGTATCTGGAAGGTTTCACATGTGAATTTCTGCATTCACATTAGAAACATATCAAGGACTACTCCTCAAATATACAGAAATTCAGGGTCATTCATCTTATTATTTGGTCACAAACTTTTTAAGTTGCTTTCAGTCAAGTCTGTGTTCCTCATTTCTAAAGATTTTAGTTTCCTTTTTGGGGGAGAACCCTGACCTGGTGGACACAACACATTTAAGGTACACAACAAGTCTAGTGGATCCAAGGAAGACAGCTCATTACTCACCACCCAGGTAACTCTAGATTCACTCTCACATGTACACAGACTTGGCTTTGGCAAACCAATGCAAAACTGCTCTTGCAACTCTTGTTCAGTTCCAGGGCCAAAGACACAAAGCCTGCCCCTATTAAGTAAAATTCACTCATCCATTCTCTATAGCCCAGAACTATGCAACATTTTCTTTTTTTATGTATTAAAATTTCTTTTTAGTTGGAGGAAAATTGCTTTACAATGTTGTGTAGGTTGCTGCCATACAACAATGTAATTCAGCAATAATTATATTTTCTTAATTGATAAGATATGAACTTATATCAACCCGTGCTTCATTTCTATGTTTACTTAGAGATTAGAACAGTCAGAATGCAGTATGACTGGAGCACGGGTTAGAACACAAGAATGTTCTCTTGTAAGAGCACCCAACCCTCCCGCCTCCCAGCATGACCCATTCCATTCCCTGCTTTCTTTTTCTCCATATCACTGTTAGAAGTCATGAAGAACATAAAATTTTAACCTGACTTGCAGGCCTTCAAATCACCTTGTCCCGGTTTCACGAATGCTGGTAAAAGACAGAATGTTTATCACCCACAACAAATGCCATAGCCAATGTAAGAATATTGTTTTTCAGCTTTTCTGAGACATAGTTGACATGTCTCAGTGTGTAGTCTTAAAGGTTACCATGTGATCTGGTGTACATATTTATTGTGAAAATGTTCACCACAGCAAGGTTCATCCTTGACTCTTTATTTCTAAAGGTTGAAGTGGTGGGACCAGGTAACATCTAAACAGGCAATGGATTGGATTATAAGAGGAAAAGGTTACGTCTAGGGGCCCTGGACCAAGTACACTAAGCCCAGCATGCCTGCCCTTTCTCTGGATGGAGATGTTTTCTTCATACCACTGGACAGTAAGGACACCTTCCATTTCTTGGAGGGAGCCACTGTTTGTATGTTGCAAGGCTGTTCCCTGTACAAATAAGAATTAGTGTGGCAGGAAGGTTTGTCAGTGCCTCTGCATCTCAGCTCTCAGAAATGCAAGATTCTGTGGACAGTCATCTCCCAAAGGGCATTGATCCACTTCTAACAGCTAAAGACTTGTGATTTCATTCACCAGCCTCACCCTCCACTAGACTGTCACCTCAAGACACTTCTTACTTTCATTTCATTCTTGTCTGCTTTATATATTGACAAAACACTGTCTTATTAAAAGTGTTTGATAAAGTTTTGTTGAGTAAATCAATGAATGATTGAAGAACTCATCAAAATGCTGACCATGGGAGAACAAGATGGCAGAGGAATAGGTGGATGTGGAGTACATCTCTCTCCTAGGATACATCAGGAATACACCTTCAGACACAGAAGTGCATGCAGAACACCAGCTGAGAGCAGACAGGTGTACCTGACCAGTGGAAAAGAATATACAGAAACACACAAAACTCAGTAGGACAAAGGAACTAGGGGGAAAAACAGGAGTGTTACTAGGACTGGACCTGCTCTTGTTGGGTGTGGAAACTGAAGCAGGGGTCTGATCCCCACAGCAGGGCAATTGTCTGAGTCAGAGGAGAAACATTTAAGGCTGAGAGTGAAACAGCTGATCTGTGTCAGCCTAAATGGAATGAGAATCAGACAGTCCTTGATGTGAACGTGAAGTTGCTCAGTCGTGTCCGACTCTTTGCGACCCCATGGACTGTAGCCTACCAGGCTCCTCTGTCCATGGGATTTTCCAGGCAAGAGTACTGGAGTGGATTGCCAACAGTCCTTGACACAGCCATATATATGCTGGGCAGGAACATGGGTCTCCTAGAAGGGACAGTGGCTGGGAGCTGGAGTTTAGGGATTGTGGAGCAATCCCAGTGAGAGGCCTGCTGTTGACTGTGGACAGACAGATCGAGGGGATGTGAGGGAGGAGACTGTGGTGGGAAATGCCTGTGGAGGAAAACCTGGCAGCCTTGAAGCAAGGTGATACTTCTGAGTCATGTGTAGGGGGTGGAGCCATCACCATAGCCTCTCTCTCCCCACACACCAGCATTGGCAGATGAACAGCAGACAGGCTGGCCCATCAAACCCCTGGGACACCTAACTACAGAGTAAGACCCAGGGTGCCCCTTTAAGTGCCTGATGTGCCAAACAACAAAGGACCCCAAGCAATGGAGCCCTCTAAGTGCCTGAACAGGCAGAGCTATGGACAAAGACTGGCCAAAGAGGTCTTCTGATCACCAGCTACAAGAGACTCAGAAAAAGACTCTGATAAGGCCATAACTCCTGCTACTGAGGCAGTCCATGTCCCTGCACATTTTGCTCCGCCGGAGTCCCCACAAGCCAAGCAGCTGCACCACCTTCACACTCAACCCTCACTGTGGTAGAGCTGCCACGGGTGGTGGTGGTGGGGGGGAGTCTTGTGTTTATGCACACAGGGTCTCTTCAGTCCTGTCTGACTCTTTGTGATCCTGTGGACTGTGGCCTGCTAGGCTTCTCTGTCAGAGAAGGGGTTCTCTAGGAAAGAATACTGGAGTGTATTGGCCAATACTGGTTGCCATACCCTTCTAGAGCACTTTATTTTCTACTACCCTAGCTGTGAACTCCCCTGAGTACCTGGTACTGCAAGAACCCCTGCAACCCAAGCAGCTGCACTACCTCCACACCTGGCCCTCACAGGGGCAAACCCAAGCCCTCCAGGACAGCCTCAGGAGCTACACCGCAGTGGACGACCCACATATAGAGGTGGAAATAAAACCACAATTGAAACCCAGGGGCAGTGTGGCTAAGGAAGAAGACTCAAAATCTTCCCACCAGCTGTACAAGCTGCAGATTAAACCCACATGATCAACTAAACAGACTCTGTGTCTATGGAATACATAAAAGGCCATTGAGAGCTCCCACAAAAGAAAACGCACTAGCTCTGATAGCTGTGGACATTGGAGGCAAGAACACACAGGAGTAGGACCAGATTAGAATCTGAGCAGCCCCCACAGCGGTCCAGAGATCAGTACAGTGTTGGAGGGCATCCTAGGGAGGTGAGGTGGACTGTGATTTCCAGCAAGGGAAGGATTCTGACAACAGTGACTTAAGAAAAGCATTTATTATTCTTATTTTTTTTACTTGTTCTGTAGATTCTTTTGGATTTTTTTTCCCTTTTTTGCCCCCTCTGTTGCATTTGTCAATTTTATTGACACTAAGAAATTTAATTGAACTTTTGAGCTTTTTTTTTTCTTTTTCATAAGTCAAGTCACATATTTTTTATTGTTGTCATAAACCTCTGCCTCTACGTTGGGCTTTTGCAGTTCTGTGGGCTTTTCCTCTTTTATTTTCTTTTCTATTTTTTTAAATTTAATGTTTAACTTTTTAAACCCACTACTATTTCTTCTACATTTATTCCTTTCTTTGCTTTTCCTACTTTTCCCCCCTTGCAGTTAATCTTTAATGTATAAAAATCTTCTTTATCTACCTCTATTTAACTTTGCATGTCTATTCTTTCTTTCTTTTCTTTCTCTCCTGTCCTCTCAACATATTAGTTTTATTTTCATTGCTTTATTCCCCAATTGGCACCTTGCTTTAGTTTTGTTTTCCAGTTTGTGCTTTAATTAGTTTTGTTCTGATAGATATAATTTTGGTTTCTTTTGTTCACCAGGTCAATCTATTGTACTTAATTTTTATTGTACTGTTTTGACTTTGCTTATGAGTGTCTATGTATATGTGTTTATTCAATCACATCCTCTATTGTTGTTATAAACCTCTGCCTCTACATTAGGCTTTTGCAATTCTGTGGAGTTTTCCTTTCTTTCCCCTTTGTTCTTTCTTCTTCCATTTTTTTATCTTTTCTCTTTTTTATAATTTTAATTTTTTAAGCCTATTTTATTTTTTCTACATTTATTCCTTCATTTGCCTTTCCTACTCTTCTTTTCCCCTTAATCTTTAATGTATATAAATCTTCTTCATCTATATCTATTTAACTTTGCATATCCTTTCTTTTTTTTTTTCTTTCTTTTCTTCTCAACTATTTGATAGTTTTGTTTTCATTGCTTTATTCTCCACTTGGCACCTTGTTTTAATTTTGTTTTCCAGTTGGTGCTTGCCGGGTGCCAGCGTGAGGAACTCCGCCCATGGCAAAGGTCATGAGGAAGGAGGCTTGGCATACGCAAAGGCGTGATCAAGCCTCAGGAAACCCTCTGTTCCCGAGCATCTACCCCCAAAACCAAGAGTCTGTTTTATGCTCTCACCTACACCTCTGACTTTACGGGGGGCTCTCCCCCATAACCATTTCTCTCAGAGAAGGTGTTAACTTGCAGCTCCAGTTGATAAAATTCCTGGGCGTGACAAGAGTGTTTCAGCTTACGAACTCCTCTGAAGGTTATCTAGCCTGTCTGTATAGGTTCATCCGGCCAAATGTGATTATTTACAGCCTCCCAACAGCGAGAGGCACGAGATGTTTTAGACTTACTAAAGGCAGATTCTTTTGGGAAGTTAGAATTTATTAGTATAGTGGGTTGATTAGGAATTGTATTGGTGAAAGGATTTCACTTGTTGGACTGATGTTTTGTTGCTAAATCTTCATATTCCCTGCCCTTATAATGCATATAACTAGTAAATAAGAGAAATAAGTATTAACCTTTAAGATTAATCATGTTAATCTTGGGTTAGATAAATTCCTTTCTTGATTGTAACTCATTACACCCTTACCCTATAGGAATGTGACTTTATCTGGAGGGTGGTGCCTGGTTTAAGAAAAAACACCCTTGGAAAAAATGAGTTTTTTGGTTATCAGAAAGAGAGGGTCATGAAGTGTCAGCAGGCCTCATGGCCAGAAGATGATGTAAAACCCCTAAGACCTTTTTTTATGTAAAGCACCTGATTTTGATAAAGGTCAGGACTGCTGACCCCCACGTGACTCTGTATTCATCCCTATGTGTAAAAAAGGTATATAAGCAAACCTGAAAATAAAGAAAAGGGGATCAGTTTCTGGAATAGCTGATTCCCCCCGTGTCGTTCTTTCTTTTTCCTTCTGGCTGAATTTCCATCTGGGGAGTGGGTCCTCACCAAGCCTACTAATTATGCCTGGGCTTCTAAGATCGGACCGGGGAGGCCTCAGTGCCTCCTCTCCTTCGGGAGAACAGAAAGACGCCTGTGGCCTGCGTAGGTGGTGATTGGTATTCCACATAAATCAAGTTATTCAGCCTTCTTTTCTCCATCTAAATTTTCCTACTATACTATTATTTCCTAATCTAATCTTATATTTCTAAAAGTGTTTTTCTCGCTGACTCCGTCTCCACCTTCGAATCACCCTGGATCCACTGGGGTTGGACCCTGGCAGGTGCTTAAGTTAGCTTTGTTCTTAATGGATAAATACAATTTTTGATTTCATTTGTTTGCCACATCAATGTACTGTACTTTATTTTTGCTGGACTGATTTCATTTTGCTCATGGGTGTATATGTATATTTATATATTCCATTATTTTAACTGTTATTTGCCTGATTTTGTAACTGCCATTTGTTTTGGGTTCATCTTTGGTTTCTTGATTTTGGATATTTATTTTACTCTCCCTTAATGCCATAACAAACCACCTGAGAAATCTTCGTTCCTGACCAGAGATCAAACCCTGAGCCTTTGGAGTGGGAGCACTGACTCCAAGCCCTACACTGCCAGAGAACTAACCCTAGGGAGTATAAAACAGTGAGAACTCACAAAAAGGAAATCACTCGAATATAATACCTCGCATCACACAGCCAGCAGTAGCACCCTGGGCAGGACACCTCACCTAAACAACAAAGTGAAACAAACTCAGTCATCAGCAGACAGGAATCCACCTCACTCAGTCTTGCCCATCAGAGGAAAACCAACCAAATAAACAAAAATTTGACTCAAATCTCACCCTATACGAAGCTCACACAAACCACTGGACCAACCTCAGGAGGGCAGAAACCAAAAGGATGAAATAATTCAACCTTCTTCAAGGAAAGAATTCAACTGTCCTTGAAGCATGGGAAAAGGAGACTTCAAACGCAATACCTTAAGAAAAATGAAAAGGCAGAGAACCGCTGCACAAATGAGGGAACAAACTAGAAACACAGAAGTCCAAAAAAAAAAAAAAATCAAGAGGAAATAGGAAAATTACCTGAAAAAAGAATACAGAATAATGATAGTAAAGATGATAAAAAAAACCTTGAAAACAAAATGGAGAAAATGCAAGAATCAATTAACAAAGACCTAGAAAAACTAAAGAATATAACAAGAAAAAAGATCTACAAAATCAACCTCAAACAATTAGAAAATGCCAGTAGGAACATATATATCAATAATTACTTTAAACATAAATGGATTAAATGCTCCAACTGAAAGATATGGATTGGCTGAAGGGATACAAAAATAGACCCATATATATTCTGTGTACAATAAACCCAATTCAGACCTCAAGACACATATAGACTGAAAGTGAGAGGATGGAAAAATATATTCCATGCAAATGGGAAGCAAAAGAAAGCTGGAGTAGCAATCCTCATATCAGACAAAATAGACCTTAAAATAAAGAAGATTACAAGAGATAAGGAAGGACTCTACATAATGAGTAAGGGATCAATCCAAGAGAAAGACATAACAATTGTAAATATATATGCACCCAACATGGAGCACTTCAATACATAAAACAAACATTAACAGACATAAAAGGAGAACTTAATAGTAACACAATAATAGTAGGAGACTTTAACACCCCACCCATACCAATGGACAGATCATCAATAGAAAATTAATAAGGAAACACAAGTCTTAAATGATACATTAGATGAGATGGATCTCATTGATATCTTCAGGACATTCCATCCAAATCAGAAGAATACACCTTCTTCTCAAGTGCACATGGAACATTCTCCAGGATAGACCACATCTTGAGTCACAAGTCATGTCTCAGTAAACTTAAGAAAATTGAAATTGTATCAAGCATCTCTTCCAACCACAATGCTATGAGACTAGATATAAATTATTTAAAAAATAAAACCTGCAAGAAACACAAACACATGGAGATTAAACAACACATCTCTAAATAACCAACAGGTTAGGGAAAAAATCAAAAGAGAAATCGAAATATTTCAAGAAACAAATGAAAATGAAAACATACAACTCAATACCTATGGGATGAAACAAAAGCAGTTCTAAGAGGGAAATTTATAGCAATACAATCCTAACTCAAGAAACAAGAAAAGCATCGAATAGACAACCTAACTTTATACCTAAAGCAATTGGAAAAAGAAAAAGAAAAAAACCCAAAATTAGTATAAGGAAATAAATCATAAAGATCTGAGCAAAAATAAATGAAAAAGAAATGAAAGAAACAATAGTAAAGATTAATAAAACTAAAAGCTGGTTCTTTGAGAAGATAAACAAAATTGACAAACCCTTAGCCAGACTATCAAGGAGAAAAGAGAGAACCAAATCAATGAAATTAGAAGGAGAGGTTAGAACAGACAATGCAGAAATACAAAGNTTGGCCCTATCCCTTCATTCTGTCTGGAGTTATTTCTCCACTGACCTCCAGTAGCATATTGGGCACCTAATGACCTGGGGAGTTTCTCTTTTGGTATCCTATCATTTTGTCTTTTCATACTGTTCATGGGGTTCTCAAGGCAAGAATACTGAAGTGGCTTGCCATTCCCTTCTTCAGTGCATCCAAGATAAGAGAAACCCAGATAAGGCAGTAGGCACTGAGAGAGGGCATCAGAGGGCAGACAGACTGAAACCACAGTCACAGACAACAGGCCAATCTTATCACATGGACTACAGCCTTGTCTAACTCAATTAAACTGAGCCATGCCATGTGGGGCCACCCAAGACAGACGGGTCATGGTGGAGAGGTCTGACAGAATGTGGTCCACTGGAGAAGGGAATGGCAAACCACTTCAGTATTCTTGCCTTGAGAACCCCATGAACATAATTAATTAATTTCCTTTAAATCTGTGATAGATTAGCATTAACATTTTTTCCTGTGTGCAGATACCTCAAATATCATGACTATCAATTTGTTTTATTAAATTTGCTATTGTAATATATCTAATCTATAAAAGTAAGGCAATGTATTTCTTTTCACTTCTTAATAAGGTTATTATTGTTCTTACATTAGAATATTTTAATACACCAGTACCTGCAAGCTATTTGAATGGATATCATATCTTCTGTTTATTTTGCATGGCATATGTTAGATACAAGCTCATTAAGTGTTTTAAAGCACATATGTTATCTGAAATATTTCATCTGCACTTTAATACAACTTAATTCCTATTGCCTAATCCTTTAACTTCAGATACACAGTGATAAGGAGAAAGAGATGATAAATGGCCATGTAATAAAATACCAAACAGGAAATCATCCAGATTTAATGCCCCTTGGACTGCAAGGAGACCCAACCAGTCCATTCTAAAGGAGATCAGTGTTCATTGGAAGGACTGATGCTAAAGCTGAAACTCCAGTACTTTGGCCACCTCATGCGAAGAGTTGACTCATTGGAAAAGACTCTGATGCTGGGAGGGATTGGGGGCAGGAGGAGAAGGGGATGACCAAGGATGAGATGGCTGGATGGCATCACCAACTCGATGGACATGAGTTTGGGTGACTCTGGGAGTTGGTGATGGACAAGGAGGCCTGCGTGCTGGGATTCATGGGGTCACAAAGAGTCGGATACGACTGAGTGACTGAACTGAACTGAACTGAACTGAATATTGATTCAACAAACCCAAACAAGAAAGGAATGTACATATTTCCTAACTCTCTTAGCGAATAGGGAATGTAATTTCTTTCCCTCATAGGCTATGAAGAGAGAAGAAAAAAATCTCCTCCAAAATCATACAAAAATGATCTTATGGTGGAATGAGTTTTCTTCCATAGATGCAGGCTCCGTAAAATCTCTATTCGGGAAGTAGCTTCATGATCACCCAAACATCTATAGTCAGTTGACTTTAAGCGAAGTTGATTTCCTCCACAGTGAGGATAATGAGGTGGGCTTTAATCAACCAGTTGAAAGATCATAAAGAAAAACTAATTTCCATGAGAAAAAAGAAACTCTTCTTTGAGGCTGCCAGTACCAGGTCTTGCCCAAGAGTTTCCAGCCTGCCAGCCTGTCCTACAAACTTTAGACTTCCCAGTCCCTACTTGCATAAGTGAGTTCCTATTTATCAAATTTCATCTAGATTACTCTTTATGTGCATCTGTGCTCAGTCACATCAGCTGTGTCCAACTCTTTGTGACCCTCTGGACTGTAGCCCACCAGGGTCCTCTGTCCATGGGATTTTCCAGGCAAGAATACTGGAGTGGGTTGCCATTCCTTCTCCAGGGCATCTTCCTGACCCAGGGATCAAAGCCATGTCCCCTGCATTGCAGGCAGGTTCTTTGCTGAGCCACTGGGAAAGCCCAATTCTTCATGTATTTACAATTAAACCTTTTGGTTGAAGGAGAGGAAGGGGAGTTAGAAGAGAATAGAACCACTGTTTGAAACTTAGGTAAATGCCGCTGATCAAAATAAAAACAAGGATAAAACAATTCAGGTGGAAATAGAGGCTTCACTTCTAGACATGTGGAATTTCATATAATGGGGATATATAAAGGAGGCAGATGGAAATAAGAGTCTTAAGCCCATAAAGAAATTATTATAGTCTAAATATATTATTCAGCCAGAATAAATATAGTTTCTGGCTGCCTAAAAAGCACATATAACACACATTCACAGTGAGGCTGCAATTTACACATCATAACTCAGATATAGAAAAGAAAAATCTAGCTCTAGTTATTGTCAACACATAACTTACCTTCTAACCTATTCCACTCAAAATGTAAAACTTGTCTTGTAAAATAGCTCAGTGTAAAAATTGCCTAGTAAAATAACTCAGTGTCTTCTCATTTAAAACAGAGATTGGCCCAACATTGTAGAACAACTATGCAAGTGCTCAGTTGTGTCCAACTCTTGGTGACCCCATGACCCGTAACTCCCCAGGCTCTTCTGTCCATGGGAGTTCCCAGGCAAGAATACTGGAGTGGATTGCCATTTCTTACTCCAGGGAAGCTTCCCAAACCAATGAACCTGGGACACCTGCGGCTCCTGCATTGGCAAGCGGATTCTTTTCTACTGAATCACCTGGGAAGCCCGAAACTATACTTTACAAGAAAAAATAAATAAATAAAGCAATTTCTCAAGTCGGAGTTGAAATTCCCCATCAGGGTTGTTTCTCCCTCCATAAACTTTTCCTTCTGGAAGTTTGCACATCACCAGGACAATCAGATGGGGGAAGAGTGAAGGTTGTTTCTGTGTCCCACAAGCTGCCCTTTGGGTTGTCACTGACCTTCACTGGGATAGTTAGTGTGCATTTAAGTGAGCCACATCTACGTGGGATAGATTTGAGCTAGATTATCTGGAGTCAAATCTCAGGTAAGTCACTTAGTACCTGC
Source organism: Aepyceros melampus (assembly GCA_006408695.1). Classification (NCBI taxonomy): domain Eukaryota; kingdom Metazoa; phylum Chordata; class Mammalia; order Artiodactyla; family Bovidae; genus Aepyceros; species Aepyceros melampus. The sequence continues at coordinate 152,470 of SJXQ01009625.1, read as the reverse complement.
AGGCCTTTGGGAAAGTTGCTTAACTTGGTAGATATTATCTTACTAACTTGAAACACTAAGTTCTTCTCTACTTTCCCGAGTAAAAGGCAAATTAGAAAGTGATCATCCATAGAATGGGTTTCCCTTATAGTTCAGACAGTAAAGCACCTGCCTGCAGTACAGAAGACCCAGGTTCAATCCCTGGTTCGGGAAGATCCCCTTCCTCTTGGCAAGGTCAAAAGAAATGGAAGCCCACTCCATTACTCTTGTCTGGAGAATTCTATGGCCAGTGGAGCCTGGCAGGCTGCAGCCCCTGGGGTCACAAAGAGTCAGACACAACTGAGTGACTGTCACACACATATCCATAGAATCCATCAAGATGGCAGGACACATGCTCATCTTCTCCTGCGAGAACCCCAAAATTGCAACGGGCTGTTGAACAACCATTGACAGGAGGATGCTGGAACCCCTCCCCCCAAAAAAGATACCCCGTGTTCAAGGACAAAAGAGAAGCCTCAAGGAGAAGGTAGGAGGGGGGCAATCATGATAAAATCAAATCCCATATCCTCCAGGTGTACAACCCACAAACTGGAGAACAATAGTACCAAAGAACCTGCAAAGGTTCTAGGCTCAAAAACAGACTTCCCAACCTGGGGATCTGGTACAGGGATTGGGAATCCCCAGGGAATCTGACTTTGAAGGACAGAGGGATTTAATTCCTCAACTCCCAAAGGACTGGGGGAAACAGAGACTCTTGTAGGGTACACACAAAAAATTCCTGTGTGCACCAGGACCCAGGTGAAAGGAGTAGTGACCCACAAGAGACTGAGCCAGACCTGCCATGATTGTTTGAGGGTCTCCTGCAGAGATGTGGTCAGCAGTGGCCTGCTGTGGGGACAGGGGCACTGGCAGCAACAGACCTGGGAGGCATGTGTTGACATAAGTCCTTTTGGAGGTCACCAGTAGCCCTACCATAGAGCCTGGAGACTCCAGGACTGGGTCCCCTCAGGTCAAACTACTAACAGGGAGGGGACACAGTGCCACCCATCAGCAGACAATTGAATTAAAGATTTACTGAGCTTGGCCCTGCCCACCAGAGCAAAATCCAGTTTTCCCCACAGCCAGTGCCTCCCATTAGGAAGCTCACACAAGCTTCTTATCCTCATCCATCAGAGAGCAGACAGAAGAATTAAGAATGTCACCATCCCACCAAAGGAATAGCCACACTCAGTGATAAATTCTTATGCATCAAATAAGTCTCCCTTAACAGAATCTCAGGTGATAACAAAACTTCAAGAGTTCTTTTCCTCAGCTGAGTCTCTGTACACAAAGATTTAAGCCCTATACTGTTTAATATTGTTCCTATTATTTTATATCTTTCCTGATGTGCAATGATGAAGATAAGTAAAACCTATTAGAAAATTAAGTCTCCTACTATATAGGATTGTGTCCACAATCCCACAGGTCTAAGACAAAAGACTGCACTTTTAGAAGACAAAAACGTTTAGGATGAGTTGTTTTTGTTTGGTCACTAAGTCGTGTACCACTCTTTTGTGACTCCATGGTCTATAGCTCACCAGACTCCTCTGTCCATGGGATTTCCCAGGCAAGAATACTGGAGTGGGTTGTCATTTCCTTCTCCAGGGATCTTCATGACCCAAGGATCAAACCTGCATCTCCAGCACTGGCAGACAGTGCTGGGGTCCAGCCCCGGTGGATCCAGCGTGATTCGAAGGTGGAGACGGAGTCGGCGAGAAAAACACTTATTGAGAAATATAAGATTAGATTAGGAAATAGTAGTATAGTAGGAAATTTTAGATGGAGAAAAGAAGGCTGAATAACTTAGTTTATGTGGAATACCAATCACCACCTACATAGGCCACAGGCGTCTATCTGTTCTCCTGAAGGAGAGGAGGCACTGAGGCCTCCCCTGTCCGATCTTAGAAGCCCAGGCATAATTAGTAGGCTTGGTGAGGACCCACTCCCCAGATGGGAATTCAGCCAGAAGGAGAAAGAAAGAACGACAAGGGGAAAATCACCCCTTCCAGAAACTGATCCCATTTTCTTTATTTTCAGGTTTGCTTATATACCTTTTGTTACACATAGTGATGAATAGAGTCATGTGGGGGTCAGCAGTCCTGACCTTTATCAAAATCAGGTGCTTTACATAAAAAAAGGTCTTAGGGGTTTTACATCATCTTCTGGCCATGAGGTCTGCTGACACTTTATGACCCTTCCTTTCTGATAACCAAAAAACTTATTTTTTCCAAGGGTGTTTTTTTTTAAACCAGGCACCATCCTCCAAATAAAGTTACATTCCTATAGGGTGAGGGTGTAGTGAGTTACAATCAAGAAAGGAATTCATTTAACCCAAGTTTAACATGATCAATCTTAAAGGTTAATACTTATTTCTCTTATATGCTAGTTATATTCATTATAAGGGCAGGGAATACAAAGATTTAACAGCAAACATCAGCCCAACAAATGAAATCCTTTCACCAATGTTCCCCTTAAGATCTATTTAGTCTCAAGATAGTGATAAAGTTACATTTTTACATAGCAAGGACACAGTGATTTATAACAAAGTACAGTGATCTATAACAAAGGAGAAAATTCATTAACTCAAAAAGCCTAGTATTGCTAACATCAAAAACTACTATATTTCTTTTTCTATATTCCAAATACATTGATTAATATATTCCCACGTGCCTAAGGACATGGAGGCTTGTCAGCAATCATTGACTCAACAATGAGAAAAGCCCTATGCTAATTAAGACCTTCAAAATACCCCAAACTCTCTGTGCTGTTTATGGTTGAGAGGTAGTAAACAATCATGTGTTCCATAGTGGCAGGAGTATGGATAATCCTATCATACAAACTAGTTTGCCAGCAGAGAGGTTTGACCCAGACATCCTTGTCACACCCAGGGCAGGGAATTAAAAGCAATTATTGGCACAAAACAAACGAAAAACCCTTCACCAATACAATTCCTAATCAACCCACTATACTAATAAATTCTAACTTCCCAAAAGAATCTGCCTTTAGTAAGTCTAAAACATCTCGTGCCTCTATCACACCCAGGGCAGGGAATTAAAAGCAATTATTGGCACAAAACAAACGAAAAACCCTTCACCAATACAATTCCTAATCAACCCACTATACTAATAAATTCTAACTTCCCAAAAGAATCTGCCTTTAGTAAGTCTAAAACATCTCATGCCTCTTGCTGTTGGGAAGCTGTAAACAATCACATTTGGCTGGAGGAACCTATACAGGCAGGCTAGATAACGTTCAGAGGAGTTCCTAAGCTGAAACACTCTTGTCACGCCCAGGAATTTTATCAACTGGAGCTGCAAGTTAACTCCTTCTCCGAGAGAAATGGTTATGGGGGAGAGTCCCCCGTAAAGTCAGAGGTGTAGGTGAGAGCATAAAACAGACTCTGGTTTTGGGGGTAGATGCTCGGGAACAGGGGGTTTCCTGAGACTTGATCACGCCTTTGCCTATGCCAAGCCTCCTTCCTCATGACCTTTGTAATGGGCAGAGTTCCTCACGGCTGGCAAGGCAGGTTCTTTACCACTGAGCTATTAGAGAAACCCTTTAGATGAGTAGAAACAATGTCATATAAGTGTTTCTTTAAAGGGCTTTGCCTGGGTGGTTCTAACTGGCAGGGACTGACTTCATTGGTGCTTATTCTCTAAGTAAGCCAAATCATTTAATAAAGTCCAGTCATTTAATAACAATAATATGTTTTCTTTGCCTCTTAGCTCTTCCACAGAATCAGCAAGATTATTTATACCAAGAATCAGCAGGTTCTCCACACAGGAGACATCTGTGACATATGTCATGAATTCACAGCAGTGACATCTTCAAGGCAACCCCCTGCCTGGCATTTCTCACTCTTTACCTAAGTCTAGACCTGGGGTGTCTGCTGATAATCAGCTGAACATCTGTAGTTTCAAAACTTCTACAAGGGAAAGCAAGGAAATATCACAGAACCCAACAGGAGGCCTTCTCAGGGAGAATGATTTCTATATGTAAAAAATAAAAATAAAAAATTAGCAGAACTATGGCAGTGTATCTGCTGATACAACTGCTACTTTCTGAGAATGTCTCCTGATTAGCATCCGAGGCTGCCAAGACATATTGAAATGACTCATTTTTAGCAGTCAAAATGAGAATGGGACTGACTTCTGGGCTTCAAAGAACCAAAACCCACTGTGAGACACAAGCAATATCTACTGTGTTAACAGTTAGCACTGCTCTAGTTTTTCTTGCCCTCACCTCACACTGATATGATTTAGACTAGAACCTCCCAAATAGAATTTGGAGCCTCCCAGCCAAGCTTATTGAAGGATTTTCCATAGAGAAAATGTTTGTTTATTTTCATATGTGAAAACATCAAATATCTCCTATGAGAAAAACCTGTTTGCATCTTAAAAATAATTTATTCTTTGTATATATGACCACTTCTTTATCCATTCATCTGTCAGTGGACATCTAGGTTTCTTCCATGTTCTGGCTATTGTAAACAGTAGACACAGTGGAGGAAGGAGAGAGTGGGACGAATAGAGAAAGTAGCATTGACATATATACATCATCACGTGTAAAACAGATAGCTGGTATATTTTTTCTATAGCCCAGCCTGGCAGGCTGTGATGACCTGGGGGTGTGTGGGAGGAGGGGCGTGGCTGGGGGGAGGATCAAGAGGGAGGGGATATATATAAAATTATGGCTGATTCACAGAAGCCAACACAATACTGCAAAGTCATTTTCCTCTAGTTAAAAGGTAAATTTAAAAAAATAATATTCTTATTCTCTTATTCTTTTCTGCTCCATTGCATGCTCTGAGTTACTTTTTCACTCCTCTCAAGCTACTAGTTATTATCAGCTCATACAAATAGAATACTCTATCTGGCAGGTTGCAACAAGCAAGGCAAAGAATAAAAAGGCAGTCAGCTATCTGATTTAGACAATTATATGTAAGGTCCAATTAAATTTGTGCTCTCATATGTTGTAGGTTAGTTGCATATTATAACAACAAGAAATAAGAAAAAATTATCAATAAGAAGTAAGAAAAAGATTTAAAGTGAAATGAGACAAGTGAAAAAAAAAGCTTAAAACTGATAATACAGCCACTTGATATTTATTTCAATCTTCTACAGTCAATAATACAATGAGAATTTTACTTTTCAAATTGGCAAGAAAAAAATTGAAATTATCTGAATTGAATGCAATGAAATATGCACACTCATACTCCTAGGAGTAAGTGTTCTTATAGGCTTTTAGGAAGCCAATTTGGTATCATTTTTATTTTTACTTATTTAAACAATATAAATTTATTTTCTCACAATTCTGGAGTCTAAAAATCTGAGCTCAAAGTGTTGCCAATGTCATTTCTTCTGAAGCCTCTCTCATGACGGGTAGATGGGCGTCTCCTCCTTGTGTCTTCACATTGTTGTCCCTCTATGTCCAGATTTCCTCTTCTTATAAGGACACCAGTCATACTAGATTAGGGCCCGCCCTAATGATTTCATTTTAACTTTTTTTTCTTTTTTTTAAATATAAATGTATTTATTTTAATTGGAGGCTAATTACTTTACAATGTTGTATTGGTTTTCCTATACATCAACATGAATCCTCCACAGGTATACACTTGTTTCCCATCCTGAACCCCCCTCCCTCCTCCCTCCCTGTAGCATCCCTCTGGGTTATCTCAGTGCACCAGCCCCAAGCATCCAGTATCATGCATCAAACCTGGACTAGAGATTCGTTTCATATATGATATTATACATGTTTCAATGCCATTTTCCCAAATCATCCCACCCTCTCCCTCTCTCACAGAGTCCAAAAGACTGTTCTGTACATCTGTGTCTCTTTTGCTGTCTCGCATACAGGGTTATCGTTACCATCTTTCTAAATTCCATATATATGCATTAGTATACTGTACTGGTGTTTTTCTTTCTGACTTAATTCACTCTGTATAATAGGCTCCAGTTTCATCCACCTCATTAGAACTGATTCAAATGTATTCTTTTTAATGGCTGAGTAATACTCCACTGTGTTTATGTACCACAGCTTTCTTATCCATTCATCTGCTGATGGACATCTAGGTTGCTTCCATGTCCTGGCTATCATAAACTGCTGCGATGAACATTGGGGTCATGTGTCTCTTTCAATTCTGGTTTTCTCGGTGTGTATGCCCAGCAGTGGTATTGCTGGGTCAAAAGGCAGTTCTATTTCCAGTTTTTTAAGGAGTCTCCACACTGTTCTCCATAGTGGCTGTACTAGTTTGCATTCCCATCGACAGTGTAAGAGGGTTCCCTTTTCTCCACACCCTCTCCAGCATTTATTGTTTGTTGACTTTTGGATCGCAGCCATTCTGACTGGTGTGAAATGGTACCTCATTGTGGTTTTGATTTGCATTTCTCTGATAATGAGTGATGTTGAGCATCTTTTCATGTGTTTGTTAGCCATCTGTATGTCTTCTCTGGAGAAATGTCTATTTAGTTCTTTGGCCCATTTTTTGGTTGGGTCATTTATTTTTCTAGAATTGAGCTGCAGGAGTTGCTTGTGTATTTTTGAGACTAGTTGTTTGTCAGTTCCTTTACTTGCTATTATTTTCTCCCATTCAGAAGGCTGTCTTTTCACCTTGCTTATAGTTTCCTTTGTTGTGGAGAGGCTTTTAAGTTTAATTAGGTCCCATTTGTTTATTTTTGCTTTTATTTCCGATATTCTGGGAAGTGGGTCATAGAGGATCCTGCTGTGATTTATGTCGGAGAGTGTTTTGCCTATGTTCTCCTCTAGGAGTTTTATAGTTTCTGGTCTTACATTAAGATCTTTAACACATTTTCAGTTTATTTTTGTGTATGGTGCTAGAAAGTGTTCTACTTTCATTCTTTTACAAGTTGTTGACCAGTTTTCCCAGCACCACTTGTTAAAGAAATTGTCTTCAATCCATTGTATATTCTTGCCTCCTTTGTCAAAGATAAGGTGTCTATAGGTGCATGGATTTATCTCTGGGCTTTCTATTTTGTTCCATTGATCTATATTTCTGTCTTTGTGCCAGTACCATACTGTCTTGATGACTGTGGCTTTATAGTAGAGCCTGAAGTCAGGCAGGTTGATTCCTCCAGTTCCATTCTTCTTTCTCAAGATGGCTTTGGCTATTCGAGGTTTTTTGTGTTTCCATACAAATTGTGAAATTATTTGTTCTAGCTCTGTGAAAAATACCGCTGGTATCTTGATAGGAATTGCATTGAATCTGTAGATTGCTTTGGGTAGTATACTCATTTTCACTATATTGATTCTTCCGATCCATGAACATGGTATGTTTCTCCATCTATTAGTGTCCTCTTTGATTTCTTTCATCAGTGTTTTATAATTTTCTATATATAGGTCTTTAGTTTAGGAATTATTTGTTCTAGCTCTGTGAAAAATACCGTTGGTAGCTCGATAGGGATTGCATTGAATCTATAGATTGCTTTGGGTGGTATACTCATTTTCACTATATTGATTCTTCCAATCCATGAGCATGGTATATTTCTCCATCTGTTAGTGTCCTCTTTGATTTCATTCACCAGTGTTTTATAGTTTTCTATATATAGCTCTTTAGTTTCTTTAGTTAGATATATTCCTAAGTATTTTCTTCTTTTCATTGCAATGGTGAATGGAACTGTTTCCTTAATTTCTCTATTTTCTCATTATTAATGTATAGGAATGCAAGGGATTTCTGTATGTTGATTTTATATCCTGCAACTTTACTATATTCATTGATTAGCCCTAGTAATTTTCTGGTGGAATCTTTAGGGTTTTCTATGTAAGGATCATGTCATCTGCAAACAGTGAGAGTTTTACTTCTTTTCCAAATTGGATTCTTTTTATTTCTTTTTCTGCTCTGATTGCTGTGGCCAAAACTATGTTGAATAGTAGTGGATAATTTCTCTATTTTCTCATTATTAATGTATAGGAATGCAAGGGATTTCTGTATGTTGATTTTATATCCTGCAACTTTACTATATTCATTGATTAGCCCTAGTAATTTTCTGGTGGAATCTTTAGGGTTTTCTATGTAAGGATCATGTCATCTGCAAACAGTGAGAGTTTTACTTCTTTTCCAAATTGGATTCTTTTTATTTCTTTTTCTGCTCTGATTGCTGTGGCCAAAACTATGTTGAATAGTAGTGGTGAAAGTGGGCACCCTTGTCTTATTTCTGACTTTAGGGGAAATGCTTTCAATTTTTCACCATTGAAGATAATGTTTGCTGTGGGTTTGTCATATATAGCTTTTATAAGAAGAGTTGACTCATTGGAAAAGACCCTGATGCTGGGAGGGATTGGGGGCAGGAGGAGAAGGGGACGACCGAGGATGAGATGGCTGGATGGCATCACGGACTCAATGGACGTGAGTCTGACTGAACCCCGGGAGTTGGTGATGGACAGGGAAGCCTGGCGTACTGCGACTGATGGGGTCGCAAAGAGTCGGACACAACTGAGCGACTGAACTGAACTGAAAAAATTGTGAAATTATTTGTTCTAGCTCTGTGAAAAATACCATTGGTAGCTTGATAGGGATTGCATTGAATCTATAAATTGCTTTGGGTAGTGTACTCATTTTCACTATATTGATTCTTCTGATCCATGAACATGGTATATTTCTCCTTCTATTAGTGTCCTCTTTGATTTCTTTCACCAGTTTTTTATAGTTATCTATATATAGGTCTTTAGTTTCCTAAGTATTTTATTCTTTTCATTGCAATGGTGAATGGAATTGTTTCCTTAGTTTCTCTTTCTATTTTCTCATTATTAATGTATAGGAATGCAAAGAATTTCTGTGTGTTGATTTTATATCCTGCAACTTTACTATATTCATTGATTAGCTCTAGTAATTTTCTGGTGGAGTCTTTACAGTTTTCTATGTAGAGGATCATTTCATCGGAGAGTTTTACTTCTTCTTTTTCCAAATTGGATTCCTTTTATTTCTTTTTCTGCTCTGATTGCTGTGGCCAAAACTTTCAAAACTATGTTGAATAGTGGTGGTGAGAGTGGGCACCCTTTTCTTGTTCCTGACTTTAGGAGAAATGCTTTCAATTTTTCACCATTGAGGATAATGTTTGCTGTCAGTTTGTCATATATAGCTTTTATTATGTTGAGGTGTGTTCCTTCTATTCCTGCTTTCTGGAGAGTTTTTTATCATAAATGGATGTTGAATTTTGTCAAAGGCTTTCTCTGTATCTATTGAGATAATCATATGGCTTTTATTTTTCAATTTGTTAATGTGGTGAATTACATTGATTGATTTGCGGATATTGAAGATCCTTGCATCCCTGGGATAAAGCCCACTTGGTCATGGTGTATGACCTTTTTAATGTGTTGTTGGATTCTGATTCCTATAATTTTGTTAAGGATTTTTGCATCTATGTTCATCAGTGATATTGGCCTATAGTTTTCCTTTTTTGTGGCATCTTTGTCAGGTTTTGGTATTAGGATGATGGTGGCCTCATAGAATGAGTTTGGAAGTTTACCTTCCTCTGCAATTTTCTGGAAGAATTTGAGTAGGATAGGTGTTAGCTCTTCTCTAAATTTTTGGTAGAATTCAGCTGTGAAGCCATCTGGACCTGGCCTTTTGTTTGCTGGAAGATTTCTGATTACAGTTTCAATTTCCATGCTTGTGATGGGTCTGTTAAGATTTTCTATTTCTTCTTGGTTCAGTTTTGGAAAGTTGTACTTTTCTAAGAATCTGTCTGTTTCTTCCACGTTGTCCATTTTATTGGCATATAATTGCTGACAGTAGTCTCTTACGATCCTTTGTATTTCTGTGTTGTCTGTTGTTATCTCTCCATTTGCATTTCTAATTTTATTGATTTGATTTTTCTCCCTTTGTTTTTTGATGAGTCTGGCTAATGGTTTGTCAATTTTATTTATTCTTTCAAAGAACCAGCTTTTGGCTTTGTTGATTTTTGCTATGGTCTCTTTTGTTTCTTTTGCATTTATTTCTGCCCTAATTTTTAAGATTTCTTTCCTTCTACTAACCCTGGAGTTCTTCATTTCTTCCTTTTCTAGTTGCTTTAGGTGTAGAGTTAGGTTATTTATTTGACTTTTTTCTTGTTTCTTGAGGTATGCCTGTATTGCTATGAACTTTCCCCTTAGCACTGCTTTTACAGTGTCCCACAGGTTTTGGGTTGTTGTGTTTTCATTTTCATTCATTCCTATGCATATTTTGATTTCCTTTTTGATTTCTTCTGTGATTTGTTGGTTATTCAGCAGCGTGTTGTTCAGCCTCCATATGTTTGAATTTTTAATAGTTTTTCTCCTGTAATTGAGATCTAATCTTACCAATTGTGGTCAGAAAAGATGCTTGGAATGATTTTAATTTTTTTGAATTTAAGGCTAGATTTATGTCCCAGGATGTGATCTATCCTGGAGAAGGTTCTATGTGCACTTGAGAAAAAGGTGAAATTCATTGTTTGGGGGTGAAATGTCATCTTCCTTTTCTAGTTGCTTTAGGTGTAGAGTTAGGTTATTTATTTGACTTTTTTCTTATTTCTTGAGGTATGCCTGTACTGCTATGAACTTTCTCCTTAGCACTGCTTTTACAGTGTCCCACAGGTTTGGGGTTGTTGTGTTTTAATTTTCATTCATTTATATGCATATTTTGATTTCTTTTTGATTTCTTCTGTGATTTGTTGGTTATACAGCAGCGTGTTGTTCATCCTCCATATGTTGGAATTTTTAATAGTTTTTCTCTTGTAATTGAGATCTAATCTTACTGCATTGTGGTCAGAAAAGATGCTTGGAATGATTTCAAATTTTTTGAATTTACCAAGGCTAGATTTATGGCCCAGGATGTGATCTATTCTGGAGAAGGTTCCATGTGTGCTTGAAAAAAAGGTGAAATTCATTGTTTTGTGGTGAAATGTCCTATAGATATCAATTAGGTCTAACTGGTCTATTGTATCATTTAAAGATTGTGTTTCCTTGATAATTTTCTGTTAGTTGATCTATCCGTAGGTGTGAGTGGGGTTTAAAAGTATCCCACTATTATTGTGTTATTGTTAATTTCCCTTTCATACTTGCTAGCATTTGTCTTACATATTGCAGTGCTCCTATGTTGGGTGCATATATATTGATAATTGTTATAACTTCTTCTTGGATTGATCCTTTGATCATTATATAGTGTCCTTCTTTGTCTCTTTTCACAGCCTTTGTTTTAAAGTCTATTTTATCTTATATGGGTATTGCTACTCCTGCTTTCTTTCGGTCTCTATTTGCGTGGAATATCTTTCTCTAGCCCTTCACTTTCAGTCTGTATGTGTCCTCTGTTTTGAGGTGGGTCTCTTGTAGAAAACATATACAGGGGTCTTGTTTTTTTATCCATTCAGCCAGTCTTTGTCTTTTGGTTGGGCATTCAACCCATTTACATTTAAGATAATTATTGATAAGTATGATCCCATTGCCATTTACTTTATTGTTTTGGGTTCAAGTTTATACACCCTTTTTGTGTTTCTGTCTAGAGAATATCGTTCAGCATTTGTTGGAGAGCTGGTTGGTGGTGCTGAATTCTCTCAGCTTTTGCTTGTCTGTAAAGCTTTTGATTTCTCCTTCGTATTTGAAGGAGATCCTCGCTGGGTACAGTAATCTGGGCTGTAGGTTATTTTCTTTCATCACTTTAAGTATGTCCTGCCATTCCTCCTGGCCTGAAGAGTTTCTATTGAAAGATCAGCTGTTATCCTTATGGGAATCCCCTTGTGTGTTATTTGTTGTTTTTCCCTTGCTGCTTTTAATATTTGTCCTTTGTGTCTGATCTTTGTTAATTTGATTAATATGTGTCTTGGGGTGTTTAGCTTTGGGTTTATCCTGTTTGGAACTCTCTGGGTTTCTTGGACTTGGGTGATTATTTCCTTCCCCATTTTAGGGAAGTTTTCAACTATTATCTCCTCAAGTATTTTTTCATGGTCTTTCTTTTGGTCTTCTTCTTCTGGGACTCCTATAATTCGAATGTTGGAGCGTTTCATATTGTCCTGGAGGTCTCTGAGATTGTCTTCATTTCTTTTAATTCGTTTTTCTTTTTTCCTTTCTGATTCATTTATTTCTACCATTCTATCTTCTATTTCACTAATCCTATCTTCTGCCTCTGATATTCTACTATTTGTAGCCTCCAGAGTGTTTCTGATCTCATTTATTGCATTATTCATTGTATATTGACTCTTTTTTATTTCTTCTAGGTCCTTATTAAACCTTTCTTGCCTCTTCTCAATCCTTGTCTCCAGGTTATTTATCTGTGATTCCATTTTGATTTCAAGATTTTGGATCATTTCACTATCATTATTTGGAATTCTTTATAAGAGATTCCCTATCTCTTCCTCTTTGGTTTGGTTTGGTGGGCATTTATCCTGTTCCTTTACCTGCTAGGTATTCCTCTGTCTCTTCATCTTGTTTATATTGCTGAGTTTGGGGTGGTCTTTCTGTATTCTGATAGTTTGTGGAGTTCTCTTTATTGTGGAGTTGTCTCGCTGTGGGTAGGGTTGATGGGTGGCTTGTCAAGGTTTCCTGGTTAGGGAAGCTTGTGACAGTGTTCTGGTGGGTGGAGCTGGATTTCTTCTCTCTGGAGTGCCATGAAGTGTCCAGTAATGAGTTATGAGATGTCAGTGGGTTTGGAGTGACTTTGGGCAGCCTGTATATTGAAGCTCAGGGCTGTGTTCCTGTGTTGCTGGAGAATTTGTGTGGTATGTCTTGCTCTGGAACTTGTTGGCCTTTGGGTGGTGCTTAGTTTAAATGTAGGTATGGAGGCATTTGATGAGCTCCTGTCAATTAATGTTCCCTGGAGTCAGGAGTTCTCTGGTGTTCTCAGGATTTGGACTTAAGCCACCTGCTTCTGGTTTTCAGTCTTATTTTTACAGTAGTCTCAGGACGTCTCCTTCTATACAGCACCTCGTTTTGAAGACAGTGGGCTGCTTTTCTGGGGGCCTGATGTCCTCTACTGGCATTCAGAAGTTGTTTTGTGGAATTTACTCAGTGTTTAAATGTTCTTTTCATGAATTTGTTGGGGATAAAATGGTCTCCCCGTCCTATTCCTCTGCCATCTTAAGACCACCTCCAAAAAGCTTTCTTAAAATAGTTTTGCTTGTGAGTTGCCTCATAGTTTCCCCATGCTTCCTTTGGTTCCTTTCTAAAACTACCTAAAATTTAAGTGTCTAAGGAAGAACATTCAACCACATCTATCTGTGATTTTTCTAGGAGTTGGTGTTTTCTCTTTGGCTCATAACTTGGTAGAGGAACATTTATATAAAAAATGACATACACTAAACCCTTTGAACCATTTGCTTATTCTTACTAATGAACATAGTTTGCTTCATGCATAAAAGGGGCTTGTTTTACAGTTTAAAATATATTTTAATAATTTAAATATATAAACTAAGATATTGAGCAACAGAGAAAGTACTGACTATGAAAAGGAACAACCTACTCACCAGTTGACTGTGTGGTCCAGAGTAGGTCCATTCAGTTCAGTTCAGTTCAGTTCAGTCGCTCAGTCATGTCCGACTCTTTGAACCCCATGAACTGCAGCATNTAGTATCAATTTTAGAATCATTAAGAGCCCTGATGCATTTTGACCTTTGCCTCAGCAATTCTACTTCTAGGAATTTGCTCTAATAATCAAAAGCACATACAAAAATTTATTTACATTATTTATAATGGAAAAAATGAAGAAACAAATATATGAAAACAGGACAATGGTTATGCAAATTATGGAATATGCATAACATGGTCACTTTTAAAAATCATCTTTAAAAAATGATTATTATGAAAATTATCATAATGTATTTGGTGGAAAATGTGCCTATGAAACCATGTTAAATGTTTATTCTCTCCTGGAAATAAATTCCTCTGTGGAAAGCCATTTGTCAATATTTCATAAAAAGTTATATTTACATGCATATTTACATATACATATATGGCTTCCCAGGTGGCACTAGTGGTAAAGAAATCACATGCCAGTGCAGGAGACATAAGAGACTTGGGTTCAATCCCTGGGTTGGAAAGATCCTCTGGAGGAGAGCATGGCAACCCACTCTAGTATTCTTGCCTGGAGAATCCCATAAGTCAGACATGACAGACACTTACATATACATATATATAAACACATAAATATAAACTTATGTACATATATATGTATTTATAGTTTTTAACTCAGTAAATCAATTTCTGTTCACCTATCCTAAGGAACTAATCCTAGCAGATACAGAGACCTCTGTGTGTGTGCACGTGCACTCAGGCTTTAACACATAATTATTAATAATTTATTGCTAAAATATTAGAAAAAAAGGTTAACGCTTAAGCAAACAATAACAGGAAGGTGTTATTAAAGGGGCAATGAAGATAATGCAATAATATAAGAAGTGCCTGTAATTTGAAGAAACAGAAGTTAAAAAGATTTTTACGTACACACTGCTACGTTTAAAACAGATAACCATCAAGGATCTACTGTATAGCTCATGGAACTCTGCTCAATGTTATGTGGCAGCCTGGATGGGAGGGGGAGTTTGGGGAAGAATGGATAAGTCCCTTTGCTGTTCACCTGAAACTATCACTACATTGCTTGTTAATCAGCTATATCTCAATATAAAATTAAAATTTTAATAATTATGATAAAGCAATAAAGACATCTACCACTAAAATTTTTTTAAAATAAAAATGTGTTTATAGAATATAATTATAACTAAGAAAAACATGTATGCAGAGGAAGAATGACAAATTATAAATAAACTGAAAACAAAATGCTAATATTAGGGTATGACAACTTTTGGGTTTTTCTCTTTTTTAAGATTTTCTTCCATGTATTGCAATTTTTCTAATAAATACAATAAAATATTTTAAAAAGAATGGAAAGGGGAAGTGACAGAAGTTTAACTGAAATACAAAGGCTTAGCTTATGACAACTGAGAAATGAGAACCCATGAGTCAGGAAAAAGCTCAGAAGGTAATTTTTCTGCTTCTGAGGGGAGAAATTAGACATGAGGTTGACCTAGGAAGGAATATATCCAGACAGAGAATGATTCAGTTTCCTTAAGAACTTAGAATCCTAAAAGAAGATTAAGTTTGGCCTTGAAATATGATGGTTAGTCAGGGAAGAACTCTGGGGATGGGAGGAGGGGAGAAGATTAATGTTAATACTTGTAATGCATGTCAATCTGAGTGAGTTGTTAGATATTCACTTGTGGCCAATATTTACAGGGTCCACATTCAAACTCTGCTAATGGAAGAAAAGAGCTACTCTCCAGAGTATACATCAGTAGGATGTTGACAAGAGGTCCCCAAAGAATCTGAGAGCCAGGAAAAAAGCAAGAGACAATGTCCTGATAGCCAAATTAGAAACTTTACCAATACTGTACCACTAAATAGTACCTATTCCCAGATAATCAGAAGTGGAACCAGATCAGCTGATCCTTGGGGCTATTGCTATCGTATTAGAGGGAGCCAATGAAATCCTACCATAGTGTTCTGGGCTACTGACCTAGTCCTAGCCAAAAGGGAAAAACCTGAATGGAGCATAAAAGACAGTGAAGAAGTAACCAGGAATTGCAATAAAACCCTTCACTCCAATCAAAATTTTAACTTTCCATTTATTGAGCTTTCACAGATGGCAAAGCCTACCTTACATAGTAGGCATGATCCATCACAATAAAACAGCATTAAAAAGTTTCATGTCACAAAACAGAGCAAAGCAAAAAAAAAAAAAAGAGCAAAGCAAATTACAGTTCCACCAGCTGAGCAGAGACTCAGAACTGCCTCCTTAAGTTTCTGCTTTACCATAAAAACACCAAATATTGAGTTAGTTTAATCTAGAGATATTTTTCAGACAGAGAATATGATATCAAGTCAAGACAACAGAGAAGGAAACATGAAGGCCCTGGGAGATGGTCCACTGAGACTCTACCCATAGGTAGGCAGGTACAGATATGAGTTTACACAACGGCTACCTTTAACATTAGGTGCAAACAAGAGAGGTGAACAGACTGAGCTTGATGTGTAAGTGCTAAGGGAGGAAGTAGGGAGATATGACCACGTCAGCTGACCATCTTCCACTTTCTGTAGAAGCGCAGGACATTCTTGACTTCCACACCAGCTTCAGTTGCCGTCCCCAGCACCAGCTGCAGCGGGTATGAGAGATTCCTAGGGCTGTCTAAACAGATGCCCGTGAGGATGGTCATCATAGTCCTGTGGTCGGGGGCCCCCAGCCAGGATGAGTCCAGCAGACCTCTGCAGAAGTCAAGCATGTTATAGAGGTCCCAGGCATCAGAGTCTGGCCTGGTCATCCTGGGTCTCACCAACGTCACAGACACACAGGACTGGCAGAGAAGGTACTGGTTCCCTCTCTTCAGCTCCCCCTCTAGGAAGGTGATGGCTGCTGAAGCCCGCTTGTCCTCTCTTCTCAGGATATACAATATGTCCACCACGATGTTGGGTACGATGAGGAGAAACTGACCACTGGTGGCAAGCTGCCGGATGACTGGCAGGTGCTCACAGAGGGCCCGGGGGTCAGGGAACAGGTAAGGGGTCAAAGCTGACTGAATCTGGATGTGCCTGAGAGTCTTCTCCAGCAGTACCACCTCGCGTTGAAGCCACAGTTGTACTATGTCTTTGAAAAATCTGATCCTGGAAGTTTTCTCTAGCAACTGCTGAGATGGGCTGTCTGGTCCTTCAAACCCAGTGCTCACAAAGACCCCTGAATGAGAATCATACCTCAGGAACTGTCCAGGGAGTGTCGTGGCAAAGTGGCCAAAGCTTCTGAGGAAACAGATGCACACAGCAGCTTCATCTTGGGAGCTGAGTGGAGGTGGGTCCTGCTCCAAGCCCACTCTCTCCTGGGAAGCCTGCTGCAGCCAGTGCTGGCCCAGGGCGATGTCCTCTGGGAGCTGCAGGAACTGGGGAGGTGTGGGCCCTTGCAGCTCTGCAGTAGCTCATGGAGATGGTGGGACAGGCCCAGGCCTGGCTCCTGAAGGTCTCGCACAGAGGGCAGCAGGTTCAGCAGCATGGACAGATGGTCCCACAGGCTAAACAGGCTCCACTGATGTGCGGTGAGGAGACTGCAGTTGGCGCGGAGCCAGCCCAGTATCACCTTGACCGTGGGCAGCAGCCCCTCTGCAGAGAGGACCTGCAGTTTCTTCTGAATGGTCTGGAGATTGCTGCAGGGTTGGCTGATGGGGGCGTTCTGCCCCAGGTTGGAGCCAGCAGGAGGCTCTGTCTCGAGGCAGCTGCTCACACCATCCTCTGTGACAGATGCTTTGCTGGAAGCAGGACTAGGAGGTGTCAGGAAACCGTGGCTGAAGACAGGAGCCAAGTGAAAGCCATGTTTGCCTGGAAGCTTGTGGCTCGACGGGGCTGACAGGCTAGCGGAACTGGTTGTTTTTAAGAGACCTAGGAGATGACTGGGAGGTTGACACGTCTTCAGCTTATCCCTGGGAAGGGAAATTCTATCTTTGGATTTGGCTCGACCCTCCTGCATTGCTTGTGGATTCAGAGAGCCACTTTCCTCATCATCAGTTGTGTCTGAATAAGTGGTTTCACTGCTGAGCTCTGAGCTGACTTGTGAGCATAAGGATGTGTTTTCATCTTCGTCTGTCTCATCCCAGTCACAGCAACAATGAAAACTGGCTTCTGGGTTGTCACCCTCACTGGAAATGTGAGATGACCTGTGAGTTTTCTGAGATTTGCTGTGGCGGGGACCGGGGGAGGGGGCTAGAGCGTCTTGTTGCCCCTCCCCAGCCTCCATCTTCTGTTGATCTTCCTTGTCCCTGGGGACATCCACCTCTGGAGTCAGCTTCCCTTTCTGGAGCTCAGCCTGGAGGCGAGTAGTCACATGTTGAATTAAATGGGAGAAAAGGGTCAAGGTGAAGGTGACCGCTGTCCTGTGCTGCTTGGAGCCCGCTGTCCTCAGGCTGTGCACGCTCATGGGCAGAGGACCACCATGTGGAAGATGAGGAGGTCGGGGAGGAACTGGTAGCCTCTTGCAGGCTTTCTCTCTCTGGAGGCCTGGCTCTGGTCGGATGGGCAGGGCCGATAGGAAAGACAGAGACGGAAGTCTTCCAGAACCAGCTGACACAAGGCCGTGAGCCTGGTGGCTCTGAATTTCCTCTTAGGCTGCAAGAGGCTCTGAAGGTAGAGGAAGCTAACCAGTAACCTTTTGTTATCCCAACACTGCCTCTGGCTGGGAGAGAGCTTCTTCCCCTGGTACCTCTTCAGCCGGCTGTATCTTTTCCCCGCATAACGGTAGAGTCGTTTGAGGTTCCAAGACGCCCCTTTAAAAGGCACTTCCGAGTGGAGGCAGCGCTGGTAGAAGTAGGTGGCTTCCACACCATAGTACTTGCTCCCCGTGAGAGCTCCCAGCTGGTTGAAGGGCATGCCCATGTGTGGTGCCACTGACAGGGCTCCGTAATAACACCTCTCTGCCAGGTCCGTGGTGTGCAGGGCCAGGAACTCATTCTGAAAGCGGAACAGGTCTCCCAGGTACAGCAGGCAGCGGTGGCAGGCCATCCGCGCCCAGTCCACCTCTTCCTCGGACGCAGGCCCTGCTCTTTTGCAGCCGATGGAGTGGATGGCACTGTGAGGCCAGTCGATGCAGCTCCATAAGCCCAGCTGGTAGTGCTCCTGCAGGAACAGGAAAAGGTGTTCATAGAACCTGAGGCCACCCTTCAGATGCGCCCGCAGCGGGCCTTCCCACTGTTCCTCGGAGGAATCCGTGTTTTTTCTGTTGGGCTTCAGCAGCAGCAGAGCCACGTCGGAGTACGTTTTCCTCCAGAGCAGCTCTTCTGCTTTCCTCCCATAATCCACTGGGTGCAGGAACATGAGTTTAATGCAGACTTGCTGGACCATATCCCTGAGGGCCAGGACATGAGGCTTGAAAAGCTCTTCGTGGGCATTTCCTTTTAGAAGGAAATGGTCAAGACGCCGAGCTGCCCTGCAAACATCCTCGTAGGGAGTCTGGCCTTCAGGGCTTCTACCTGGCTGCTCTCCATAGGGCTAGACTCTTCCCACGACACTGACTTGTGTCTTCTGAGAAAAAGACAAAAACTATATGTTAGTACTCACTCACAGAGTCAGGAGGAGAAGGGGATGACAGAGGACAAGATGGTTGGATGGCATCAACTACTCAGTGAATGCGAGTTTGAGGAAGCTCCAGGAGACGGTGAAGTAGAGGGAATCCTGGAGCGCTGCAGTCCACAGGGCCGTGAAGTGTCAGACATTACTGAGCGACTGAACAACGACACAGAGACCAAGGATAAAAACAGTAACAGTCACCAGAGCAACACAATGGGGATGTATAAGGTCCTTTGTATGAAGCAGGCCACACCTTCAGATCTCAGTTTAAATACTACTGTGTCTAAGGTTCAGTTAGATGCCTCTCCTCCCCAGAGGAACTGGGTTTCTGGGACTCAACTGGTTGTGAATTTTTCTTGACTGTATTTCTCCTACGATAGCACATCCATTAAAATTATCTATCATTCTTGCTTCCACATTGGACCACAAAGTTCTCTCAGAGAAAGGTTGAAATTAATTCACCATTTGGTTCTTAGTACCAAACAATATCTAGTTCAAGAGGATGCTCAGTAAAAAACAGTAAGTGAATGAAGGCTATTTCAAAAGTCAGTTCCTCAATTACCCATTTCCAATTCAATGATTATAATGTATCAGAGCACTCCATTATACTATTTAAAATACATGCCTGAGTGAAATAAAATACAATTTAATCTTCATAACTGCAATAAAAATTTTTAAATCCCATATCAAAATTAAATTTAATTAAATTAGTTAAAACTAATTTAGATACTGAGATAATAAATGTTATCATTTTTATAATGTAAATTTATAATCAAAGTTGTGGATTTTTTTGGAGAATTCAACCTAGAATTCTTAGTGAAAGTATTTGTAGTATAAATATATTTAAATAGATTAATACTTAAATAAAATATGTTAAATAATATTCAATGCAAAAAATTAAAAATTCCTTATCTCTCAGCAGAATTTGCTTTTAGACTCTAGGATGGAGAAGAGAAATATATCTTATGATACAAACAGAGTTCAGATAAAAGAAAATACAAAGAGCAAACAGAAAACAGAAAATATCCTGCTTTCTCATACTAAAGAAAAAGCAATTTAAAACAAACTACAAAGGATAATTTAATTACATCAAAGGAGTAAAGCATTTTGTAAATTATAATACATAATGTTCAAGGTCATGGTGAAACTTATACAGACTTTACACAGCTGGAAGCATTAAAAGCTTTGAAAATACTTTTAAGTTTGTAAAAACATTTATGTTCATATTCTTTAACCAGCATCTTTATTCATAGGAATGATGCCTAAGGAAATTTAACAAAAGCAAAAAGCTATATTAATAAAAGTTCTGTTCCAAATGTATATCTAATAAAGGAAGGAAGAAAGGAAGGGAGAGAGGGAGAGAAAAGGAAGGAATGGAGGGAGGATGGAATTTAAATTAACCAAAATAGTCTGTCATCAATGAATTGCTCATACATGTCTATATATATGACAGAAAGTCATTGTGTCCATCAATATAATAATTATAGATTTATAAAAATAATTACTTGGAAAAAGTGGAATATGAAACAATATACAAAGTGGAAAGTTACATCTTCCAAAACTATAATGTGTAAATATTAAGAGATTTATGTGATGGTGACTGGGGTTTTCTCCCCCAAAGTTCCTTAATACTGCTATAATCAGTCAATCTAATGCAACTTCTTAGTTGGTACAATTTATGAATCTACATTTTTGTATGACTAGCATTTTTTTAAAGTAAAAAAAAATAGTAATTAAGCAAATACTTTAAAACTTTGATTCAGTAACCAGAATAAATATCATTAAAATGTCAAATACATAAGACTCATTGAACACACAGTGTATACATAGAGCTAGAACAGCATACAAAATACCTATGATCTGTTGGTTAGTAGGATGTGAAATTTTGAGAGAAAGAAGGATGCGGGCAGAGTAAGAGAAGGATTTGGGCAGGAGAACAAGGAAGCAGCCAAAATAGAGAAATCGAACAAGCAGTCGCTAGAATTTTCAAATCTCCAAAGCAAAATCTCCATCAACCAACACAAGGCTTTTTCTGGAATGGTACATAACGGTTAGCCCAGCCTTTCTCAGTCTTGAGAAAGCTGAGTGAAGGGAGAAGGTACTGAGAAAACACCTGGAAGAGAAAGATCTAGGTTAGATTCAAAGACACACACGCACACTTTTCTAAAGGAAATTTCACTCCCAATCAAGTCTAAGGGGCTTCCCAGGAGGCTCAGTGGTAAAGAACCTTTCTGCCAATCTAAGAGACGTAAGATAATTGGTTTCAGTTCCTGGGTTGGGAAGGTCCCCTGGAGAAGAAAATGGCAAACCACTACAGTATTTTTGCCTGGGAAGTTCTGAGGACAGAGGAGCCTGGTGGGCTACACCCCACTGGGTCTCAAAAAAATCAGACATGACTTAACAATGAAACAATAACATCAAGCCTAAGAGTCAGAAGCCAGACAGCTCAAAATAGGGAGAGAAAAAATTTAAGTCTCCAAATTTGTTATACTATTTTGGAAGACATGGATTTGATTTGAAAGGCAGATACCAATAGGAATGGACTAAAGTCATATTTACTAGCCTTTTCTCCTTTCCTCTTAACCTCTAACTACACCTATTGACCTCAGATGACAACAACCCCCAGAAACTTTCCTAGGATGACTGTGGAAACCTGTTTTCCCAAGACAATAGGCCTACATCAACCAGGACTGGACAAAGCTCACAAATAGACTTATAGACATCTCCCAAACTCCCAAGTTTTCCAGCTATGAAAACAAAGACAGGCATAAATTAAGACAGAAGGATTTTCTCCAAGTTAAACATTTCCAGTCTGAAAAATTCCTGGGAATAATCCATTCTCTCTGAATGAACATAAAAGTCAGCTGGCTCCTGGCTGTGTTTTACTCCGACACTAATTTGGTGATGGACAGGGAGGCCTGGCGTGCTGCAATTCATGGGGTCGAAAGAGTCGGACATGACTGAGTGACTGAACTGAACTGAACTGAACTGAACCACTTACTTACCAGAACTCTGTCTTCCTTGGAGGACATTTGGATAAATTTCCCAGCAGGCTTCCTGATATAAGGCAACTCAGCACAGCTGTTCCCAATGAAGCCAGGGAGCAGTCACAGACAATTTTGTGAAGCCTGGACTAAATCCCGTGAAGTCCACAGATGAACAGCATTAAATCCCCTTCTTGAGATGGATGTAAAGGAGACTTTCCTCTGGACGATACATCTGAACTCACCAGTATCTCCCAACCTCTGGAGCATACTTCTGCTCAGTCTGCTGGTATCCCAGGCTTGGATCCCACGTGCTAGGCTCTCAAAGCCTCTGGTCTATTACTCTGTTAACACACCTGATTTGACTCTGCATAATCGGCATCAGCTGGGTACACTCTGGCCAAGAAGTGTGCTGCTCAGCTGCTCCCTCAGACAGGTAACTCAGGACCAGATATAACCCTGAGAGATTTGAAAAATCCATAGCCCTAAGAAAAAGGAGAAAATTCTAACACCTCACGGAGCATGTGTGTGTGTTAGTCACTCAGCCGTGTCTGACTCTTTGTGACTCTGTCCATGGGGTTTCCCATGGACAAGAATACAGAGTAGATTGTCATTCCCTTCTCCAGGGGACTTTCCTGACCCAGAGATCCAACCCAGGTCTCCCAAACTGTGGGCAGATTCTTTACCATCTGAGCCACTCAGAAAACCCCAAAATACTATGCTAAGTCACTTCGGTCATGTCCAACTCTTTGTGAGAGAATACTTAGGGGAAACCATAAGATGTCTTCAAATATTCAGAAGACCATGATAAGGAGAAACTCACCATGTTCTGTATGGCACAAAGGAAAGTCAGTGTATCTTTACATAGATGTTAAAAAGGCAAGTTTCAATTCAAGAAAAATAAATAAATAAGAGGTGAACTTTTCATTAAAGCTATCCAAAAATAAATGAGCTGATTGATGAGATGGTTATCTTCTAGCCAGAATGGGTGAGTGAGTAAAAGTCGCTCAGCCGTGTCTGGTTGTGACCCCAAGGACTGTATCCCGCCAGGCTCCTCTGTCTATGGAATTCTCCAAGCAAGAATACTGGAGTGTGTTGCTGTGGCCTCCTCCAGGGGATCTTCCCGATCCAGGGATCTAACCTGCATCTCTTTATGTCTCCTGCATTGGCAGGCAGGATCTTTACCACTAGTGCCACCTGGGAAGCCAGGAAATAACCTGATTAAATACCAATAGTAAGTTGAATAAATAAATTGTAATACATACAGCAGTACATGTTTTTACCATATAGTGGTAAAAATAAATGAAACATGCTGCATATATCCATACGGATGTATTACACATAGTGTTGAACGAAAGCAGTAAGCAATAGGAAAACATATAAAATATGAGGGTATTTATACCAATGCCCAAATTAGGCAAAAGTGGAGAGTGAAAAAGTTGGCTTAAAGCTCAACATTCAGAAAATGAAGATCATGGCATCTGGTCCCATCATTCATGGGAAATAGATGGGGAAACAGTGGAAACAGTGTCAGACTTTATTTTGGGGGCTCCAAAATCACTGCAGATGGTGACTGTACCCATGAAATTAAAAAACGCTTACTCCTTGGAAGAAAAGTTATGACCAACCTAGATAGCATATTCAAAAGCAGAGACATTACTTTGCTGACTAAGGTCCATCTAGTCAAGGCTATGGTTTTTCCAGTGGTCATGTATGGATGTGAGAGTTGGACTGTGAAGAAGGCTGAGCGCTGAAGAATTGATGCTTTTGAACTGTGATATTGGAGAAGACCCTTGAGAGTCCCTTGGACTGCAAGGAGATCCAACCAGTCCATTCTGAAGGAGATCAACCCTGGGATTTCTTTGGAAGGAATGATGCTAAAACTGAAGCTCCAGTACTTTGGCCACCTTATGCGAAGAGTTGACTCACTGGAAAAGACCCTGATGCTGAGAGGGATTGGGGGCAGGAGGAGAAAGGGACGACCGAGGATGAGATGGTTGGATGCATCACTGACTTGATGGAGGTGAGTCTGAGTGAACTCCAGGAGTTGGTGATGGACAGGGAGGCCTGGTGTGCTGTGATTGATGGGGTCGCAAAGAGTCGGACACAACTGAGCGACTGAACTGAACTGAACTGAAGGCAAAGTATTGCCTATGGATACATACTGAGATAGTAAAAACATAAAAGTAAAGGAATGATTATCACAAAGGTTCAAATTGCATTTTGGACTAGGCAATTGGGAACAGGGCTGAATCAGGAGGTGTACAGATTGAAGGAAGGATGATTTTAGCGCTAATGATATCTATTTCTTCAATCAGAGTGTGAGATGGATATATATATATATACATTATATATAACATACTATATGTGTGTGTGTGTATTATATAGGCTTTCTAGGTGGTGCAGTGGTAAAGAATCACCCTGCCAATGCAGGAGAAGCAACAGACTAGGGTCCAGTTCCTGGATTGGGCAGATTCCCTGCAGGAGGAAATGGCAATCCCCTTCTGTATTCATGCCTGGAAAATTCCATGAACAAAGGAACCTGGCAGGCTACAGTCCATAAGGTCTCAAAGAGTCAGACACAACTGAGTGACTGAGCACACACACACTTTATATATATATATATATATATATAGAGAGAGAGAGAGAGAGAGAGAGAGACATGGCTAACAAATAATAAATATCATTAAACATTAACTGATTTTGTTTTCTATTAAATAGATTGATTTAATCTAATCAAGATGTTCCAAATGATCAAAACAATTTTTTGTGTAGAGCAGGAACTAAAAAAACAAAAAGAAGTAAAGAAAACCAAAGAGTACAATTACCTCTCAAATAATCTATCAAAATACAATGATTCCCAGATAGTTGAGATCAATGAGTGGTCAGTCACTTGTATAATACAATTAGGAGGGTATGATGTGTAAGATCTCTTTTAGTCCAAGTCTAACATGCTTTACAAATAGAGCACAAATCTTCCAGGTGTAGCACAAAACATTGCCTATTGCTAGTTGTAGTGAAATGACCATTCTTACTTTATTTTCTCCCATCATGAGCCACGAAATTCAAGCTGGGAGTAAAGATTAGCTCTCAGGTGTAAAGGATAATGTTTTCATCTATTTCTACAAATCGTATTTCCTTTTGAAAGCAATGTGGCTTTATGAGATAGCCCTTAAAAAAGAGCTTAATGATTATCAATTTTACACCTAATTATCGGGAGTACAGTGCCATCTCTTGGAGACTATGTTCTAGAATAAGACTATTGGAAATAATATGTACCTATAGGTATATCACAGGGAAATCCTACATAATGAACTTTGGAGGAAGTCTCTAACAGATATTTGTAAAGCAAAATATCCCAAATCAAGTGGAATGTAAAGTGATTCCACTATGTCTGTGAGCCACTGTTTTCTGCCCTACAACCCTTATTTTAAGAACATGAATAAACTGAAAAATATCCAGGAAAGTGTTTGAGATGATTAGTGATACAGACATCATCACTTTAAGGGGGGGAGGAAAGCCTGAATGGCCTAAGGACATTTATTCTAAAAAAGAACACGTAGGGGAAACCATACAGATGTCTTCAAATATTCAGAAGACTATGATAAGCAGAAATACACCTTCTTCTGCATGGCGCAAAGGAAAGTCAGCTTATCTTTACATAGATGTTAAAAAGACAGGTTTCAATTCAAGAAAAAAAATAAAATAAAAGGAGAACTTTTCATTAAAGCTATCAAAAAATAAATGAGCTGATTGATGAGGTGGTTATCTTCTAGCCATGAATGGGTGAGTGAGTAAAAGTCGCTCAGTTGTGTCTGACTCTTTATAACCCCATCGACTATACCCTGCCAAGCTCCTCTGTCCATGGAACTCTCCAGGCTAGAAAACTGGAATGGGTTGCCATTTCCTTCTGCAGGGGATCTTCCTGACCCAGGGATTGAATCCCAGTCTCCTGCATTGCAGGCAGATTCCTTACTGTCTGATCCACCAGGGAAGCCCCATGGAAGGGGTTTAATCCAAAACAGATGGACTATCAGGCACTCTGTAGTGAGTTTTGCTTTTGTGTGGTAGACTGTCTTAAATGACTGCTAATGTTCCTTTTAAATCAAGATTCTCAAGTTTTCTCCCATGATGATTCATTAATCTATTTTCAGAAGCTGCTTACCAAAATGCCATGGATTTATATAAAAACTAAAGTCCCATTATCTGAGCATTCATTTTAGCCAGAGAAGTTAGAAAATAAGTGCTTTTCCTTCATTTGATTATTTTGATTACCCTCAGTGGTTTAATTATCATTACCAAATTTGGACAGGGTTAATCTGGAACACAATCTATGGCTTTTAAATAAGAGCTGCCAGTTTAAAAATAGCCCAGATGAACAAAGGAAATTGCAATTTCAATTCAAAAGGAGAACTGACACCAGCAAGTACCAGTGTATTGATGGAAGAGTGTGTACAATCATTGTAAAAAGGCAAGCACTTCAGTGAAGAGAACTGCAAGGACAGACCTCTTTTTGCAGGATGAAATCTGAACTTTCCTGCCAGTGACAAGGTTAAAGCAGTACACCACCCACTCAGAAAATGAATCAGACACAAAGAGGCAGATTCTCCCAGAACTTAAAGCACTTCTGAAAGCTGCCTTAACTCTTTCACAATACAGGGAAACAACAACAAAAAAGGGAAAATATCCAAAAATACTTCTGTAGGTATGAAAATTTAATACAATTACAACTCACGTTGGGACAATGGAAAGCACTCCAAATGTCCAACATTAGGGAGTAATTAATAAATTACAGTTTATCCAAGTAATGTAATATCACAGTATTCTGAAATTGTTACACTCGTGATGTGTCATAACCATAAACATTAAAATAGCAATGACTGGTGCTAGGTAGACAATAAAACTTCGTAAAACTATAGGTTTTTCATATTTTTAAAATATACACAAAAATATTAGAAGGTCAGACAAGATGGCAAGCTACCACAAGATGCTGCCTCTGCACCTGTGCTTGACCCTAGAGAAGCTGCAGAAAGAATGGGGAGATGGGTGGATCCAGGAACATGAAACTGTCAGATGATATCATCTTACACATCAAATAACTGTTAGAATTAATAAAAGCATTCAGTAAGGTCTAGGATACATTCAGTAAAGTCTGGGACTTCCCTCGTGGTTCAGTGGTTAAGAGCCCACCTGCCAAGGCAGAGGACACAGGTTCAATCCCTGGTCGAGGAAGATCCCACATGCCATGGAGCAACTAAGTCCACAGGCCACAACTACTGAGTCCACGCTCTAGAGCCTGGAAACTGCAACTACTCAGCCCACGTGCTGAGCTCAGCTCCGTGCACCTGGAGCCCATGCTTCACAACAAGAGAAGCCAATGCAATGGGAAGCCCACACAAGGGAACAAAGAGTGGCCCCTGCTAACTGCAACTAGAGAAAACTCACACAACAACAAAGAACAACATGACCAAAAAAAAAAAAAAAATCAGTTGTGTTTATATACACCAATAACAAACAAAATCCCCAAAAAATAAGAATAAAGAAAACAATCCCATTTACAATAACAACAAAAAAATATTTAGAAATAAATTTAACCAAGAACATGAAAAACTGAAAACTATAAAACGCTGATGGAAGAAATCAAAGAAAACACAAATAAATGGAAAGATAACTCATGTTCATTGATTGGAAGATTTAATATTGTCAAAATGTCCGTTCTACCCAAAATGATCTATAGATTCAATTAAAACCCCTATCAATATTCTAATGGAATTTTTATAGAAAAATAAAATCCTAAAATTCAAAAAGACTCACAATATGAGAGAGCAGAAAGGTGGTTACCAGAGGTTGGGGGGCAGAGGGGATAAGAGGAGATATTGATGAAAAGATAAAGCTTTCAGTTATAAGGTAAAGAAGTTTGGAGATAGAATATACAACATGGTGACTGTAATAACAATGTGTTGTGTGCTTGAAATTTGCTAAGAGAGTAAATCTCAAGTGTTCTCAACAAAGAAAATAGCAACTATGGAAGATGATGGATATGTTAATTAATGTGACTGTGATATCATTTTACAATGTATGCCTTTATCAAACATCATGCTATATACCCTAAATAAATACAGTTTTTATTAGCCAAAAGTAAATAAAGAAATTTTAGCATATAACCATCAGAAACCTCTGAGGAGACAAGTTGGTTGAGTCCCAGTCAGACGGAGGTAATGAGGGAAGAGACATAGGCAGCCCAGAACAGAAGAGCTTCGAAAACCACGATTGTGGGAACAGACTGAGGAGAACTTCCTTGTCCAATCTTCGAGCGTACCTCACACAGTCCTGGATCATAGGCAGCATAATAGCAGGAGGACCAGCCAGGACCAGCCAGGCCCAGCCAGAGCTAAATAGAGGCTTCAGGGTAATATCCAGGCAGGCATGGACCCTGGAACTCCTGAGAAGGGCAGAAAACAAGAGGTGCAGTTATGTGGTGGTTATTTAGTCGCCAGGTCACATCTGACTCTTTTGCAGCCCCTTGGACTGTCGTCCTCCAGCCTCCTCTGTCCATGGGTTTCTCCAGACAAGAAGATTGGACTGGTTTGCCATGTCCTTCTCCAGGGGAATCTTCTTGACTCAGGAATCGAACCCACGTCTTCTTCATTGCAGGTAGATTCTTTACCACTGAGTCACCAGGGAAGCCCAGGGACAGGTGGATTAACCCCTAATTATTTGTGTCCTTTCTTCTCCTTCCATCGTGCTCAGTCCATAGTTCTCAAAACAGGGTTCTTGATTAGCAGTATCAGCATCAACTGGTAACTTCTTAGAAATGTAAATACCCTTTTCCATTGCAAAAAACATAACAGAAAGTCTAGGGAGTGGGGGGCCCAGCATTCTATGTTTTGACAAGCATGCCTGATGATTTTGATGCACACTAAAGTTATAGATCACTGGTTGAGGTGATTTCATCCAAGACAAGCAACCACTGGGAAAGAACTGTGCCCTGAGGGGGAGAAAGAGCGCGGTCACTGGGAGGTCAGGCCATATAAAGCGTGGGGTGTCAGGTGTGGAGGAGGAAGGAATATAAAGAGGGTGTGGTTTAGTCCAAGTGGTAATATCAGATTTACCATGGTAACATCTGATTTCCTTGGAACCTACTCCCTAAATTCAGCTAGAGGAATACAAGTTCTATAGAAGAAAAACAACTCAACACTCTGTAGTAGAAGAAGCCAAATTAATGGATTGGCTAAAATCAAGATTTTAAGTTAGAAAAATTTAAAGAAAAATATTTATCCTCAAAGAAACAACAGAACATTAAACTCCTGTTTAATGGAACAGAATCATCAGTTCAGTTCAGTCACTCAGTCATGTCCTACGCTTTGCAACCCCATGAAGAGCAGCACGCCAGGCCTCCCTGTCCATCACCAACTCCCGGAGTCTACTCAAACTCATGTCTATCGAGTCGGTGATACCATCCAGCCATCTCATCCTCTGTCGTCCCCTTCTCCTCCTGCCCCCAATCCCTCCCAGCATCGGGGACTTTTCCAGTGAGTCAATTCTTCGCATGAGGTGGCCAAAGTACTGGAGCTTCAGCTTTAGCATCAGTCCTTCCAATCAACACCCAGGACTGATCTCCTTTACAAAGGACTGGTTGGACCTCCTTGCAGTCCAAGGGACTTTCAAGAGTCTTCTCCAACACCACAGTTCAAAAGCATCAATTCTTCAGCACTCAGACTTCTTCACAGTCCAACTCTCACATCCATACATGACCACTGGAAAAACCATAGCCTTGACTAGACAAATTTTTGTTGGCAAAGTAATGTCTCTGCTTTTGAATATGCTATCTAGGTTGGTCATATCTTTCCTTCCAAGGAGTAAACGTCTTAATTTCATGGCTGCAGTCACCATCTGCAATGATTTTGGAGCCACAAAAAATAAAGTCTGACACTGCTTCCACTGTTTCCCCATCTATTTCCCATGAAGTGATGGGACCAGATGCCAGGATCTTTGTTTTCTGAATGTTGAGCTTTATGCCAACTTTTTCACTCTCCTCTTTCACTTTCATCAAGAGGCTCTTTAGTTCCTCTTCACTTTCTGCCATAAGGGTGGTGTCATCTGCATATCTGAGGTGATTGATATTTCTCCCAGCAACTTGATTCCAGCTTGTGTTTCTTCCAGCCCAGCATTTCTGATGATGTACTCTACATAGAAATTAAATAAGCAGGGTGATAATACACAGCCTTGACGTACTCCTTTTCCTATTTGGAACCAGTCTGTTGTTCCATGCCCAGTTCTAACTGTTGATTCCTGATCTGCATATAGGTTTCTCAAGAGGCATGTCAGGTGGTCTGGTATTCTCATGTCTTTCAGAATTTTCCACAGTTTATTGTGATCCACACAGTCAAAGGCTTTGGCATAGTCAATAAAGCAGAAATAGATGTTTTTCTGGAACTCTCTTGCTTTTTCCATGATCCAGCGGATGTTGGCAATTTGATCTTTGGTTCCTCTGCCTTTTCTAAAACCAGCTTGAACATCTGGAATTTCACGGTTCACATATTGCTGAAGCCTGGCTTGGAGAATTTTGGGCGTTACTTTACTAGCATGTGAGATAAGGAGCCAGAATCTGGAGATTCTGCATATGAAAATATAATCATTCAAATAAAAAACTCAAAGTGGGAGTTGAAAAACAGAAAGGATAATGCTATGAAGACAGCCCCTTAAAAATAAATTTGGGGGAATGGATGAGATCTGAATGATACTATTTATATAAAATAAAGTAAGTAAGTAAGTAAAGTCACTCAGTCGTGTCCGACTCTTTGTGACCCCATGGACTGCAGCCCACCAGGCTCCTCAGTCCATGAGATTCTCCAAGCAAGAATACTGGAGTGGGTTGCCATTTCCTTCTCCAGGGGATCTTCCCGACCCAGGGATCGAACCCGGGTCTCCCGCATTGGAGGCAGACGCTTTAACCTCTGAGCCACCAGGGAAGTCATAAAATAAAAGCACAGATAAACAAAACAACACAATAGATAGTCCCAAAATGTGTGTATGTATACAACTCAAAGAACATAGATTAAAGAATAGAATGACTAAGGGGATGTGAAATTGGAGTAGAAATGAAAATGAAAATGAGAAAGATCTTGAACAGACCATTGATGTACTTCATTATGACAGAAGTATAATAAACTCAGGTCTCTGCCTTTGAGGACCAAAAATAAGATCCTTTTTAAAAGAATCCTATTTTTAAAAACTGTAAAGGAATACAGAAAATAATAGTAGTTGTTCTGCTGCTGCTGCTGCTAAGTCACTTCAGTCGTGTCCAACTCTGTGCGACCGCATAGACAGCAGCCCACCAGGCTCCACTGTCCCTGGGACTCTCCAGGCAAGAACACTGGAGTGGGTTGCCATTTCCTTCTCCAATGCATGAAAGTGAAAAGTGAAAGTGAATAGCTCAGTCGTGTCTGACCCTCAGCGATCCCATGGACTGCAGCCTACCAGGCTTCTCCATCCATGGGATTTTCCAGGCAAGAGCGCTGGAGTGGGGTGCCATTGCCAGGATAAATTTATGGACATTTTGTCCATAATTTTAAAACACTATAATTTTTCAATTTATAATAATATCTTAGCCAAATGAATGATTTTCTTCAGGAAGTTATTTATATACTCAGATAATCTGACTGATCAATTTATAATTTGCAATATTGAACTGAATTTTTTGCAGTTATGAATCACAAGGAAAACAGTACCTTCAACGATGCAATGCCATTTTGAGACATTAATCCTTTAGATACAGACTTTTCAGTCAGTAAATGTCATCAAATAAAAAGAGAAAAATTGTCCTCATTTAAATTATCTTAGCTTCTGAAACTTTTGTCAGTTGCTTTGTTTTATTCATCAAAAACTCCTTTTCTAATGTTCAACCAGGTTAACGATGAACAACCTTTATATTGTTAGATCAAATTACCTGACATTTCTCTCCAGATATATGTGAAAATTAGAAACAGTCCCAAATTGCATTCTTGACAGAATATTATTTTTGAATATTGTATTTTTTTTAACAGAAAAAAAAATAAATATTTTATTTGGACTATAATAAGCCCAATGCATATATAATTCATTTATTATTTTTTTAATTGATTTTTATTTTTTAGTTTGTTTTGCTTTACAATACTGTATTCGTTTTGCTATACATTGACATGAATCAGCCATGAGTGTACATAAACTCCCAATCCCGACCCCCACCTCCCCCCTCCTGCCCCACACCATCTCTCTGGATTATNCTATAGGAAGGTGAAGTCTTTTTTTTTTTTTCTTTTTAATTAATTTTTGCTTTTTAGTTTGTTTTGCTTTACAATACTGTATTCGTTTTGCTATACATTGACAAGAATCAGCCACGAGTGTACATGAACTCCCAATCTTGACCCCCTCCTCCCCCCTCCCGCCCCACACCATCTCTCTGGATTATCCCCATACATCAGTCCCAAGCATCCTGCATCCTGTATTGAACCTAGACCGGCAATTTATTTCACTTATGATATCATACATGTTACACTGCCACTCTCCCATATCATCCCACCCTCTCCCTCTCCCACAGAGTCCAAAAGGCTGTTCTATACATCTGTGTCTCTTTTGTTGTCTCGCGTACAGGTTTATCATTACCATCTTTCTAAATTCCATATATATGTGTAAGTATACTGTATTGGTGTTTTAGCTTACCAAGATACTTAGGCTATGTTTCAAAAGAAGTATACAACCTGTAGATTGAAGTATATATGTCTTTGTAAATAAACAAACACACACATTTGTCAAGTAAAATCGCAATGTAAATGTACCAAAGGAAGTGTTTTTGAGTGGGTAAACACAGTTGATCATCATTCCCTATCCTGTCCCTTTTCTATCTAAATATTCTGTCATATATCTGTATTATTTCAATCATCAGGAAAAAGAGTATTCTTACTTTGAAGTCTATGCTGTTTCATAAAGTTTATTTTTAAAAGGAAAGGCATGGTTTCAGAAAGTTCAGACACTTTATTTAAACTTCTCCTTCAGAAACCAAAATTTTCCTAACCACCCTAGAAGTAAGAAGTTATCAAAGAACCACAATGAGAGCTGAGAGTCAATATTATTCAGAGAATGGATACTCAGGGTGACTGACACCACTGGAAGAAAAAGAGATGGATTCATTCATGAAATCTGGCTTCATTATAACATAGTTTTATAATTCATATAATAAATAATTAAACATTAAACATGTTCACTGATCCCTGAAAGAATAGTGGACTATAGGCACTGTGCCCTTTGTGTTTCCTGGTTCCCTGGCTCTAAGAGGAGGTACACCAGGCACGGGGATTAGGGGCACAAAGTAGTGAATTTATTCACCACAATGTCAACTGTGAGAATTTTACTGATGGGCTGTCCTGGGCCCCAATCTCATTTCTGCTGATCAAAGATGGAGCCCTGGAGGAAACTTCTGGTTTGAGGTCTGCAGGAAGTACCTGGCTGACTCCTATGCTGGAAGACTCCTATGCTGGACTGTCTTTCTTTTCAGTCTTGAAAAGAGGACTGACTTAAGGACTGACTGAAGCTTTTAAAAAGCTTAGTTCCCCTGCTCACCTGTCCGCTAACAGAAAAAAAAAAAATCCTCTGTGTATGAAACAGTCACTTATATTAGAAATTCATAATATCTTATATTTCTGTTGAGGCCATCAATTGCTTTCATGTCATCTGGATTCAGTTCCAACTTAAACACCTGGAAGGAAAGAACAATCATATTAACCTCTCCTGGAAGGAGCCAGCCTCCTCCTGGGCACTGGAAGACTTTCCAGCTGGATGGAGACAAGAAGAGGGGACAGGGAAGACGGATCTGTCCTCAGCTTCCAGGAGAACAACCTAGGATCCTCTGATGAATTCTCACCTCACCTTTCCACACCTTCTCCTACTCTGTCCACCTCACAAACATTGTGCATCAGTCCCTTATCTTTCTGAGTGAACCACTTGTGACAGAAAACAAACTAAAATTTGCTTTTTCCAAGCACACTGCTTTAGACACTCCTGACTTGATACTGAACCTGAGCTGACATTAGACTGATTGCCTTTCCCCAACACACCCTAAGGGTGACAGCATTCTGCTGAAGCAGTGTGGGAAGGAGGCTCCCTGTGAAAGCCTGTTCAAGAATCGGATATGAAACTTGCTCATTATCTAATATAATAAATCTAACAAAACCTATATGTCAGTGCCTTAGTCGAGAAGACTCCTGTGTTGGGAAAATGTCCTGGAGAAGACAATGGCAACCCACTCCAGCATTCTTGCTTGGAGAATTGCATGGACAGAGGAGCCGGGGGCTACAGTCCGTGGGGTTACAAACAGTCAGACACAACTAAAGCAACTAACACTTTAGTGTAAACAGTTATGAATGAAAAGTGTTTTAAATATTAAAGAACACAAATTATTAAAAATTCACATTACAGTCATGAAAAGAAAAGCTTAACTTTCTAAAGAAATACATTTTCCAAAGTGATTTAGTGATTCAGTGCAACATGAACCAAAGTCTTAAACACATAATCTTTTGTGGAAATCAGTAAAGTAACACTAAATTTTAAATAAAAGAACAGCTAGTCAAGAACAGTCAAGACATCCTTAAAGACAAATGTACCATTCTAAAGAAGAACACTTATTTTCCATTTTAAAAGCACAGAATAGAAAACTGAATAGTTAAATAGAAGAGAAGGGCCACAAATGTACTTATGGACACTTATTATATGGCAGAGTTGATAATAAAAATCGATGAAATACATAGACACTTAGATTTCTATTTAAATAAATAAACATATAGGCAATCATTTTTATATCATATTAGAAAGTCAGTTTCTGGAGAAGGCAATGGCACCCCACTCCAGTACTCTTGCCTGGAAAATCCCATGGATGGAGGAGCCTGGTGGGCTGCAGTCCATGGGGTCGCTACAGTCGGACACAACTGAGCGACTTAACTTTCGCTTTTCACTTTCATGCATTGGAGAAGGAAATGGCAAACCACTCCAGTGTCCTTGCCTGGAGCATCCCAGGGACCAGGGAGCCTGGTGGGCTGCCGCCTATGAGGTCGCACAGAGTTGGACACGACTGAAGCGACTTAGCAGCAGCAGCAGCAGAAAGTCAGTTTCAGGTATATTTTTGAATGAAATTTCAATGGAAACAGAAAAACAATTTTTCAGGAGACCTTGCACCAGACCCTTGACATGGCCTGACCTGTAATTTGCAATGGAGACTGAAGTTTGCCAAAAAAAGTGGTGACTTAGTTCTGAGCTGAGACAATGACATGGATTTTTTCCCACTCCTTGGCTTGAAATTATAGTGTTGTCCTGAGATAAAACCAAGTTAGTTGACCAGATTCTATCCAAATATATATGAAAAACTACATGGAGAAGCATGCAGGCTCCTCTGACAAGAGTCATACCCACCTGCTAAAGCAGAATGACCAAGCTGTACTGAACTGAACAGCAAATGCACGAGAGCCCAGCCAAGAGGACAACAGTTGAGCTGAGTGCAGGTGGAATCTCAAAATCATAGAATCAAGAGATGCATAACTGATCTTTGCATTAAATCTTAAAACTGGAGTGTTTTCTGTACACCTATGCTTAAAGGCACAGTAATGCTCTGTTACATAGAAAACAAATAAGAGACACCATGAAAAAGTGGACGAAGTCTTGAAGAGGAACTTCACAAAGACAGAAACTCAAGAAGGTTAAATAAATGAAGATGAAACCTTATTAGTATTCAGGAAAATGCAAAATAAAATCACTGTGGTTTGGAGATTAAAGATTTCTGCCATAATTTTAGTGCCTCAAAATTCACATGTAGATGGTGTTAGAAATGGAGCCTTTGAGGGATGATTAGATCATGATGGTGGAGCCTTTTTGATGAGATTTCAACAACATCATGGTCATATAAGAAACTTGGGAGAACTCTGCTGCCCACCTCAACTATGTTAAAATACAAGAAGAAGCCTGGAGGAGGGCCCTCACCTGACCAAGAGTGTACCCTGACCTCAGACCTCCAGCTTCAGAAATGTGAGAAACACATTTTCATTGTTTCTAAGACACCAAATCTGTGGCATATTGTTAAAACAGTCCAAAAGGCGTGAAATAATCACATAGTGCAATTTCGTCCATTGAGAACGAAGGTAAGAAGACACCATTTGTACAAAGTGATAGGATAAATTGAAGACCTGGCACTGGAACTAAAATCTCTATTTTCTGTCCAAATTTATCTTCTTGGACTCCAAAATCACTGAAGATTGTGACTACAGCCATGAAATTAAAAGACCCTTGCCCCTTCTTAGAAAAGCTATGACAAACCTAGACAGCGTATTAAAAAGCAGAAGCATTACTTACCAACAAAGGTCCATCTAGTCAAAGCTGTGGTTTTTCCAGCAGCCATGTATGGATGTGAGAGGTGGACTGTAAAGAAAGCTGAGTGCCAAAGAACTGATGCTTTTGAACTGTGGTGTTGGAGAAGACTCTTGAACTTCCCTTGGACTGCAAGGAAATTAAACCAGTCAATTGTAAAGGAAATAAGTCTTGAATATTCATTGGAAGGACAGATGCTGAAGGTGAAGCACCAATACTTTGGCCACCTGATGCAAAGAACTGACTCATTGGAAAAGACCCTAATGCTGGGAAAGATTGAAGGCAGGAGGAAGAGGGCAAGACAGAGGATAAGATGGTTGGATGGCATCACTGACTCAATGGACATGAGTTTGAGCAAGATCCGGGAGTTGGTGATGGACAGGGAAGCCTGGTGTGCTGCAGTCCATGAAGTCGCAAAGAGTCATACATGACTGAGTGACTGAAATGAACTGAACTGAACCCTCTACAGCCAGGCCATCTCTCCTGTTGCCACAGCAGGAGGAGAAAACCATCAGGAATACACACAAGGCATTCATGCACAGGAAAGAACCGGTAAATCATGTTGACTCAAGGAAAGTCTTGAGAAACAAAGAATGACCCTTCTGAAGGATATTCCTTAGGAGCCCTCTACCCATAGCCCGACACATCACACGTATGTTCTCTTTGAATCGTTTCTTGTTGTAACTCTTGACCAGAAGCACAACCCCACATTGTTTCTGATAGCGAAGGACAACCAAAGCTGGAGTTCGCTTGTGCTTTTTGGCAATGGCACAAAGAACCAGATCCTCCAAGAGAATGGGGTGGTTCACATTCACCCTGGAAGGAAATTCAGAAATCCAGAGGAGCTGAGACTAAGTACTCAGTCTGTGAGTAGTTTTCCCAGATAGATTAAGTAGTGCTTCTCAAAGTGTGGTCCATGGACCAGCATCATCAGTATCACCTGGGGTTTTGTTAGAAGTACAATTTCATGGCTTAGCTGAAGACTAACTGAATCAGCATCTCAATGTGTCACCTCCTATTCTGTGTTTACAAAGCTCTGCAGGTATTTGGATGCATTACTGACCTGAGACCAGGATTGCAAAAGTTGTGGGGTTTTTCTTTAATTCTCAGAGATTGTTTATCTTCTATAATCAAGGTCATGTACAGAGAAACAGAAGGGAAAGACCAAGGATCTTTTTTTTTTTTTTTTCACTTTCCTGTTGCTACTGCTGGTATGTTGCTTCAGTCGTGTCTGAATCTGTGCAACCCCATAGACGGCAGTCCACCAGGCTCCTCCATCCCTGGGATTCTCCAGGCAAGAACACTGGAGTGGGTTGCCATTTCCTTCTCCAATGCATGAAAGTGAAAAGTGAAAATGAAGTCGCTCAGTCATGTCCAACTCTGAGCGACCCCATGGACTGCAGCCTACCAGGCTCCTCTGTCCATGGGATTTTCCAAGCAAGAGTACTGGAGTGGGGTGCCATTGCCTTCTCTGTTCACTTTCCTAAGGTATCAATAAAAGTAAGTAGTCTCAAAATCAGAGACATTTATTCCCTCATTATTTTTCTTTAGATATTTACATAAGTGGTTCAAGTTTGTTTTTTTTCCTATCATAATAGACCTCACAATTGCATATTATTATCCCAATTTTACACATAAGGTAACTGAGGCTTGGAATTTCTATTTTTAGAAATGTTTTATTAGTTAATAACCACATGCTGCTGCTGCTGCTGCTAAGTCGTTCCAGTCGTATCCGACTCTGTGCAACCCCATAGACAGCAGCTCACCCGGCTCCTCCATCCCTGGGATTCTCCAGGCAAGAACACTGGAGTCAGTTGCCATTTCCTTCTCCAATGCATGAAAGTGAAAAGTGAAAGTGAAGTCGTTCAGTCATGTCCGACTCTTAGCGACCCCATGGACTGTAGCCTACCGGGCTGCTTCATCCATGGGATTTTCCAAGCAAGAGTCCTGGAGTGAGGTGCCATTGCCTTCTCCATAAATCATGACATAAGCTTGTGTCTCTGGTTCCAACTAGGAGATTATATATGATTTTAATGCAGATGTTTGTTAATGATGAGTTTACAAGCTAATCAGTTCAGTTCAGTTCACTTCAGTCACTCAGTCATGTCCAACTATTTGTGACCCCATGAATCGCAGCTAATACAATGTACAAACAAATGGCTGGGTGATGGGAAGTTAAAAGAAAAGGAAATATTTCATCCATTCCCTTTCTCTCCTTTGCTTATGAGAGTTATCTGAGTACTGTATTTTAAAATATCTCATCACGTGTTCTCCATCCTGAACACATGTATACCTATGGCAGATTCATGCTGATGCATGGCAAAACCAATACAATATTGTAAAGTAATTAACCTCCAACTAAAATAAATAAATTTATATTTAAAAAATAAAATAAAATATCTCATAAAAAATTGAACTTTAGGGAAACTCCCACTTGTCCTCAATAGGATTCAACCCCATTCTTTTACTCCTTGTGATCCCAACACTGTTCATGGGGTTCTCAAGGCAAGAATACTGAAGTGGCTTGCCATTCCCTTCTTTCTGCTTTATTGACTATGCCAAAACCTTTGACTGTGTAGATCACAATAAACTGTGGAAAATTCTGAAAGAGATGAGAATACCAGACCACCTAACCTGCCTCTTGAGAAACCTGTATGCAGGTCAGGAAGCAACGGTTAGAGCTGGACATGGAACAACAGACTGGTTCCAAATAGGAAAAGGAGTACGTCAAGGCTGTATATCGTCACCCTGCTTATTTAGCTTATATGCAGAGTACATCATGAGAAACGCTGGACTGGAAGAAACACAAGCTGGAATCAAGATTGCTGGGAGAAATCTCAATAACCTCAGATATGCAGATGACACCACCATTATGGCAAAAAGGGAAGAGGAGCTAAAAAGCCTCTTGTTGAAAGTGAAAGAGGAGAGTGAAAAAGTTGGCTTAAAGCTCAACATTCAGAAAACGAAGATCATGGCATCTGGTCCCATCACTTCATGGGAAATAGATGGGGAAACAGTAGAAACAGAGTCAGACTTTATTTTTGGGGGTCCAAAATCACTGCAGATGGTGACTGCAGCCATGAAATTAAAAGACGCTTACTCCTTGGAAGAAAAGTTATGACCAACCTAGATAGTATATTCAAAAGCAGAGACATTACCTTGACGACTAAGGTCCGTCTAGTCAAGGCTATGGTTTTTCCTGTGGTCATGTATGGATGTGAGAGTTGGACTGTGAAGAAGGCTGAGCGCAGAAGAATTGATGCTTTTGAACTGTGGTGTTGGAGAAGACTCTTGAGAGTCCCTTGGACTGCAAGGAAATCCAACCAGTCCATTCTGAAGGAGATCAGCCCTGGGATTTCTTTGGAAGGAATGATGCTAAAACTGAAGCTCCAGTACTTTGGCCACCTTATGCGAAGAGTTGACTCATTGGAAAAGACCCTGATGCTGGGAAGGATTGGGGGCAGGAGGAGAAGGGGACAACCGAGGATGAGATGGCTGGATGGCATCACGGACTCAATGGACATGAGTCTGAGTGAACTCTGGGAGTTGGTGATGGACAGGGAGGCCTGGCGTGTGCTGCAATTCATGGGGTCGCAAAGAGTCGGACAGGACTGAGCGACTGAACGGAACGGAACGGAACGGATCCCAACACACCATAGGCTAAAAGAACAATATCATGTGACTTGCAGAAATCCAACAGTTTGGTCTGGTTGAGTTAAAGGTGACATTCCACCTGTAGAATGTCAACAGTGAAGAGTGTCAGATTATTTGAAAAGGTAATATTAACATGACAGAGGCAGATTAAAAGTTTTAAGTGCCTAAAGGAAAGATTGCAACATTAAATGTAAAACGGAAATATCAACATCTAGAGAGAAGTAGAGAAACATGTGTTTACACAGTTAACTTTATGACAGACCATGGATGGGAGAACTAGTCCAAGTTGAGTAATAAAAAGGTATATTCTATATTTGAGTAGATATTCCCAGGTAAATGTTTTATCTTCTGTTAGCATCACCTCGAGCCTTTAACTTCACCCTCTAACCTGGATGACTTTAATCATCTCTAGCACATTTCTGTTCTGTGCTCTCTGTTGAGACTCATAAAGGCTAAGATGCCAAGACTAAGGATTCAGCCATCAGAACCCCACATAAACACTTAGCTGATTGGTTACTTTATTAATTTACTTTCCATTCAATGTTTTCAAGGCTTCCTGCCTATACACAGTTCGTTCCAAGGCACTCTCCCATCCAATCTTGTCATCCTTTAATCTCAGGGAAACACCTCCTACCTCTAGTTCTAGATTCTACCCAAAATTTAGAAGGATGCCCTCCGCACCTTTTCCATCCAGATTACATAGAGATACTACTTTGGGTTCTATTCACACCACCCAGACAGAGACTCTGCTCTCTAGAGTCCTCTGTCCCACAAAGGTCAGATGAACAGACAGACAGACATCTGGCTCCAGTGTAAGAAGGAGATACTGAAGAGCTGAAGGGAGAGGAGTCGAGTTGCTCACCTGGTTGCAGACGAGCTTGTACTTGAGCCCCAGCTTGTTCACAATCTTCTCCAGCTGCTGTGGTTGAAATTGGGCACCCCAATGGACTTGATCAGCCCTGTGTCTTTACACTTCTCCAGGGCCTGGGAGGGAGGGGTGGTGAGCAGTCACTTGGAATGGGCAAGAACAAAAATAAGTGCTGAAAAAATCACCAATCACGGTCACCATCAAGAATTAGCATTGAGTTTCAAGAAGAAAAAGGAAAGAAAGTCATTGCATCAGTTGAACAATTACTATTTCTGCCTTAAAAAAAAAAAAAAAAAAAACGAAGAAGACATATCACATGCAAGGAAAGAAATGCCTTGTCTTCATTGTCCAAAATTCTCCATTTCATTCCTCTTTGTGAACATTTGATCAATGGTTTCCTCCCCTCAACCCCAGCATCCCAGACCTTAGATTCATGAACTGCTGAGTCTGATGGTCCACAGCCCACTCTCACAAGTGGAAGAAATGAAAGAGGTTCTCCCTCTCCTGGCTCCTCCCCTGGTTCTCTCCTCCCTGGACTCACCTCCCAAGTGTGACAGAGATTCAACGAATAAAATTTTTTTTCCAATTTCTTTTGGAAATAATTCCTCCCCTGGATGGAACAGAAGCAGGCATATTAGAGATGTGACAAAATAATTTCTCCACGATTAGCCAGGCTGCAAGGCACCAGGAAATAAATCTCCATGAGGTAGTTTTATAACTTTCTACATACTAATATTTGCAATGTGATTTGTGTATGGAGTTGTAAGCAATGTCTATAGGAAAGAAGCTTATTCTATTCTCTTACACTTGTTATATGTTACAAAAAATACAATTTTTCTATGTTCTTAAAGGGACTTCCAGTGACTTCTGTGAATTATGTCTGTTTCCTGTACTTGCCTCTCTTGAAATGTCTCTGGTCTGAGAATGGCAGTAAGTTCCATGCCATAATTTCCAGAATAAAAATTGCAAATGACTCCTGGGCTAGATAATCAGATTTCCTTTTCTCTTCAAACATCAGATGTCCTAGAGCAGGCATGTGAACCAGCAAGGCTCTTGTTAGGCTGATATGGAAGGTGGAAGATCAAGACATGCTCTCAAATATTCATGACCATTAGCCTTGAAATGCCTCCAAAACCATATTTGCCACCAATGGAAATGTTCAGTAAAAATATAGTAATGTCATGATAAGGGATAGAAAAAGGAGACATTTCTGAAGAGTGCTGCAAATCCTCAAATCTCTCT
The DNA here is from genome assembly GCA_006408695.1 of Aepyceros melampus. Taxonomy (NCBI): domain Eukaryota; kingdom Metazoa; phylum Chordata; class Mammalia; order Artiodactyla; family Bovidae; genus Aepyceros; species Aepyceros melampus. Next base: position 110,260 of record SJXQ01009625.1, on the reverse strand, counting down.
GGGTCTGAGATTTGCAACTATATAGTCCACTAAGCTTTTTTGCATCAGATGGCTTGAGTTGATTTCTGTAACTTGAAATCAAGAGTGCAAAGTAAACATTTCCTTTTTTGTTGTTGTTCTTTTTTATTTAATTGAAGGATCAATGTTTTACAGAATTTTGTTGTTTTCTGTCAAACCTCAACATGAATCAGCCATAGGTAAATGTATATCTCCTCCCTTTTCAACCTTCTTCCCATCTCCTTCCAAATCCTACCCCTCTAGGTTGATACAGTACCCCACTTGAGTTTTAAGCAAAATATTCTTAATGACTAAGTGCAGTCTACAAATCTCATCGTAAAGTAGGGCAAGACGTAGACAATGTCTCCCAATTCCCTATAAAGGTACAAGGTTTAGACTCACCAAGAGGGAGCACCACCGAATCTGCTCAAGTTAAAAGGATGAAAGACAAGATAAAGTCATCATGTTCATTGTAAGGCAGTGTCATGCTCACCATGGCTTTACCAAACTCTTGGTTCTTGAAATCCCCAGACTCTTAGGAGTCATAACCAGGACTGTGTGCAGAACTCACCTATTTCTACTTCCTCAAGTTTTTCAGGCGGAGACTCTAGATTATTAACTCCTTTGTCTGGGAGGCATGTAACAGCTTCAAAGAAACTCGGTAAAAAGATGACCACAAATGATTATGTGGGGAATTCTACTCTAGTGTAATCATCCCTTCAGTCTACTAAGAAAAATTTTAATTCAACCATCCATGCAAGTATACGCATATTCTTTTTTATTTTTTATTTGTTTTAGTTGGAGACTAATTACTTTACAATATTGTAGTGGTCTTTGCCATACACTGACATGAATCAGCCATGGGTCTACATGTGTTCCCCATCCTGAGCCCCCATCCCATCCCTCTGGATCATCCCAGTGCACCAGCCCTGAGCACCCTGTCTCATGCATCAAGCCTGGACTGGTGATATGTTTCATATATGATAATATACATGTTTCAAGGCTATTCTCCCAGATCATCCCACCCTCGCTTTCTCCCACAGAGTCCAAAAGACTGTTCTATACATCTGTGTCTCTTTTGCTGTCTCACATATAGAGTCATCATTACCATCTTTCTAAATTCCATATATATGTGTTAGTATACTGTATTGGTGTTTTTCTCTCTGGCTTACTTCACTCTATAATAGGCTCCAGTTTCATCCATCTCATTAGAACTGATTCAAATGTATTCTTTTTAATGGCTGAGTAATACTCCATTGTGTATACATACTAAAGCTTTCTTATCCATTGGTCTGCTGATGGACATCTAGGTTGCTTCCATGTCCTGGCTATTATGCACAGTGCTGCAGTGAACATTGGGATACACGTGTCTCTTCAGTTCTGGTTTTCTAGGTGTGTATGCCCAGCAGTGGGATTGCTGGGTCATATGGCAGTTCTATTTCCAGTTTTTTAAGGAATGTCCACACTGTTCTCCATAGTAGCTGTACTAGTTTGCATTCCCATCAACAGTGTAAGAAAGTTCCCTTTACTCCACACCCTCTCCAGCGTTTATTGTTTGTAGATTTTTGCATAGCAGCCATTCTGACTGGCGTGAGCTGGTACCTCACTGTGGTTTTGATTTGCATTGCTCTGATAATGAATGAGGTTGATCATCTTTTCATGTGTTTGTTAGCCATCTGTATGTCTTCTTTGGAGAACTGTCTGTTTAGTTCTTTGGTCCATTTTTTGATTGGGTCATTTATTCTTCTGGAATTGAGCTTCAGGAGTTGCTTATATATTTTGCGGATTAATTCTTTGTTAGTTGTTTCGGTTGCTATTATTTTCTTGGATTCTGAAGACTGTCTTTTCACCTTGCTTATAGTTTCCTTTGTTGTACAGAAGATATTAAGTTTAATTAGGTCCCATTTGCTTATTTTTGCTTTTATTTTCACTACACTGGGAGGTCAGTCATAGAGGATCCTGCTGTGATTTATGTCAGAGAGTGTTTTGCCTATGTTTTCCTCTAGGAATTTTATAGTTTCTGGCCTTACATTTAGATCTTTAATCCATTTTGAGTTTATTTTTGTGTATGGTGTTAGAAAGTGTTCTAGTTTCATTCTTTTACAAGTGGTTGACCAGTTTTCCCAGCACCATTTGTTAAGGAGATTGTCTTTTCTCCATTGTATATTTTTGCCTCCTTTCTCAAAGATAAGGTGTCCATAGGTATGTGGATTTATCTCTGGGCTTTCTATTTTGTTCCATTGATCTATATTTCTGTGTTTGTGCCAGTACCATACTGTCTTAATGACTGTAGCTTTGTAGTAGAGCCTGAAGTCAGGCAGGTTGGTTCCTCCAGTTCCATTCTTCTTTCTCAAGATTGCTTTGGCTATTCGAAGTTTTTTGTATTTCCATACAAATGTGAAATTATTCTAGTTCTCTGGAAATACCATTGGTAGCTTGATAGAGATTGCATTGAATCTATAGATTACTTTGGGTGTTCACTATATTTATTCTTCTGATCCATGAACATGGTATATTTCTCCATCTGTTTGTGTCCTCTTTGACTTCTTTCAGCAGTGTTTTATAGTTTTCTATGTATAGGTCTTTTGTTTCTTTAGGTAGATATATTCCTAAGTATTTTATTCTTTTCATTGCAATAGTGAATGGAATTGTTTCCTTAAATTCTCTTTGTTTTCTCATTGCTAGTGTATAGGAATGCAAGGGATTTCTGTGTGTTGAGTTTATATCCTGCCACTTTACTGTATTTATTGATCAGCTCTATTAATTTTCTGGTGGAGTCTTTCGGGTTTTCTAGGCAGAGGATCATGTCATCTGCAAATAGTGAGTGTTTTACTTCTTCTTTTCCAATCTGGATTCCTTTTATTTCTTTTTCTGCTCTGATTGCTGTGGCCAAAACTTCCAAAACTATGTTGAATAGTAATGGTGAGAGTGGGCACCCTTGTCTTGTTCCTGACTTTAGGGGAAATGCTTCAATTTTTCACCATTGAGGATAATGTTTGCTGTGGGTTGTCATATATAGCTTTTATTATGTTGAGGTATGGAGAAGGAAATGGTAACCCACTCCAGTACTCTTGCCTGGAAAATTCCATGTATGGAGGAGCCTGGTAGGTAGGCTACAGTTCATGGGGTCGCAACGAGTTGGACACAACTGAGCGACTTCACTTTCTTTCCTTCTGTAGTTCATTTTGGAGAAGGAAATGGCAACCCACTCCAGTGTTCTTGCTTGGAGAATCCCATGGACAGAGGGGCCTGGTAGGCTACAGTCTATGGGGTTGCAAAGAGTTGGACACGACTAAGCAACTAACACACACACACACACACACACACACACACACACAATTATCCTTCTGTTCCTGCTTTCTGGGGAGTTTTTATCATAAATGGATGTTTAATTTTGTCAAAGGCTTTCTCTGCATCTATGAGAAAATCATACAGTTTTTATCTTTCAATTTGTTAATGCAGTGTATTACATTGATTGATTTGCAGATATTAAAGAATCCTTGCATCCTTGGGATAAAGTCTATTTGGTCATGATGTATGATCTTTTTAACATGTTGTTGGATTCTGTTTACTAGAATTTTGTTAAGGATTTTTGCATCTATGTTCACCAGTAATATTGGCCTATAGTTTTCTTTTTTGTGTGGCATCTTTGCCTGGTTTTGGTATTATGATGGTGGCCTCATCAAATGTGTTTGGAAGTTTACTTTCCTCTTCAATTTTCTGAAAGAGTTTGAATAGGATAGGTGTTAACTCTTTTCTAAATTTTTGGTAGAATTCAGCTGTGAAGCTGTCTGCTCTTGGGCTTCTGTTTGCTGGAAGATTTCTGATTACAGTTTCAATTTCCATGCTTGTGATGGGTTTATTAAGATTTTCTATTTCTTCCTGGTTCAGTTTTGGAAAGTTGTGGTTTTCTAAGAATTTGTCCATTTCTTCTAAATTGTCCATTTTATTGGCATATAGTTGCTGATAGTAGTCTCTTATCATCCTTTGTATTTCTGTGTTGTCTGTTGTGATCTTTCTATTTTCATTTCTAATTTTGTTGATTTGATTCTTCTCCCTTTGTGTCTTGATGAGTCTGGCTAATGGTTTGTCAATTTTATTTATCATCTCAAAGAACTAGTTTTTGGCTTTGTTGATTTTTGCCATGGTCTCTTTTGTTTCTTTTGCATTTATTTCTGCCCTAATGTTTAAGATTTCTTTCCTTCTACTAACCCTGTGGTTCTTCATTTCTTCCTTTTCTAGTTGCTTCAAGTGTAGAGTTAGGCTATTTATTTGACTTTTTCTTGTTTCTTGAGGTAAGCTTTTATTGCTATGAACTTTTCCCTTAGCACTGATTTACAGTGTTCCATAGATTTGGAGTTGTTGTGTTTTCATTTTCACTCATTTCTGTGCATATTTTGATTTCTTTTTTTATTTCTTCTATGATTTGTTGATTATTCAGAGCGTGTTGTTTAGCCTCCATATGCTGGAATTTTAAATAGGTTTTTTTCACTGAAATTGAGGTCTAATCTTACTGCATTGTGGTAAGAAAAGATGCTTGGAATAATTTCAATATTTTTGAACTTACAAAAGCTAGATTTATGGCCCAGGATGTGATTTATCCTGGAGAAGGTTCTGTGTGAGCTTGAGAAAAAGGTGAAAGTCTTTGGGGGTGAAATGTCCTATAGATATCAATTAGGTCTAGCTGGTCCATTGTGTCATTTAAAGTTTGTGTTTCCTTGTTAATTTTCTGTTTGGTTGATCTATCCATAGGAGTGAGTCGGGTATTAATGTCCCCCACTATTATTGTCTTATAGTTAATTTCTGCTTTCATACTTGTTTGCATTTGCCTTACATATTGTGGTGCTCCTATGTTGGATGCATATATATTTATAATTGTTATATCTTCTTCTTGGATTGATCTTTTAATCATTATGTAGTGTCCTTCTTTGTCTCTTTTCACAGCCTTTATTTAAAGTATATTTTATCTGAGTATTGCTACTCCTTTTTTTTTTTTTTTGGTCTCCATTTGCATGAAATATCTTTTTCCAGCCCTTCACTTTCAGTCTGAATGTATCCCTTGTTTTGAGGTGGGTGTCTTGTAGACAGCATATATAGGGGTCTTGATTTTGTATCCATTCAGCCAGTCTTTGTCTTTTGATTGGGGCATTCAACCCATTTACTATTAAGGTAGTTACTGATAAGTATGGTCCTGTTGCCATTTACTTTGTTGTTTTGGATTTGAGTTTATATATATTTTCTGTGTTTCCTGTCTAGAGAAGATCCTTTGGCCTTTGTTGAAGTGCTGGTTTGGTGGTGCTGAATTCTCTCAGCCTTTGCTTGTCTGTAAAGTTTTTTAATTCTCCTTCATATCTGAATGAGATCCTTGCTGGGTACAGTAGCCTGGGTTGTAGGTTCTTCTCTTTCATCACTTTAAGTATGTCCTGCCATTGCCTTCTGGCCTGAAGAGGTTCTATTGAAAGACAGCTGTTATCCTTATGAGAATCCCCTTGTGTGTTATTTGTTGTTTTTCCCTTGCTGCTTTTAATATTTGTTTTTTGTGTTTGATCTTTGTTAACTTGATTAATATGTGTCTAGGGGTGTTTTGCCTTGAGTTTATCATGTTTGGGACTCTCTGGGTTTCTTGGACTTGTGTAACTATTTCCTTCCCCATTTTATGGAAGTTTTCAACTATTATCATTTTGTGTTTGATCTTTGTTAACTTGATTAATATGTGTCTAGGGGTGTTTTGCCTTGAGTTTATCATGTTTGGGACTCTCTGGGTTTCTTGGACTTGTGTAACTATTTCCTTCCCCATTTTATGGAAGTTTTCAACTATTATCTCCTCGAATATTTTCTCATGGCCTTTCGTTTTGTCTTCTTCTTCTGGGACTTCTATGATTAGAATGTTGGGGCATTTCACATTGTCCCAGAGGTCTCTGATATTGTCCTCATTTCTTTTAATTTTTTTTTTCTTTTTTCCTCTCTGCTTCATTTATTTCTACCATTCTATCTTCTACCTCACTTATCCTGTCTTCTGCCTCCATTATTCTACTGTTGGTTCCCTCCAGAGTGTTTTTTAATCTCATTTATTGCATTATTTTTTATCAAGGTGTACAAAGGGATGTTCTCATATAAGGATCCATTGTTGATGATCACCAAAATCAAGCTATTTAGCAGATCCCTCATTTCATTTACCTTACTTTAGAGGGTTAGTAAGAAGACTTCACATCTACTCTCTACAAAATCTCAGGGTATCACCCATTATTTTTCACTATTGTCACAGTGTTGTCCATCAGGTTACCAACTTATTTGTCTTATCATTGAAGTTCTAGACTGTTGACCAATATTTTTCCATTTGTCGCAGATTTATCTCCAGCTTCTGGTCTTCATTTCTCTACTCTCTGTTTCTATAAGTTCCACTATTTTAGATTTGACCTACAAAGAGACTCCCCTGGTGTTTCAGATGGTAAAGGGTCTACCTACACTGTGGGAGACCCAGGTTAGATCCCTGGGTCAAGAAGATCTCCTGGAGAAGGAAATGGCAACCCACTAAAGTATCTTGCCTGGAAAATTCCATGGACAGAGGAGCCTGGTAAGCTACAGTCCACGGGGTCCCAGTGAGTCAACCACGACTGAGCGACTTCACTTTCACTTTTCACAAAGAGATCATGTAGTATTTGTCTTTTTATTTCTGGCCTACTTCACTTAGCTAAAGTTCTTCAGTTCGCCTGTGTGGTTTCAAATTGCAAGACTAACAGTTTAAATGCTGAGTAATATTCCATTTCTTTTACATGTGTAGAATCTTTTCTATTACAAGGAGTTAGATAATTGTTGGGTTCAATCTTGGCCTTTCTTAAACATTCTGGCATTCAGGGAATGTACTGAGGAATGGACCAGTGAGCTTCAGTACTAACCTGAACACTTTACTCCCTGTACCCTACTTTGCACTAAAAAGTCCTGTCTTCTCTTTCCAAAATGCCTCTGAATATTTCCTCTGTTTTCCAAATCAAAAAAGTGAGATGCAAAGTTTCAGGATCAGACCTTGTCACTACTACATTCTCTAAATACAAGATGGACAGCAAACTTTCTGGCTTCAGGTCTATAGATTTGTCCACTAGACCCTTTTTTGTCCAAGCACTGAAAACTACACTTTAATAAAAAGACATTACAACACCCAAGGGATACATTACAAAACCTGGCCTGTAAAATGGTAGCTTATCCTCTCAAATGACACTATATTTTGCATTAGAAGAAGTTTCCAAGCAGCAACCAAAGTACAAGGCAAAACACAGCTGGAGTGTCTTGCCTGGCACTTACCAGGTTCCCCATGGTAGAGAAACAATGCTCTCCAATTAGTTCCTATTCACCTCATCCTTAGGACCTTCCACCTTAAATACTTCTCTGGGTCATATCTTTTTGTAAGGAGGAAGAGTTCTGGAATAAAACATACAGAGAAACCTGGCCATTGGAAAGGCCCTCAAAGCAAAGCAGTTGACAGTCAGAGATCTTGACAGCCGAGTCTCACCTCTTCTGCCAAGCTGGGAAAGAGATGGAAACTGGAGGGGAACCCAGAGTAATCTGCAGGTGAGCACAGCCTCAGACCTTGATGCGAAGTGAAGACAGTGCCCTCCCCTTTCACGGGGCATGGTTCTAGCCTGATTAGTGGAACCATGTGACCCTCCCAGAGTCACCCAGGAACTCAGTGCTTGACAACCCAAGTCCCTTCTGCTCATGTTACATCACTACTATTTATACCTGAACCACAAATCACCTCTGTTATCTCTTTAGTTTCAGCCCTGCCAAATCCCAGGACAAGGATGAAGTGGCTGTCACTTAGCTTCACTCTCTGGCCTCTAGGATACATTGCTTGTTTCTAACCTGAATAAGCAGACTGATGTTTTCTTCTGCCTTCACAGGTTATAAATAACAGGAAGTTAACACCCCAGCTGACTGTCCAATGTTAGCAGATACATTGGAGGAGGAGAAGGATTAAACCAGTGCCCACAGAGTAAGAAGAGAATTGAAGCCAGTTACATTTTTTTTTTTGATCAGAAAGAAAAACTTACATTATATAAAGATGAAATGTGCCAAACAATTATTGACCAAACTTTACACAGAAACCTCCACGTACCAGTCATTTCACTTTTCTAATTATGAAGCCCACTTTTGATCAAATATCAATTGAATCAATTACTTCATAGTACAGAAAGATATACTAGTCACACAATTAAAAAGTGTTGATTATTAAGCATTTTCTAAAATGCAATCTCTTAGTAGAGAATCAAAATGTGAAACAAATCAAATTTGCCTTTTAAATTTCTCAGCAGCAAAATTATTTTGCTTTACACACCTATGGTGGTAGAGGCATAGTCAGTAAGTCATGTCTGACTCTTTTACAATCCCATGGACTGTATCCCGCCAGGCTCCACAGTTCATGGAATTTCCCGGCTAGAATACTGGAGTGGGTTGCCATTTCTTACACCACAGTATCTTCCTGATCCAGGGATCAAACCCAAGTCTCTTGTGTCACTTACATTGGCAGGCGAATTCTTACCACTAGGCCCCCCAAGAAGCCCTTACAGACCTGACTAGGGTGGAATTCTGAAAAGGACACTAAAATCAGACAGTTTGGCAAAGTGTTTATTGGTATTAATCATTAACATTGTTTTGATACCATGTGCAGGTTCAAACAGACTCTTGGATATTTATACCTTGTACTAAGTTACATAACTTTTCAGAGTACTCTTATAATATAACCAGTACTATTTTACACAGTTTGTTATCATGCTAAATATTATTCATAAAATAAAAACCTATAAACAACTGAAATTGCAACAAATTTGGGAAGAGTAAGGGAAATCATGATTCACTGGTACAAGGGGATGTTGTGAAGAAAAATTCATTTTATCACATAGAGTGATGTCAGCAAAATAGTGAACTAAGAGGAGTGAAATCTCCCTTGGAAAAGGAAGTATGGAAAGAGAAAGCAGATGGAAAATGTCATAGGAGTTCTGGGAAATAGTCAAAAAAACACCTACAGTAACAACGTGAATGCACAACTAGGAAAGGTTCAGAACTGTGGAAGGACATTTTTGTATGTTCTCTCACCTCTCCCCTGACTTGAACAGAGCCATCCTGTTCTGTAAAGGGCAGCGGTTCAGCACCCTGTTGTCTCTCTCAAAGCAGACTCATTGCAGAAATCCTTGAGTGCAGTATTCTCCCCTATTTGTGGCTTGCCTAGAAACTGGTATCCATTTCACTTAACTCTGAGCTTGAACTGAAGAGCAGCAGGAGTGGCACATTAAAGCTTCAGGGGGACTAGATATATATGGGACCAGGGCCAGGGACTAAGTGTGGAGACACACACAAGATCATGTAAAACCCTGATGGAACTGGGATGTGGATTTGGGGAATGGATGTGAGAGCTGGACTGTGAAGAAGGCTGAGCACAGAAGAATTGATGCTTTTGAACTGTGGTGTTGGAGAAGACTCTTGAGAGTCCCTTGGACTGCAAGGAGATCCAACCAGTCCATTCTGAAGAAGATCAACCCTGGGATTTCTTTGGAAGGAATGATGCTAAAACTGAAGCTCCAGTACTTTGTCCACCTCATACGAAGAGGTGACTCATTGGAAAAGACCCTGATGCTGGGAGGGATTAGGGGCAGGAGGAGAAGGGGACGACCGAGGATGAGATGGCTGAATGGCATCACGGACTCAATGGACGTGAGTCTGAGTGAACTCCGGGAGTTGGTGATGGACAGGGAGGCCTGGCGTGCTGCGATTCATGGGTCGCAAAGAGTCGGACATGACTGAGCGACTGAACTGAACTGAACTGAAGGCATCCAAAATCACTGCAGATGGTGACTGCAGCCATGAAATTAAAAGACACTTACTCCTTTGAAGAAGAGTTATGACTAACTTAGATAGCATATTCTAAAGCAGAGATATTACTTTGCCGACTAAGGTCCATCTAGTCAAGGCTATGGTTTTTCCAGTAGTCATGTATGGATGTGAGAGTTGGACTGTGAAGAAGGCTGAGCAAATTAAAAGACACTTACTCCTTTGAAGAAGAGTTATGACTAACTTAGATAGCATATTCTAAAGCAGAGATATTACTTTGCCGACTAAGGTCCATCTAGTCAAGGCTATGGTTTTTCCAGTAGTCATGTATGGATGTGAGAGTTGGACTGTGAAGAAGGCTGAGCGCAGAAGAATTGATACTTTTGAACTGTGGTGTTGGAGAAGACTCTTGAGAGTCCCTTGGACTGCAAGAAAATCCAACTGGTCCATTCTGAAGGAGATCAGCCCTGGGATTTCTTTGGAAGGAATGATGCTAAAGCTGAAGCTCCAGTACTTTGTCCACCTCATGTGAAGAGTTGACTCATTAGAAAAGACTTTGATGCTGGGAGGGATTGGGGACAGGAGAAGGGGATGACCGAGGATGAGATGGCTGGATGGCATCACTGACTCGATGGACGTGAGTCTGAGTGAACTCCAGGAGCTGGTGATGGACAGGAAGGCCTGGCATGCTGTAAGGGGTCGCAAAGAGTCAGACACGACTGAGCGACTGAACTGAACTGAACTGAAGGCATTCAAAAGCAATCATAAGTTTCTCAGAATCAGAAAGCCACTCATGCTCCAGGTATGTTGTTGACTTATAAATGACCTGAGTTTCCCTTAGTTTTCTGTTGAGCTGACCCAAGGACCAGGCACATGCCATGTCAGCTAGTGAAGCACAATCAGGATGTGGTACAAATCTGCAAAGAGTGGGTATGCTGTGCTTTTCCAAGTTCCCAGTCATGAACACACAGAAGGAGATAGAGAGAAGGTGTACAATAAAGAAAGGTAAAACAAGAAAGCTAACAACAACAACAAAAAAAGACAGAGAGGAAAAAATAGAGAAAAACATGAGCCATGAAAAAGGGGGCATCAATGCCCCCTTAGCACCACTGGATCCAGTTCACTCCCACCGGGGCAAGGCCACCCATCCTGGGCAGAGTGGGCAGTGGTGGGTACAGATCCAGCTCAGACCAACAGGATGTCTGGATTGGGCAGGGCGGCCATCAGAGAGAGACCCGGGGAGCAGTGTTCTGGAAATATCCTTCCCCATTTCTCTCACAGTAAAGTCTTTTAAAACCTATATGACAAAGGCCCCCTGCCCCCCCCAGCTCTCTGACTTGCCTTTAGCTCCTGTCTTCCCACCTCACTAAACTCTACCCATATCAGCAGACTTGTTGGCCCTTAAATGTTACATGAACACTCTTCCTTCCTGGAATAAGCATTTCCTGTTCCAGAGAAATGCAGGGAGCCACTTTCTCTGTGTTTCAAGGCTGTTTTGTACAAATGAAAAGTTGTGTGGAATGAAGTGTAGTTAATACCTCTAACAGAAGTACAGAAATGGGAGAGATTGTGCAGAATTATCTCAATAGACACCCATTTCTAACAGTTAAATTCTCCTGATTTCATTCATCTCTTTCTCCACGAGACTAAAGACTCAAGACATTTCTCATTTCAGTTATTGACATTTGTTGATATAACAATGTCTTTCTAAAGAATGTTCAGTAAAGTTTTGCTGAATGACCACTGAATAAACTCAAAAATTGTAAGGGTTCATCAAAATGCTGAGCATGGGCAGACAAATAAGAAATTACATAAATGACAAAGATGTGCTGCTTGCTATACAGGAAGCAAAATATAATACTAGATTTTTTAAATCATATTTTTAGCTTACCAAGATACTTAGGCTATGTTTCAAAAGAAGCATACAACCTGTGGAATGAAGTTTATTTGTCTTTATAAATAAACAAATGCACATATGTGTCTAGGAAAGTTACAAGGTAAATGCACCAAAGGTAAGTATTATCGAATGGGTAAACATGACTGATCTTTATTTCCTATCCTGTCCCTTTTCTATCTAAATATTCTGTCATATATATGTATTATTTCAATCACAGGAAAGAAAGAGCATTCTTACTTTAAAGTCTATGCTGTTTCATAAACTGCTTATTTTCAAAAAGAAAGGCATGGTTTCAGAAGTTCAGACACTTTATTTAAACTTCTTCATCAAGCACAAAAATATTCACCACCCCAGAAGTTAAAAGTTATCGAAGAACCACAGTGAGTTGATCAATATTCTTCAGAGAATGGATACTCAGGGTGACCGACACCACTGGAAGACAAAGAGATGGACTCATTTATGAAATCTGGCTTCATAATAATATAGTTATGATTAATATAATAGCTATATTCTTTTTATTCTTATGTAATAACTAATTGTTTTTCCTTATGTTCACTGGTCGCTGAAAGAATAGTGGGCTGCAGGCTTTGTGCCCTTTGTGTTTCCTGGCTCCCTGGGCTGTGAGAGGTACCCCAGGCACAAGGATTAGGGGCACAAAGTAGTGAAACTATTCACCACAAGGTCAACTGTGGGAATTTTACTGATGGGCTCTCCTGGTTCCCAGTCACATTTCTGTTGATCAAGGATGGAGCCCGGAGGAAACCTCTGGGCTGAGGTCTGCAGGAAGCACCTGGTTCACTCCTACGCAGGAAATCAGGACTCTTTCTAGACTTTAGCTTTTAAAAAGCTTAGTTCCCCTGCTCACCTCTCTGCTACAAAAAAAAAAAAAAAAAAGACTGTGTTTGTGAAACAGTCACTTACATAAGAAATTCATAGTATCTTATATTTCTGTTGAGGCCATCGATTGCTTTCATGTCTTCTGGAGTCAGTTCAAAGTCAAACACCTGGAAGGAAGGAACAATCATGTTAACCTCTCCCCCAGGGACCCAGCATCCCCCTGGGGACTGGAGGATGGAGACAAGAGGGGACAAGGAAGCCGTGTCTGTCCTCAGCTTCCAGGAAAACAACCTGGGACCCTTGCTGAGTTCTCACCTCTCCTTCCCACACCTTCTCCTACTCTGTCCACCTCACTAACATTACTGTGTATCAATCCGTTATCTTTCTAAGTGAATCACTTGTGACAGGAAACAAACTAAAATCTTCTTTTTCCAAAGAAACTGCTGTGGACACTCCTGACTCGATACCTGAACCTGAGCTAACATTAGACTGATTTCCTCTCCCCAACATGCCTAAGGTTGACAGCATTCAGCTGAAGCAGTGTGGGTGGAGGCTCCCCCTTGAAGCCTATTCAGGAAGCTGACTTCAAACTTACTCCTTACCTATGAATAAATCTAACAAAACCTATATCAGTGCCTTAGTGGAGAAAATCTCTGGGTTGGGAAAATTCCCTGGAGAAGGAAATGGCAACCAACTTAAGTATTCTTGCCTGGAGAATCGCATGGACAGAGGAGCCTGATGGACTACAGTCCATGGGGTCGCAAGGAGTCACACACTACTGAAGCAACTAACACTTTAGTGGAGAAAGTTATGAAAAGTGTTTAAAGTGTTAAAGAACAGTAAATTGTTAAAAATTAACATCACAGTCATGAAAAGAAAAGCTCCATTTTCTAAAGAAATGCATTTCTCCCGAGTGATCTAGTATCTCAGTACAGCATGTCCAAGGAGTTAAACAAATATCCTTTTGTGGAAATCAGGAAAGTGATACTAAATTTTAAATAAAAGAGCCGTCAAGAGCAGTCAAGACATCCTTAAAGACAAATGTACCATTCTGAGAAAGAACATTTATTTTCCATTTTAAGAACACACTACAAAAAATGAAATAGTTAAATAGAAGAGAAGGGCCAAGGCAGTCCTAAGATGGCAGAGGAATAGGATGGGGAGACCACTTTCTTCCCCACAATCATCAAAAAGTCATTTGAATGCTGAGCAACTTCCACACAACAACTTCTGAATACTGGTGGAGGATATCAGGCACCCTGAAAGGCAGCCCATTCTCTTCGTAGGGAGGTAGGACAAGATATAAAAGACAAAAAGAGGGACAAAAGGGTTAGGGATGGAGAGCCATCCTGCAGAGGGAGTCGTGAAGGAGAAGTTTCCAAATACCAGGAAACCCTCTCACCAGCAGGTCTGTGGGGAGTTTTGGAATCTCAGAAGGCAACATAACCAGGAGGAAAAAAATAATCCACAGAATACGTGCCTTAACTGCAATTCCCAGCAAGGAATAGCCCAGACGTTCATGTTTGCCACCAGTGAGTGGGGGCTGAACAGGGAGGCAGGGATTACATTCTTAGGGTAAGGACTGGGCCTGATGCTCTGAGGACAATCTGAGGGAGCTAACCTGAGATAGCAACCCAAACCGTGGTTTAGCCAGAGAGAAAAACAAGAGAGAGAGAGAGAGAGAGAGGGAGAACTTTCCTGCAAAAAGCTCTAACCAAAGGTACAGCCTGGCCTACTCACAGAACAAAGGACTGAGCGAATACCAAAGGAGAGCTAGCTGGCTGCGGACAGGCCCACCCCCCTGCCAGAGGCAGATTGGCTGGCAAGCAACAGCCAGAGCCAGAAGGTGTGGGGCAATTTCAGCCCCAGAGATGGCATCCTCCACCAAATTGTGAGCAGGCTTCCAGTTGCTAACCAAGTCTTCCTGGGTTCCTGGAAGGTTGACATCTGCCAGGAGGGTTCAGCCTGAGAGCAGCTCCCCAGAAGAGACACAAGGCACACATGAGAAGGTGCTTTCACTGCGTACCGCCTGGAAACCGAGCAGCTGGGACCAGGGAGGTGATTAAGATGCACAGCCCCCCTGGGACAGTGCACTCACCACGCACCTGGTCACTTGAGCTCCTTGGACCTGGGAAGGGCATAAAACACAGGCCCAACCAAGTCTGTGCCTTTGCGAAGTACACAAGAAACTGAACCTGAACCTGAGCAGCTTAGACCCAGGAAGTGCATGCAACCCCAGGCTCGCTTTGGACAGTTCCCCTGCAGAGCAACCTGGAGCCTGAGCAGTGTAGACTGGGAAAGCACGCACCGCCATGAGCTGGGGCAAACCCAGTGTAGCCCAGACACTGCGAGCACTCCCCATACATACCAGTAATATTTGTTTGCGGTGTTCCGCCCTCCCCACAGCTGAGCAAGTGAGCCTAAATAAGTGACCACTTTCACGCCCTGGTGGCAGAGCAGAAATTAGACACTGAAGAGACTTGCAAACAGAGGAAGCCAATAAACAAAGAAGAGGGAACTGCTCTGGAAGTGAGAGGTGCAACAGATTAAAACCCTGTAGTTAGCATTGACTAACCATTGGAAGGTGCCTATAGACCTTGAGAAGAAGTATAAGTTAGAACAAGGAGCTATCTGAAACTGAACTGACCCCACACTGCCCTCAACAGCTCCAGAGAAATTCCTAGATATATTTTTACTATTATCATTTTTTAGTTTATTTTTCATTTTGTTATTTTTAAGTTCTTTATTACTCCTTTCAGAAAAGGTGATGGCACCCCACTCCAGTACTCTTGCCTGGAAAATCCCATGGATGGAGGAGCCTGGTGGGCTGCCGTCTATGGGGTCGCATAGAGTCGGACACGACTGAAGTGACTTAGCAGCAGCAGCAGCAGCATTACTCCTTAATTTTCATTTTTATAACCTACTATTACCTTGCAAAAAAAAGACCCTATTTTTAAAGCAAATTTCACATTTTTTTAAAATATTTTTGTGATTGCTTTTGTTTTGTATTTTTAATATTGTATTTTTGAGAGTCTAACCTCTACTGTAGATTTTCAATCTTTGCTTTTTGGTATTTGTTATCAATTTTGTACATTAAGAGTCTAATCTTCAGTATCTATTTTCACTTAGGGGTGTGATTACTGGCTTATTTGCTCTCCTCCTTTTTGACTCTTCCTTTACTCCCCCAGGTCACCTCTATCTCCTCCCTCCCCCTTCTCTTCTCTGCTGAACTCTGTGAATCTCTCTGGGTGTTCCAGGCTATGGAGAACACTTAGGGAACTGATTACTGGCTAGATTGTTCTCTCCCCTTTTGACTGCCCCTCTTCTCCTCCTTTCTACCTCTATCTCCCTTCTCCCTCTTCTCTTCTTTTCTTGATGTAACTCCATGAACCTCTCTGGGTGTTCCAGACTGTGAAGAACACATAGGGAATTGATTACTGGCCAGATTGCTCTCTCCCCTTTTGATTTTCCCTCTTCTCCTTTTTATCACCTCTATCTCCCTCCTCCCTCTTCTCATCTCCATGTAACTGAGAAGCTCTCTGGGTGTCCCTCACTGTGGAGAATCTTTTCACCATTAACCTAGATGTTTTATCATCTATACTGTATGGATGGAGAAGTCTTGAGGCTACTATAAGAATTAGACTGAAAGCCAGAGGCAGGAGGCTTCAATCCAAAACTTGAGAACACCAGAGAACTCCTCACTGCAGGGAACATTAATTGATAAGAGTTCATCCAAAAGCCTCCATACTTACACTGAAACCAAGCTCCATCCAAGAGCCAACAAGTTCCAGAGCAAGACATACAATGCTAATTCTCCAGCAATGCTAGAACATAGCCCTGAGCATTAAAATGCAGGCTGCCCAAAGTCACAGCAAACACACAGACATCTCAAAACTCACTACCAGACACTTCATTGCACTCCAGAGAGAAGAGATCCAGCTCCACCCACCAGAACACTGGTGCAAGCTTCCCTTCCTCCCCTTGTCAAGGAAACTTTGACAAGGAACTTTGACAACTCTCCCACCCACAGGGAGCAACCTCCACAATAAAGAGGAACCATAAACTTCCAGCATACAGAAAGGTCACCCCAAACAGAGCAATCTAAACAAAATGAAAAGGTATAGAAATATTCAGCAGGTAAAGGAATATGATAAATGCCCACTAAACCAAACAAAAGATGAAGAGACAGGGAGTGTATATGAAAAAGAATTCAGAATAATGACAGTAAAGATGATTCAAAATCTTGAAAACAAAATAGAGTTGCAGATAAATAGACTAGAGACAAGGATTGACAAGATGCAAGAAATGTTTAACAAGGAGCTAGACAAAATAAAGAGTCAATCAATAATGAATAATGCAATAACTGAGGTCAAAAGCATTCTGGAGGGAACCAACAGTAGAATAACTGAGGCAGAAGATAGGATAAGTGAGGTGGAAGATAGAATGGTGGAAATAAATGAAGCAGAGAGGAAAAAAGAATTAAAAGAAATGAGAACAATCTCAGAGACCTCTGGGACCATGCTAAATGCCCCAACATTCGAATCATAGGTGTCCCAGAAGAAGAGGACAAAAATAAAGACCATGAGAAAATACTTGAGGAGATAAAAGTTGAAAACTTCCTCAAAATGGGGAAGGAAATAGCTACCCAAGTCCTAGAAACCCAGAGAGTCTCAAACAGGATAAACCCAAGGTGAAATACCCCAAGACTCATATTAATCAAATTAAGATGAAACACAAAGAGCAAATATTAAAAGCAGCAAGGGAAAAGAAACAAATAATACACAAGGGGATTCCCATAAGGATAACAGCTGATTTTTCAATAGAACCTCTTCAGGCCAGAAGGGAATGGCAGGACATACTTAAAGTGATGAAAGAGAAGAACCTACAACTCATATTACTATACCCAGCAAGGATCTCATTCAAATATGAAGGAGAAATTAAAAGCTTTACAGACAAGCAAAAGCTGAGAGAATTCAGCACCACCAAACCAGCACTTCAACAAATGCTAAAGGATCTTCTCTAGACAGAAACACAGTTTATAAACTCAAATCCAAAACAATAAAGTAAATGGCAACAGGACCATACTTATCAATAAGTACCTTAAAAGTAAATGGGTTGAATGCCCCAACCAAAAGACAAAGACTGGCTGAATGCATACAAAAACAAGACCCCTATATATGCTGTCTATAAGGGACCCACCTCTAAACAAGGGACACATACAGACTGAAAGTGAAAGGCTGGAAAAAGATATCTCATGCAAATGGAGACCAAAAGAAAGCAGGAATAGCAATACTCATATCAGATAAAATAAACTTTGAAATAAAGGCAGTAAAAGAGACAAAAACAGACACTACATAATGATTAAAGGATCAATCCAAGAAGAAGATAAAACAATTATAAATATATATATGCACCCAACATAGAAGCACCACAATATGTAAGGCAAATGCAAACAAGTATGAAAGCAGAAATTAACAGTAACACAATAATAGTGGGAGACTTTAGTACCCCTAGTCACACCTATGGATAGATCAACTAAACAGAAAATTAACAAGGAAACACAAACTTTAAATGATGCAATGGAACAGTTAGACCTAATTGATATCTGGAGGACATTTCATCCCAAAACAATGAATTTCACCCTTTTCTCAAGTGCATACAGAACCTTCTCCAGGATAGATCACATTCTGGGCCATAAATCTAGCCTTGGTAAAATAAAAAACATTTAAATCGTTTCAAGCATCTTTTCTAATCACAATGCAGTAAGATTAGATGTCAACTACTGGGAAAAAATATTAAAAATACAAACATATGGAGGTTAAACAACACACTTCTGAATAGCCAACAAATCACAGAAGAAATCACAATATGCATAGAAACAAAATATGCAGAGAAAATGAAAACACAACCACCCAAAACCTATGGGATTCAGTAAAAGCAGTGCTAAGGGGAAGGTTCATAGCAATATAAGCTTACCTCAAGAAACAAGTGAAAAATCAAATAAATAACCTAACTTTACACCTAAAGCAACTAGAAATGAAGCACCCTAGGTTAGTAGAAGGAAAGAAATCATAAAAATTAGGGCAGAAATAAATGAAAAAGAAACAAAGGAGACTATAGAAAAAATCAATGAAACTGAAAGTTGGTTCTCTGAGAAGATAAATAAAATAGACCAACCATTAGCCAGACTCATCAAGAAAAAAAAAAGAGAGAGAGAGAGATAGAGAAGAATCAAATCAACAAAATTGGAAATTAAAATGAAGAAATCACAATAGCTGCTGCCGCTGCTAAGCCACTTCAGTCGTGTCCAACTCTGTGCAACCCCATAGACGGCAGCCCACCAGGCTCCCCCGTCCCTGGGATTCTCCAGGCAAGAACACTGGAGTGGGTTGCCATTTCCTTCTCCAATGCATGAAAGTGAAAAGTGAAAGATAGTCGCTTAGTCGTGTCCGACCCTCAGCGACCCCATAGACTGCAGCCTACCAGGCTCCTCGATCCATGGGATTTTCCAGGCAAGACACAATAGACAAAACAGAAATACAAAAGATCATAAGAGACTACTATCAGCAACTATATATTAATAAAATGGACAACCTGCAAGAAATGGACGAATTCTTAGAAAAGCATAACCTTCCAAAAACTGAACCAGGAAGAAATAGAAAATCTTAACAGACCCATCACAAGCACAGAAATCAAAACTGTAATCAAAAGTCTTCCAACAAACAAAAGCCCAGGACCAGATGGCTTCACAGGTGAATCCTACCAAAAATTTAGAGAAGAGCTAACACCCATCCTACTCAAATTGAAGAGGAAATTGAAGAGGAAGGTAAATTGCCAAACTCATTCTATGAGGCCACCATCACCCTAATACCAAAATCAGAAAAAGATGCCACAAAGAAATAAAACTACAGGCCAATATCACTGATGAACATAGATGAAAAAATTCTTAACAAAATTCTAGTGAATAATGTTAAAGCTGAAACTCCTGTACTTTGGCCACCTCATTTGAAGAGTTGACTCATTGGAAAAGAATTTGATGCTGGGAGGGATTGGGGGCAGGAGGAGAAGGGGTGACAGAGGATAAGATGGCTAGATGGCATCACTGACTCAATGGACATGAATCTGAGTGAACTCCGGGAGTTGGTGATGGACAGGGAGGCCTGGCATGCTGCAATTCATGGGGTCGCAAAGAGTTGGACACGACTGAGTGACTGAACTGAACTGAACTGAACAACATATTAAAAAGATCATACATCATGACCAAGTGGGCTTTATCCCAGGGATGCAAGGATTCTTTAATATTTGCAAATCAATCAATGTGATACACCATATTAACAAATTGAAAAATAAAAAAACATGATTATATCAATAGATGTAGAGAAAGCCTTTGACAAAATTCAACATCCATTTATGATAAAAAAAAGAAAAACCCTCCAGAAAACAGGCATAGAAGGAACATATGTCAACATAATTAAAGCCATATATGATAACCCACAGGAAAGATTATCCTCAATGGTGAAAAATTGACAGCATTTTTCCTAATGTCAGGAACAACATAAGGGTGTCCACTCTCACCACTACTATTCAACATTGTTTTGGAAGTTTTGGCCACAGCAATGAGAGAAGAAAAGAAATAAAAGGAATCCAGATTGGAAAAGAAGTAAAACTCTCACTGTTTGCAGATGACATGATCTTCTACATAAAAAAAAAAAAAAAAAAAAAAAAAAAAAAACCCAAAAGACACCACCAGAAAATTACTAGAGATAGTCAATGCATTAAATCTAGTCAAGGCTACGGTTTCTCTAGTAGTCATGTATAGATGTGAGAGTTGAACTATAAAGAAAGCTGAGCATTGAAGAATTGATGCTTTTGCACTATGCTGTTGGAGAAGACTCTTGAGAATCCCCTGGACTGCAAGGAGATCTAACCAGTCCAGCCTAAAGGAAATCAGTCCTGAATATTCATTGGAAGGACTGATGCTGAAGCTGAAACTACAATACTTTAGCCACCTGATGTGAGGTGCTGACACATTGGAAAAGACCCTGCTGCTGGGAAAGATTGAAGCTGGGAGGAGAAAAGGATGAGAGAGGATGGACGGTTGGATGGCATCACTGACTCAATGGACATGAGTTTAGGTAAACTCTGGGAGTTGGTGATGGACAGGGATGCCTGTCGTGCTGCCTCCTTGGGGTTGCAAAGAGTCGGACACAACTGAGAGACTGATCTGAACTGAACTGAATCAATGGATACAGTAAAATTGCAGGATATAAAATTAACACAGAGAATTCGCTTGCATCCCTATACACTAACAATGAGAAAACAAAAAGAGAAAGTAAGGAAACAATTTCATTCACCATTACAAAGAAAACAATAAAATACTTAGGAATAAATCTACCTAAAGTATTAGAAGACTTATATATAGAAAACTATAAAACACTGATGAAAGAAATAAAAAATAACACAAATAGATGAAGAAATATACCATGTTCATGGATCAGAAGAATCAATTATAGTGAAAATGAGTATACTACCCAAAGCAATCTATAGGTTCAATGTAATCCCTATCAAGCTACTAACAGTATTTTTCACAGAACTAGAACAGATAATTTCACAATTTGTATGGAAATACAAAAAAACTTCGAATAGCCAAAGCAATCTTGAGAAAGAAGAATGGAACTACAGGAATCAACCTGCCTGACTTTGGACTATAACACAAAGCTACAGTCATTAAGACAGTATGGTACTGGCACAAACACAGAAATATAGATCAATGGAACTAAATAGAGAGCCCAGAGATAAATCCATGCACCTATGGACACCTTATCTTTGACAAAGGAGGCAAGAATATACAATGGAGAAAAGACAATCTCTTTAAAAAGTGGTGCTGGGAAAACTGGTCAACCACTTGTAAAAGAATGAAACTAGAATACTTTCTAACACCATACACAAAACTAAAATCAAAATGGATTAAATATCTAAATGCAAGACCAGAGTCTATAAAACTCCTAGAGGAAAACATAGGCAAAACCCTCTCTGACATCAATCACAGCAGTGTCCTCTAGGACCCACCTCCCAGAGTAATGGAAATAAAAGCAAAAATAAACAAATGGGACCTATTAAACTTAAAAGCTTTTGCACAACGAAGGAAACTATAAGCAAGGTGAAAAGACAGCTTTCAGAATGGGAGAAAATAATAGTAAATGAAGCAACTGACAAAGAATTAATCTCAAGAAATATAAAAGCAGCTCATGCAGCTCAATTCCAGATAAATAAACGACCAAATCAAAAAATGGGCCAAAGAACTAAACAGAAATTTCTCCAAAGACATACAGATGGCTAACAAACACATGAAAAGATGCTCAACATCACTCATTATCAGAAAAAATGCAAATCAAAACCACAGTGAGGTACCATTGGTTCCTCATTGGTACTGCTATCTCACACCAGTCAGAAAATGGCTGCTATCACAAGTCTACAAACAATAAATGCTGGAGAGGTTGTGGAGAAAAGGGAACCCTTTTACACTGTTGGTGGGAATACAAGCTAATACAGCCACTCTAGAGAATAGTGTGGAGATTCCTTTAAAAACTGGAAATATAACTTCCATACAAGCCAGCAATCCCACTGCTGGGCATATACACCGAGGAAACCAGAATTGAAACAGACACATATACTCCTATGTTCATTGCAGCACCATTTACAATAGCTAGGACATGGAAGTAACCTAGATGTCCATCAACAGAAGAATGGATAAGAAAGCTGTGGTACATATACATGATGGAATATTACTCAGCTATTAAAAAGAATGTATTTGAATCAGTTCTAATGAGGTGGATATAACTGGAGCCTATTATACAGAGTGATGTAAGTCAGAAAGAAAATCACCAATACACTATATTAATACATATATATGGAATTTAGAAAGATGGTAACAATGACCCTATATGCGAGACAGCAAAAGAGACACAGATATAAAGAACAGACTTTTGGACTCTGTGAGAGAAGGCAAGGGTAGGATGATTTGAAAGAATAACATTGTAACATGTATATTATCATCTGTTAAATGGATTGCCAGTCCAGGTTCGATGCATGAGACAGGGTGCTCAGGGCTTGTGCACTAGGATGACCCTGAGGGATGGATGCGGAGGGAGGTAGGAGGTGGGTTCAGGATGGGGGACACATGTACATCCATGGCTGATTCATGTTAATGTATGGCAAAAACTACTACAATATAGTAAAGTAATTAGCCTCCAATTAAAATAATTTAATTAATTTTTTAAAAAGAGAGAAGAGCCAGAAATGTACTTATGGACACTTATTATTCAAACTTGAAAATGAAAATTGATGAAATATAGAGACACTTAGATATCCATTTAAATAAACAAACATATAGGCAATCATTTATATCACACCATAAAATTAGTTTCAGGTGCATTTCAGAGCCAAATTTGAATGGAAGCAGGAAAACAGTTCTTCAGGGAACCATACTCCTGACCCTTGACATAGCCTGACCTGAAACTAGCATTGGACAGTAAAATTTGCCAGAAGTGGTGACTTAGTTCTGAGCTGAGACAATGACATGGATTTTTTTCCACTCCTTGGCTTGAAATCACAGTGCTATCCTGAGATAAAAGCAAAGTTAGTTGACCACAGTCTAGCCAAATATATATATATATATAAGAAAAACTACATGGAAAAGCGTGCAGGATCCTCTGAGATGAGTCATATCCACCTGCTAAAGCTGAACTGTCGAGCTGCTCCTCACTGAACAGCAAATGCATGAGAAAGCCCAACCAAGAGGACAACAGTAGAGCTGACTGCAGGCAGGATCTCAAACCACAGAATCAAGAGACACATAACTGATCTCTGCATTAAATCTTAAAACTGGGGAGAGTTTTCAGTACAGTTGTGTCTAAGGGTATAATAATGGTCTCTTACACAGAAAACTAAAGACAGACACCTTGCAAAAGTGGACTTCACAAAGACAAAAACTCAAGAAGATTAAATATATGAAGGTGAAACCTTATGAATATTCAGGGATATGCAAAATAAAACCACTATGGTTTGGAGGTGAAAGATCGTTGCCATAATTTTGTGACCCCAAATTCACATGTGGATGGTGTTAGAAATGGAGCCTTTGAGGGGTAATCAGATCATGAGGAGGAGCCTTCATGAATGAGATTTCAACAATATCATATTCATATAAGATATTGGGAGAGCTCTGTTGGCCCTTCCACATTGTAAAGATACACAGAGAAGCTTGTGACCTGGAGGAGGGCCCTCACCTGACCAAGAGTGCACCGTGACCTCAGACCTCCAGCCTCAGAAATGTGACAAACAAATTTTCATTGTTTCCAAGATATACAATGTGGGGTGTTTACAGTCCAAACAGCTTAAAATAATCACATAATGCAATCTCATCCATCAGAAAGAAGGTAAGAAGGCATCATCTGTTCAAGGTGACAGGATAAATTGCAGACATAAGCCCTGGAATTAAAATCTCTTTTTTTGGTCCAACTTTATTTCTTGGGCTCGAAAATCACTACAGATGGTGACTGCAGCCATGAAATTAAAATACCCTTGCTCCTTCTATGAAAAGCTAGGAGAAACCTGCAAAGCATATTATAAAGCAGAGATATTACTTTACTAACAAAGGTTCATATTGTCAAGCTATGGTTTTTCCAGTAGCCATGTATGGATGTGAGAGGTGGACCGTAAAGAAAGCTGAGTGTCAAAGAACTGATGCTTTTGAACTGTGGTGTTGGAGAAGACTCTTGAACGTCCCTTGGACTGCAAGAAGATCAAACCAGTCAATTGTAAAGGAAATCAGTCCTGAATATTCATTGGAAGGACTGATGCTGCAGGTGAAGCTGCAATACTTTGGCCACCTGATGCAAAGAGCTGACTCACTGGAAAAGACCCTGATACTGGGAAAGATGGAAGGCAGGAGGAAAGGAGGATAACAGAGGATGAGATGGTTGGACATCATCACTGACTTAATTGACATGAGTTTCAGCAAGCTCCAGGAGATGGTAATGGACAGGGAAGCCTGGCATGCTGAAATCCATAGGCCACAAAGGGTCAGACATAACTGGGCAACTTAACTGAACAGAATTGAACCCTCTTCAGGGAGGCCACCTCTCCTGCTGCCACAGTAGGAAGAGAAAACCATCAGGAATACCACAAGGCATTCTTGCACAAGGAAGAACAGGTAATTCATCTTGTCTCAAGGGAAGTCTTGAGATACAAAGAATGACCCTCATGAAGGATATTCCTTAGGAGCCCTGTGCCCAGAGCCCCACTCATCACCTGTATGTTCTCTTTGATCCGCTTCTTGTTGTAGCTCTTGGCCAGAACCACAACCCCACGTTGTATCTGGTAACGAAGGGCAACCAGAGCTGGGGTTTGCTTGTGCTTTTTGGCAATGGCACAAAGAACCGAGTCCTCTAAGAGAATGGGGAGGTTCAAGTTCACCCTAGAAGAAAATTCAGACATCCACAGGAGCTGAGACTAAGTATGCAGTTTGTGAGTAGTTTTCCCAAACACACTAAGTAGGTCCACTCTATACCAGTGCTTCTCAAAGTGTACCAGCATCATCAGTATCACCTGTGATCCTGTCAGATGTAAAAATTCCATGGCTAGCTGAAGACAAACTAAATCAGAATTTCAACTGTGTCACATCCTATTCTGTGCTTACAAAGCTCTTCAGATTATTTGGATGCACTATTGACCTGAGACCAGGATTGCTAAAGTCATGGATTTTAAAAAAAATTCTCAGAGATTGTTTTGCATCTATAATCAAGGGCATGAACAGAGAACAGAAGGAAAAAAATGGATTTTTTTTTTAATTTCACTTTCCTAAGTGAATATTCCTAAGTGATAAATATTGAGTACTCTCAAAATCAGAGAAATCTATTCTGTCATTACTCTTTTTTAGATATATACCAAAATGGCTCAAGTTTAGTTTTATCTATCATAATAGACCTGAAAATTGTATATTATTATACCAATTTTAGACATAAGGTAAGTGAGGATTGGAATTTCTATTTTTAGAAATGTTTTATTAGTTAATATCTATATAAATCATGATATAAGCTTGTGTTTCTGGTTTCAACTGGGGGTAATATATAGATTTTAATGCAGATATCTGTTAATGATGAGTCTACAAGCTAATACAATGTAAAAAAAATGGCTGGGTGATAGAAGATAGAAGAAAATATTCCATCTGTCCCCTCACTCCCCTTTGCTTATGAGAGTTATCTGAGTACTGTATTTTAAAATATCTCATCAAAAATTGAATTTTAAGGAAACTCCCAGTTGTCTTCAGTAATAAATACCATTCTTTTAGTCGTTGGGATCCCAGAGCACCATAGGCTACAAGAACAATATCATGTGACTTGCAGAAATCCAACAGTTTGCTCTGGTTGAGATAAGGGTGACATTCCACCTGTAGAATGTCAACAGAGAAGAGTGTTAGATTATTTGAAAAGGTAATATTAATATGACAGAGGCAGATTAAAAGTTTTAAGTGCCTAAAGGAAAGGTTGCAACATTAAATGTAAATGGAAATATCAACATCTAGAGAGCAATAGAGAAAAGTGTGTTTATACTGTTAATTTTATGACAGACCATGGATGGGAGAACCAGTCCAAGTTGAATAATAAAAAGATGTACTCTATATTTGAGTAGTTATTCCCAGGTAAATGTTTTATCTTCTGTTAGCATCACCTTGAACCTTCAACTTCACCCTCTAACCTGGATGACTTTCATCATCTCCAGCACGTTGTTCTGTTCTGTGCTCCCTGTTGAGACTCATAAATGTTGAGACAACAAGACTAAGGATTCAGTCATCAGAATCCCACACAAACCCTTACCACCCATTTCAGCTGATTGGTTACTTTATTAATTTACTTCCCATTCAATGTTTTCATGGCTTCTTTCGTACACAAAGTTCATTCCAGGGCACTTTTCCATCCTATCTTGTCATCCTTTGATCTCAGGAAAACACATTCTACCTCTAGTTGTAGGTTCTACCCACAATTTAGCAGGATGCCCTCCCTACCTTTTCCATCCAGACTACATCAGATAGAGATACCATTTGGGGTTCTATTCATGCTATCCAGACAGCGACTCTACTCTCTAGAATCCTCTGTCCCACAAAGGTTGGATGAACAGGAGGGGAGCACAGACAGACATCAGGCTCCGGTGCAAGAGGGAGGTTGTGAGAGCAGGAGGGAGAGGAGCCGAGCTGCTCACCTGGTTGCAGACGGGCTTGTACTTGAGCCCCGGCTTGTTCAGGATCTTCTCCAGCTGCTTGCGGTTGAAGTTGGACACCCCGATGGACTTGGTCAATCCTGCATCCTTACACTTCTCCAGGGCCTGGGAGGGAGGGGTGGTGAGCAGTCATTTGAAATGAGTGATACATCAAGAACAAATGCTGGGAAAAAATCTGTAAAAAGTGCCTCATGTCAAGAATTTACATTGGTTTTAAGAAAGGAAAAAGGAAAAGAAGGTCATGATATAAGAAGAATTACCAACTCCTCCTTAGAAAACCCTGGAGAAGACATATCACAAGGAAGGAAAGAGATGCCTGTCTACACTGTCCCATATTCTCCTCCTCCGTTCTTTTCTATGAACATTTCAGCAATGGTTTCCTCGCCAGAAACCCAGCATCCCAGCCCTTAGATTCATGAACTGCTGAGTCTGATGGTCCACAGCCCATTCTCACAGGTAGAAGAAATGAAGGAGTTTCTGCCTCTCCTGGATCCTCTTCTGGTTCTCTCCTCCCTGGACTCACCTCCCATGTGTGACAGAGATCCACCGAATCACCTATCAGTTTTCCATTTTCATCTTTTGGAAGTAATTTCTCCCCTGGCTGGAACAGAGGCAGATAAATTAGAGATGTGACAAAATAATTTCTCCACATTTAGCCAGGCTGCCAGGCACTAGGAATTAAACCTCCATGAGGTAGGTTTATAACTTTCTACATACTAATATTTGCAAAGTGATTTGTGTATGGAGTTGTAAGCAATGTCTTTTGAGGGAGGCTTATTCTAATCTCTTACACTTATTATATGATGCAATAAATATAAATTTTCTATGTCCTAAAAGGGACTTCCAGTGACTTCTGTTAATTTTTTCTCTTCCCTGTACTTAGTTCTTTTGAAATATCTCTGATCTGAGAATGGCAGTAAGTTACATGCCATAATTTCCAGAATAAAAATTGTAAACCAGACCTGGGCTAGATATCAAATTTCCTTTACCCTAAAGCATTAGATGCCCTAGGACAGGCATGTGAACCAGCAAGGCTCTCATTAGGTTGATATAGAATATGAAAGATCTAGACGTGCTCTCAAATGTTCATGACCCTGAGTTTTGAAATGCCCCCAAGATTATATTTCCCACCAATGGAAAATGTTCATTAAAAATAAAGTAATTCTCTTATAAGGGATAGAAAAAGGAGACATTTCTGAGAAGTCTTGCAAATCCTCAAAACTCTCTGTGCCTGGGACTTGCCACCTACATACTCCACTAAGTTATTTTGCATTAGATGGCTTGAGTAGATTTCTATAACTAGAAATCAAAATTTCTAAGTAAACCATTCTTAATGACTAAGTGCAGTCTACAACGCTCATCATAAAGTCAAGCAAGACTGTAGACAATATCTCCCAACTCCTTATAAATGTACAAAGTTTAGACACACCCAGAGGGAGCAGCACCAAATCTGCTAACCTTGAAAGGGTGAAAGACAAGATAAACTCATCATGTTCAATATGAGGCAGTCCCAGGTTCACCACAGCTGCACCAAACTCTTGGTCCATGAAATTCCCAGACACTCGGGAGTCATAATCAAGACTGTGTGCAGAACTTGCCTATTTCTACTTCCTCAAGTTTTTCTGGCAGAGAGTCTCAGATTGTTAACTCATTTGTCTGGGGGAGCATGTAACAGATTCAAAGAAGCTCAGTAAAAGGATGATCACAAATGATTATTTGGGAGATTCTACTCTGGTGTAATTATCCCTTCAATCTACTAAGAAAAATCTTAATTCAACCATCCATGCAAGTTGATGCACATTCTAACCCAAGATTTAAAATTGATGTGATCACACATATATCCAACCTTCACAGCCAGTGGAAAATGAATAATATAGAGATCGACATAGTCCAGTTGAAGATTTTTCAGTGACTTTTCCAAGGCTGGTCTGACCAACTCTGGTCGAAGGAAAGTGCACCAAAGCTGAAAATATTAAAGAATAGAAATTTTATTAAAATAATTTAGGAATTTTCTTTTGGTCTTACTGCATGGCTTGTGGGATATTACTTCCCTGACCTATGATGGAATGGGGGCCCATGATAGCAATGTGCCAAGTCTTAAACACTGAACACCAGGGATTTCTAATACCTAAAGAATATACCAAGAAGCATAGTTCACCAATCAATTCTTCACCAAACATGATCCTATTATATAATAGTGACCTGGGCACACTCACTAGTACACATGTTCAACATACGGCATGCAGCACCTTTGAAGTGTAGAATATGTCTTCTCTCTTCACAGTGCCATCTGAAATCTTGCTTTGAATGGCCTGGCCAACCTGTTCTTCATTTCTGTACACATAAGCGCAGTCAATATGGCGGAACCCAACCTCTATAGCGAATTTGGTGACTTCCAGAGCTTCCTTCTTAGCAACCTACATAAGCAACAAAGGTAGAAGTTGAATACCCACATGATTAAGAGATTGCTAGTGCAACCTTTGATCTTCCAAAGAATCAACTTTTATTCATATCTTTGATTAGTTCTCTATGGTGCTGAATGCATGACAGTTTCCCTGAACATTCCTGGTCAGATTTTAAATACACACCTGGTAACCCTTACATCCCAAATGATCTGTGGTCGATCACAGTCATCAGAGGATCCCAAGACCACCTCCAGGTTCAGTGGACCCAAAGGATTCAGCATTAAGTTATAGTCATGAATATGATTTATACTATAAGATTCTTGAAGCAAAATCAAAAAGGTATAAGATATATGATAAAGACATTAAACAACAGGAGATAGTGAGAGACAGGGAGCCTGGCCTGTTGCAATCCATAATGAGAGAATAACAGGCAGGAAGGCCAGGGGTCTGCAAACGGAAGAAATAGCCTGCAAGTGTCAGACATTTTTACCTCTCTTAAGCAGCAGGAGGAAACAAACAAGCGATATTTTTTTCCTTCTCTATACCAATTTAAAAGAAGGTTTCTCTTAAAATACTGTGTTGCCATAAGGACAGCTGGTTTCACCTAAAGTTACTATTCTCAAACCTAGAGATAACCAATGCCGTTTTCTTATGGAAATGTTTGTCTTAAGCTATGCTAATGTACTATGCATTTACCCCAAACTCTGTCTTCAAGTCGGTTCTGCCTCTTGGCTCAGAATCCACTTGACAAACCAATATGTTATACTCAGATATTGTTCCTCTAATCTATGTAAATGAAACTATTTGTGTGGTGATCTGCCCTTCTTCAAGATTCAAGTTAATCATTTTATGGCCCAGGATGAACCATTTGGTGCCAAGATTATCCCAAAATGCATTTTATAGGTGAGGGGCCTGGTGCCATTCTGAGTTTTAAGATATTCCTTTCTTTCATTAACAGACTGCTAGTGACAATATAACATCCAGCTGAGGACTAGCAGGGGGGTACTCTTTCTTCCCCCTTCTGATGCCTATGTCAGAAGCTTTCTCTATCTCTTTTATACTTTACTAAAACTTTATTACACAAAAGCTCTGAGCAATCAAGCCTCGTCTCTGGCCCAGGATTGAATTCTTCTCCTCTGGGGGCCAAGAATCCCGGTGTCTTTGCGTGATTCAACAACAACCTTTCAATAGGATCACAAAGAGTCAGACATGAATTAGTGACTGAAAAACAACAACAAAAAGCATCAAGAAGCAAGGTGAAAGCTTCTAAGACCACTGTCTACCAGTGAAGCTACTTGGAACACCAAATATAAACTGTATCTATTCAAGGTGTAAAAAGTGATGTTCTCATATAAGGATCTATTGTTGATGATCACAAAAATCAAGCTATTTAGCAGATCCCTCATTTCACTTACTTTATTTTAGGGATTTTGTAAGAAAACTTCAAATCTAATGTCTACAAAATCTCAGGGTATCACCTATTGTTTATAACTATAGTCACGGTGCTGTGCATCAGGTCACCAACTTATTCATCATATCACTGAAGGTCTAGACTGTTGACAAACATCTTTCCATTTTTCACAGATTTATCTCCAGCTTCTGGTCTTCATTTCTCTACTCTCTGTTTCTATAAGGCCACTATTTTAGATTCCACCTACAAAGAGACTTCCTTGGTGGTTTAGACAGTAAAGCATCTATCTGCCTAAAATGAGGGAGACCCAGGTTTGATCCCTGGGTCAAGAAGATCTCCTGGAGAAGAAAATGGCAACCCACTCTAGTGTTCTTGCCTGGAAAATCCCATGGACAGAGGAGCCTGGTAGGCTACAATCCACTGGGTCACAAAGAGTCGGACACGACTGAGCAACTTCACTTTCACTTTTCACAAAGACATCATGTAGTATTTGTCTTTTTATTTCTGGCTTACTTCACCTAGCTAAACTTCTCCCGGTTCACCTGTGTAGTTTCAAATGACAGTATTAACTTTGTTTTAAATGCTGAATAATATTCTGTTTCTTTTTCATGTGTCAGAATCTTTTCTGTTTCAAGGAGGTAGATAATTAGGGTAACTGCTCTCTGTTGGGTTCAGTCCTGGTCTTTCTTAAACACTTGGGCATCCAGGGATATACTAGTGTGGAGACCAGTCTGAGCAGCCTGAGGTTGTAAAAATTGTTTCTAGCCCTGATTTGTTCCCTAGCCTGTAATCAGTCTACCATGAGAGGCGCCACAAGGGACATAGGTATGAGAACAGTGTCTTCTGACTTCTTCGGAAGCATTCCAGGGAACAAGGAAAAAGGTTAAAAATGTATTAGGGGCTCTAAAGAAACAGACCTGCACCCACGGGCTCTTTGTTAATCTTAAATCAGGGCTATTGTCTTAAGAGAGAAAAAAAAAAAAAACACGGAGGGGGATCATACTCGCATCTTAAGAATACAGCCCCCAAGAGTCAAGCTAAAAGTTGATTGCCTCGGGCCATTCAACTAAAGCAGCATAATTGTAGGTTAGTTAGCTATTTAGGCCTAATAACGAATGAACCTATCCCCGGAAAGGCCACAGTTTGTAAACCAATCAAAACACTCCATCTCAACTGCACCTGTTTATGATTTTTTGCTTATAAACTGCTCTGTAACAATTGTTCGGGGTTCATCTCCTCGGGTGGGATTGAACCCCGGCGAGTCGGCTTAATAAATCCTCTTGCTAATTGCATCGAGTCCGAGTCTTGGTGATCTTGGCGACGACGGGTCCTGGGCAAAGACCGGGAGGTCTAACACTAGGAATGGACCAGTGAACTTTAGTACTAACCTGGACACTTATTCCCTGCACCCTACTTTGCAAATTCCTGTCTTCTCTTTCCAAAATGCCTCTATTTCCTTCTGTTCTCCAAATGATAAAAGTGAGACCCAAAGTTTCAGGATCAGAACTTGTCACAACTACATTCTCTAAAGACAAGATGGATAGCAAACTTTCTGGCTTCAGGTCTAGAGATTTGTCCGCTAGTCCCTTTTCTGTCCAAGCACTGAAAACTACACTTTAATAAAAAGACATTACAACATCCAAGGATACATTATACAACATGGCCTGTAAGATGGTAGCTTATCCTCTCAAGTGACACCATATTTTCCATTAGAAAAAGTTTCCAAGGAGCAACTGAAGTACAAGGCAAAACACAACTGGAGAGTCTTGCCTGGCACCTATGAGGCACCCCATGGTAGAGAAGCAGTTCTATCCCATTAGTTCCTATTCACCTCATCCTTAGGAATTTCCACCTCAAATACTTCTCTGGGTCACATCATTTTTGAAGGAGTTAACAGTC
Source organism: Aepyceros melampus (assembly GCA_006408695.1). Lineage (NCBI taxonomy): Eukaryota > Metazoa > Chordata > Mammalia > Artiodactyla > Bovidae > Aepyceros > Aepyceros melampus. The sequence continues at coordinate 77,718 of SJXQ01009625.1, read as the reverse complement.
TGGAACTAATGAAATACACAGAGAAAGCAGCCATTGCAATCGCCCTCAAAGCAAAGCAGTTTACAGTCAGTGATCTTGACAGCCGAGTCTCACCTCTTGTGCCAACATGGGAAAGAGACAGAAACTGGAGGGGAACCCAGAATAATCTGCAGGTGAGCATAGCCTCAGACCCTGATGCAGAGTGAAGACTGGATACTCTCTCCCTTTTCACAGGACATGGTTCTATCCTGGTTAGTAGCTAGAGGAGCTAGCCAGGAGCTCAGTGCTTGACAACCCAAGTCCCTTTCACTCATGTTACATCCGCTACTATTTATATCTCAACTCCAAACCACCTCTGTTACCTCTTTAGTTTCAGCAGTGCCAAATCCAGGACAGGAATGAAGTGGCCATCATTAAGCTTTGCTCTCTGGCCTTTGGGATCCATTGCCTGTTTCACCTCTGAATAAGCAGACTGATCTTTTCTACCGCCTTCACAGGTTATAAATAACAGGAAATTAATGCCCCAGCTGACTGTCCAATGTTAGCAGATACATTGGAGGAGGAGAGGATTAAACCAGTGCCCATTGGGTAAGAAGAGAAATTAAGCCAATTACATTGGTAGTTTGTTTTTTTGTTGTTTTTTTTTTTAATCAGAATAACTTCAGTTATATAATGATGAAATGTGCCAACAATTGTTGACCAAATGTTAACACAGAAACCTCCACATACCAGTCATTTCACTTTTCTAATTATGAAGCCTACTTTTGACCAAACGTCAGTTGAAACAACTACTTCATAGTATAGGAAGGCATACTTATCACACAATTAAGAAGTGTTGATTATTAAAGCATTTTCCTCTTAATAGAGAATCAAAATGTGAAACAAACCAAATTTGCCTTTTAAATTTTCCAGCAGCAAAATTATTTTGCTTTACACACCTATGATGGTAGAGGTATAGCCAGTAAGTCATGTCTGACTCTTTTACAAACCCATGGACTGTATCCCGCCAGGTTCCACAGTTCATGGCATTTCCCAGCTAGAATACTGGAGTGGGTTGCCATTTCCTACACCACAGTATCTTCCTGATCCAAGGATCAAACCCAAATCTCTTGTGTCACTATTTAGCAGGTGAATTCTTACCACTGGGCCACCTGAGAAGCCTTTACAGACCTGTCTAGGGGGAATTTCTGAAAAGGATACCAAAACCAGACATTTTGGCAAAGTGTTTGTTGACATCAGTTATTAACAATTTGTGGATACCATGTGCAGGTTCAAACAGACTCTTGAGTGTTTATACCTTGAACTTTTACATAACTTTTACACAACTTTTTAGAGTACTCTTATTATGTAACCAATACATATTTTACACAGTTTGTTATCATGCTAAACATTATTCATAAAAGAAAAGCTGTAAACAACTGAAATTGCAACAAATTTAGGGAGAGTAAGGGGAACCATGATGCACTGGTACAAGCAGATGTTGTGAAGGAAAACTCAATTTAACACATAGAGTGATGTCAGCAAAATAGTGAGCTAAGAGGAATGAAGTCTCCCTTGAAAAGGGAAGTATGGAAAAAGAAAGCAGCTGAAAAATGTCATCAGAGTTCTGGGAACCAGTCAAAAACAATCTACAGGAACAAAATGAATGCGAAACTAGGGAAGATCCAAAAGACTGGAAGGACATTTCCATATGTTTTCATTTATACTCATCTCTCCCCTGACTTCAACAGAGCCATCTTGATCTGTAAAGGTCAGCAGCTCAGCACCCTGCTGCCTCCCTCAAAGCCCTGCTGCCTCCCTCAAAGCAGACTCATCACAGGAATCCTTATGTGTGATATTCTCCACTACTTGGAGCTTGCCAGGATAATGGTGTCCATTTGAGTTAAGTTTGAGCTTGAACTGAAGAGCAGCTGGAGTGGCTCATTACACCTGCAGGGGGAATAGATATGTATGGGACCAGGGGCAGGGACTAAGGGTAGAGATGCACACAGACCATGTAAATCCCTGATAGAATTGGGGTGTGGATTTGGGGGATAGTAAGGCATTCAAAAACAATCATAAATTTCCCAGAATCAGAAAGCCACTCATGGGCCAGGTAAGTTGTTGATTCAGAAATGACCTGAGTTTCCCTTAGATTCCTGTTGGGCTGACCCCAAAACAGGAACATGCCAAGTCAGCTAGCAAAGGACAAACTGGATGTGGTACAAATCTGCAAACAGTGGGTGTGCTGTACTTGTGCTAACTCCAAGTTCCAGTTATGAAAATACAGAAGAAGAGAGAGAAAAGGCATACAATAAATAAAGGTGAAACAACAAATCTAAAAAAAGAGACAGAGAGAAAAAAGAGAGAGAAAAACATGAGCCATGAAAGTATTTTTGTTACTGTTTAGTGGCTAAGTCAAGACCCCTCTATTGTGACCCCCATGAACCCCACGGTTTCTCTGTCCATGGTATTCTCCAGGCAAGAATACTGGAGTGGGCTGCCATTTCCTTTTCCAGTGGATCTTCCTGGATCAGGGATGCAACTTGTATCTCCTGCACTTTCAGGCAGATTCTTTACCACTGCCCTACCAGAAAAGCCTGATCCATGAAAGGAAGAAAAGAAATCGGCACTGACTCTTCCTGATCAATGAGGAGGGAGGGAAAAGAGGATACAGGAGAAGCAGCGATGGCCAAGAAACCCCTGATTTGAAAGGGGAGTCCCTGCTCTACCCAGATGCTTGTCTGAGTCTGGCTGCCCCTCCAGCAACGCTTTTCTCACAGGAGGTCCCCCCTGTCCTTGGCTACTAGCTACTCTCCTGGAGTTGGTGCCATTCCCTCCTGGCCCCCAGGGTGACACTGGGTGACGGTCCCCAGGGTGTGGTGTTGGGATGAAAGGGATGAGAGTCAGGATCTGGAGCCCTGACAGCCTCCCTCCACCCATGCCCCAGGAAACAGAGGGAAGGCTCCCTTCAGGTGGGCAACGAAGCCCCTGTGACTGGCTCCTCCCCACTGGGCGCCACACAGCTGGACACAGATGGAGCCCTATGGCTGGGTGAGTGATTGTGAGGGAGACCAGGGAAGGGGCAGCCAAGGGTCTCTGAGGGACAGGTTCTGCCCCCTGGGGCTGGCAATTAAGGGCACTGTATCAGCCCCATCCAGGACAGTGGGCGGGCTGGCTGGATTGGGGTTGGGGTGGGGTCTTCCCCTTCTGTCTCAGCCCCTGCTGTAGCCAGGAGGGGGTGGGGCCAGGAGGCTGGAACACACCTGCTGGCCGCCTGGTCTCCCCAGGGCACTGACAGCCCTCTGGTAACTCACCTAGTCATTTAGCCTTTCTGCCTACCAGTGCCCAAACTGCCCATCAATGAGTCACGGCCTGGGGCCTTTCCTCTGTCTTCCTGCAGGTGGCCTGGAGAAGCTGCCCATGGGCCAGGCCCTGCCCAAAGCCTATGGCACAGGCTTCGTGGGCTGCCTGCGGATGTGGTGGTGGGCCAGCGCCCGCTGCACCTGCTGGAGGACGCCATCACCAAGCCAGAGCTTCGGCCCTGCCCTGCCCTGTGAGCCACGCTGCAGCCGCTGCCCACCCTGTTGTAATTATTTTCTATTTTTGTAAACTTGTTGCTTTTTTGATATGATTTTCTTGCCTATGTGACGGCTGGAGGGACTGCTGGCACGGCCTCCCTCCTAACCAGGCAGGCAAGCTGCAGAGACGGACTTGGTGCCGAGGGACTCTCAGGGTCAGGAGGGTTAACTCGGCACATGGAGGACTTGGCTCACTCAGCAGCCTTGGGATGCGATGTGACCCTCTGCCTCGGGACACTGTGTCCTGGCCTCTACAGGCTGTGCCTGCACAGTGCCCACTTGTGCTGGCCCCTGTTCTCCAGCCTGTCGGCAGACCTTACATATACACGTTGCTCACATTCCCTCTGGCGAGGCCTGTCCCTAGAGCAGCAAGGCGCTGTGGGGTTTGGAGGGGCCCTTCCTCTGTGTAGGCCTGAGGCCTTTCTGGATTCCAGCTGAGCTGCCCCTCCTCTCTGCCTGTGCTGCATGAGGCCAGCCTCACCAGGGCCTGCTGAGCCCAGGCCTCATGTGCCAATCCTGTGAAACAATGTCATTGTTGGGGCCATGCTAGCCCCTCCCTCCAGCTATGCCCACCCATCCCAGGGCACTGGAGAGCAGAGGCCAAGCCTAGGCCTGTTCAGGGTGCCCTGGCCCACGGCTGGCCCTGCCCATCTACCCAGCCACCCTGGACGTGGCTGTGACCCCTTCCCACTGCCCAAGTTCCCCTGAGGAGAGCCACACTTCGTGCAGAGTCAATGTCAAACACTGTCCTGGGGAGGAGCTCCAGGTGGGCAAGAGGACGTTGAGCTCAGCTCCCTCAGAAGCACATTAGGGGGTCCCACCTCCTGAAAACACACGGCACAAGCAGGAAGACTCCTCCACACCAAGGCTGTAAAGAACCACCCCCATGGAGCTGGGTGGGAAGGGAAGAGAAACCCCAGATCAGGACTGAGCCCATAAGAGGGCCCCAGATGAGAAGGGGGGACAGGGGCTCAGAGGTCCTCCCTGGAGAGACCCGTGCACACCACATACTGGGCACTGCAGCCCTTGGGACCACCCCAGAAGGTCACAGCCCTGCAGCTACTGTGAACCCAGCTGGACCCACAGGCGGCCCAGGAACCTGATTCCTCTCCTGAGACACGCACCCGCTCATGCTCCTGGAACAGGCTGAGGAGGCAGCCAGACATTGTCCAGGACTTGGCCAGTTTACTGGACAGCCCATATGCCCCCCAGCCCACAGATGCCCCCTTGGTGCCTCTGGATCCAGTTTATTCCCCCCAGGGCGAGGGCCGCCCATGCTGGGCAGAGTGGGCAGTATAGGCAGCCAGCAGAGCTGGCTCAGACAGGCAGAACATCTGGACGGGCCAGTGTGTCCATCGGCTATCAGAGAGAGGCCCAAGGAGCAGTGTTCTGGAAGTATCCTTCTCCATTTCCCTCACAGTGAAAGTGAAAGTGAAGTCACTCAGTCGTGTCCAACTCTTTGCAACCCCGTGGACTGTAGCCTACCAGGCTCCTCTGTCCATGGGATTTTCCAGGCAAACAGTACTCGAGTGGATTGCCATTTCCTTCTCCAGAGGATCTTCCCGACCCAGGGATCGAACCCAGGTCTCCCACATTGTAGACAGACGCTTTACCGTCTGAGCCACCGGGGAAGTCTTCCCAGATAGTTCTGCATAACACCTTGCATTTCTGTACATCTATTCGGCAGAGACACCAACGACCCTTGATCCCACACAACTTTTCATTTCTACAAAACAGCCTTGAAGATAGAGACGGTGATTCCTGCATTTCTCTGGAACAGAAAATGCTTATTCCAGGAAAGAAGAGTGTTACCCCCTGCCCCACCGGCTCTCTGACTCGTCTTCAGCTCCTGTCTCCCCACCTCACTGAATTCCACCCACATCAGCAGACTTACTCACCCTTAAATGTTCCATGAACACTCTTCTTTCCTGGAATAAGCTTTTCTGTTCCAGAGAAATGCAGGAATCACCGTCTCTATCTTCAAGGCTGTTTTGTAGAAATGAAAAGTTGTGTGGGATCGAGGGTAGTTGGTGTCTCTGCCGAATAGATGTACAGAAATGCAAGGTGTTATGCAGAACTATCTGGGAAGACTTCCCCGGTGGCTCAGACGGTAAAGCGTCTGTCTACAATGTGGGAGACCTGGGTTCGATCCCTGGGTCGGGAAGATCCTCTGGAGAAGGAAATGGCAATCCACTCGAGTACTGTTTGCCTGGAAAATCCCATGGACAGAGGAGCCTGGTAGGCTACAGTCCACGGGGTTGCAAAGAGTTGGACACGACTGAGTGACTTCACTTTCACTTTCACTGTGAGGGAAATGGAGAAGGATACTTCCAGAACACTGCTCCTTGGGCCTCTCTCTGATAGCCGATGGACACACTGGCCCGTCCAGATGTTCTGCCTGTCTGAGCCAGCTCTGCTGGCTGCCTATACTGCCCACTCTGCCCAGCATGGGCGGCCCTCGCCCTGGGGGGAATAAACTGGATCCAGAGGCACCAAGGGGGCATCTGTGGGCTGGGGGGCATATGGGCTGTCCAGTAAACTGGCCAAGTCCTGGACAATGTCTGGCTGCCTCCTCAGCCTGTTCCAGGAGCATGAGCGGGTGCGTGTCTCAGGAGAGGAATCAGGTTCCTGGGCCGCCTGTGGGTCCAGCTGGGTTCACAGTAGCTGCAGGGCTGTGACCTTCTGGGGTGGTCCCAAGGGCTGCAGTGCCCAGTATGTGGTGTGCACGGGTCTCTCCAGGGAGGACCTCTGAGCCCCTGTCCCCCCTTCTCATCTGGGGCCCTCTTATGGGCTCAGTCCTGATCTGTGGGTTTCTCTTCCCTTCCCACCCAGCTCCATGGGGGTGGTTCTTTACAGCCTTGGTGTGGAGGAGTCTTCCTGCTTGTGCCGTGTGTTTTCAGGAGGTGGGACCCCCTAATGTGCTTCTGAGGGAGCTGAGCTCAACGTCCTCTTGCCCACCTGAGCTCCTCCCCAGGACAGTGTTTGACATTGACTCTGCACGAAGTGTGGCTCTCCTCAGGGGAACTTGGGCAGTGGGAAGGGGTCACAGCCACGTCCAGGGTGGCTGGGTAGATGGGCAGGGCCAGCCGTGGGCCAGGGCACCCTGAACAGGCCTAGGCTTGGCCTCTGCTCTCCAGTGCCCTGGGATGGGTGGGCATAGCTGGAGGGAGGGGCTAGCATGGCCCCAACAATGACATTGTTTCACAGGATTGGCACATGAGGCCTGGGCTCAGCAGGCCCTGGTGAGGCTGGCCTCATGCAGCACAGGCAGAGAGGAGGGGCAGCTCAGCTGGAATCCAGAAAGGCCTCAGGCCTACACAGAGGAAGGGCCCCTCCAAACCCCACAGCGCCTTGCTGCTCTAGGGACAGGCCTCGCCAGAGGGAATGTGAGCAACGTGTATATGTAAGGTCTGCCGACAGGCTGGAGAACAGGGGCCAGCACAAGTGGGCACTGTGCAGGCACAGCCTGTAGAGGCCAGGACACAGTGTCCCGAGGCAGAGGGTCACATCGCATCCCAAGGCTGCTGAGTGAGCCAAGTCCTCCATGTGCCGAGTTAACCCTCCTGACCCTGAGAGTCCCTCGGCACCAAGTCCGTCTCTGCAGCTTGCCTGCCTGGTTAGGAGGGAGGCCGTGCAGCAGTCCCTCCAGCCGTCACATAGGCAAGAAAATCATATCAAAAAAGCAACAAGTTTACAAAAATAGAAAATAATTACAACAGGGTGGGCAGCGGCTGCAGCGTGGCTCACAGGGCAGGGCAGGGCCGAAGCTCTGGCTTGGTGATGGCGTCCTCCAGCAGGTGCAGCGGGCGCTGGCCCACCACCACGTCCCGCAGGCAGCCCACGAAGCCTGTGCCATAGGCTTTGGGCAGGGCCTGGCCCATGGGCAGCTTCTCCAGGCCACCTGCAGGAAGACAGAGGAAAGGCCCCAGGCCGTGACTCATTGATGGGCAGTTTGGGCACTGGTAGGCAGAAAGGCTAAATGACTAGGTGAGTTACCAGAGGGCTGTCAGTGCCCTGGGGAGACCAGGCGGCCAGCAGGTGTGTTCCAGCCTCCTGGCCCCACCCCCTCCTGGCTACAGCAGGGGCTGAGACAGAAGGGGAAGACCCCACCCCAACCCCAATCCAGCCAGCCCGCCCACTGTCCTGGATGGGGCTGATACAGTGCCCTTAATTGCCAGCCCCAGGGGGCAGAACCTGTCCCTCAGAGACCCTTGGCTGCCCCTTCCCTGGTCTCCCTCACAATCACTCACCCAGCCATAGGGCTCCATCTGTGTCCAGCTGTGTGGCGCCCAGTGGGGAGGAGCCAGTCACAGGGGCTTCGTTGCCCACCTGAAGGGAGCCTTCCCTCTGTTTCCTGGGGCATGGGTGGAGGGAGGCTGTCAGGGCTCCAGATCCTGACTCTCATCCCTTTCATCCCAACACCACACCCTGGGGACCGTCACCCAGTGTCACCCTGGGGGCCAGGAGGGAATGGCACCAACTCCAGGAGAGTAGCTAGTAGCCAAGGACAGGGGGGACCTCCTGTGAGAAAAGCATTGCTGGAGGGGCAGCCAGACTCAGACAAGCATCTGGGTAGAGCAGGGACTCCCCTTTCAAATCAGGGGTTTCTTGGCCATCGCTGCTTCTCCTGTATCCTCTTTTCCCTCCCTCCTCATTGAAGCATGGGCAGACAATTAAGAAATTATATAAATGAGTAAAATGTGCTGCTTTACAGGAAGTAAAATACAACACCCAATTTTTAAAAATCATTCTTTTAGCTTACCAAGATACTTATGCTAAGTTTCAAAAGAAGTATACAACCTGTCGATTGAAGTTTATTTGTCTTTGTAAGTAAACAAGTGCACATATTTGTGTAGGAAAATCACAAGGTAAATATACCAAAGGTAAGTATTTTTAAATGGGTAAACACACTGATCTTTATTTTTTATCTAGTTCCTTCTATTTTCCAAATTTTCTACATAAGTAAACAAATGCACATATTTGTGTAGGAAAATCACAAGGTAAATATACCAAAGGTAAGTATTTTTAAATGGGTAAACACAACTGATCTTTATTTTTTTATCTAGTCCCTTCTATTTTCCAAATTTTCTACAATTTGGAGGCATTATTTTAATGATCAGAAACAAGAGTCTTACTTGAAGTCTTTATTGTTTCTTTAACTTTTTATTTTTTAAAAAGGAAAGGCAAGCTTTCAAAAGTTCAGACACTTCATTTAGTTCAAGTACCTCCACCAAGTACAAAAGTGACGCAAGAAAATCTTGAAGGATCTCAGTGAGAGTTGAGAGTCAATATTCTTCAGAGAATGGATACTCAGGGTGACCAACACCACTGAAAGAGAAGGAGGAGGATTCATTTATTAAATCAGTCATGTTGTCATAGAGCATTACTCTATGATGTGGTCAGGATGGGCTAAAACTCTAAATCCACAAACGCGTCCCTCCTTCTCCCCCAACAAGGACACATGCAGGTGTCTGCTCCATGTGCACACAACACCTGCACGTCCAGTTCCAGCATCCACATGCAATATTCACTCCACAGTGACAGGTAGTTTGACTCGTTACAATTTATATGAGACCACAAGACCTGGCAGTAACTGTAATGATCATCTCAGACACAGGTGTAACTTCTGCCCCTAGATGATGAAAAGGTGCACAGCAAACAAATTAGCTGCCCTTTTTCAACATCCATGGATAAGCAAGTGAACACTCCAGAAATGCAGAGTGCCTGCATTAAGGAACTTGTCGTCTATTGAAGAGCTACCACAAGCACTTGAATAATCACACAGCTCAAAGAGGGAATATTCCTTTCTTAATTTATAATATATTAAAACACTTCTTACTCAGAAATTAGTATTACTGCTGTTTTCCTTTCTTTTCCATCTTTTTACTTTTCTTTCTGAATTTGTCCTTTTCGATTAATTAAGAAGTGCACTCTGAGTGATTCCAAGTGCCAGGAGCTGTGCTGTTGACCCAAGCCCACAAAGATGAGTAAGTCTAGGCATTCACAGCCTAATGAAGAAGAACATAGAATTATACTTAAAAGCTCCTAAGTACAGAAAAATAAACCTCCACATTTTTTCTTTCATCATGGCTTTTCTCAGAAGCATGATACAGCTTACAAGCAATAGGGAGAGTTTTGAGATCCTTCACTGGAAAAAAAAAAGCTTCATTTTGCCAATAATTTGTATTCCTCTCTCTCTAAACTCCCTTCCAACTTCTCCCTGTTTGATCAGTCATCTGTCTCTTCAGCCTTGATATCCTCCTGCAGTAATTAGGCAGCTGGAATCCCATGTTAGTGACTAAGTTAAAATACAGGAGGTAGGGACTCCACAGTGGATGGATCACTGATGAACAAATACAACACAGGTGTGAGTCTTTACTCAAGAAAGCAGAAGACCCAGATGATCTTACCTGGGTGTGTCCTGCTAAGGACACAGCAGTCACTCACTGGAGGGTCATGATCTACTGGTAATTCAGCTTTGTGAGATAACAAGGATGAGGATGTGGGAGTTGTAACGGGGGAAAAAGGCCAGTGAGGAAACCAATTTGAAAGAAATGGATGATGTGTTGGAGAAAAAAATGCCCATTAGGGAGAAAATCCACTAGACACTTAGGGAACATGGTGGAAGCAGGCCGCAAGTGACTTCATAGCACAGATGCACACTGGATTTCATGGGACCCTCCTTCATAAAAAATATCAACATACATTTTGTAATTTTGTTAGGCATAATATGAATGCCTTCTTCTCAGGTGGCTAAGTGGTTAAGGATCCACCTGCCAAGCAGGAGACCTGGGTTCAATCCCTAGGGTAGCAAGATCCATTGGAGAATGGAATGACAATCCACTCCAGTATTATTGCCTTGGAATTCCCAAGTACAGAGGAGCCTGTTGGGCTATAGCGCATGGGATGGTAGAGAGTCATACAAGACTAAGAGATTAAACAAAAACAACAAAACAAGAATGTAATGCATGATGGAGTCATTATTATATAGTTATTATTAATATAATTATTTTCCCCTGATGTAGCAAGAATTAAAGATGAAACATGTTCACAAGTCCTTGAATGAACACTGGGCTGCAGACCCTGTGCCCTCTGTTTCCTGAGTCTCTCAGCCCTGAGAGGAGGTACACCAGGCACAGGGATCAAGGGCACAAAGTAGTGAATTCACTATGATGTGAACTCGGGATTTTATTGATGTGCTGTTCTGGGCTCCAATCACATTTTGGTTGGTCTGAGATGAAGTCCTAGAGGAAACCTCTGGTGTGAGGTCTGCAGGAAGCCCCTGGTTTATTCCTATGGTGGAAATCAGGACTGTTTTCGAAGAATTAAGCTTTAAAAAACTTAGTTCCCCTACTGAACTGCCTGCTACAGAAAATAACATATGTGTGAAACATCTGCAAGTCACTTATGGTAGAATTTCATAGTATCTTCTATTTCTGTTGAGGCCATCAATTGCTTTCATATCTTCGAGAGTCAGTTAAAAGTCAAACACCTGGAAGAAAGGAAAGAACCTTGTTTACTCCCCCAAGAACTGGCCTTCCCCCGGGGGACTGGAGGAGTTTCCAGCTGGATGCAGACAAGAAGAGGGGACAGGGAAGTCGTATCTGTCCTCAGCTTCCAGGTGAACAAGCCTAGGAACCTCTGCTGAGTTCTCACCTCTCCTTCCCACACCTTTTCCTTCACTGTCCACCTCACAAACGTTACAGTGCATCAGTCCCTTATCTAGCGAATCAACTTGAAACAACAAACAAATTAAAATCTTTTACCAAGCACAGTCATTGGACACTCCTGACTCGATACTGAATCTGAGCTAACATTAGACTAATTAACTCCCTTCAACATGCCCTAAGAGTGACAGCGTTCAGCTGAAGCAGAGTCAGATGGACGCTCCTCCATGAAAGCCTATTCAAGAATCTGATATCAAACATACTCATTACCTATCAGTTCAGTTCAGTCCAGTCGCTCAGTCGTATCCGACTCTTTGTGACCCCATGAATTGCAGCCTTTGCGACCCCATGAATTGCAGCATTCCAGGCCTCCATGTCCATCACCAACTCCCGGAGTTAACTCAAACTCACGTCCATCGAGTTGGTGATGCCATCCAGCCATCTCATCCTCTGTCATCCCCGTCTCTTCTTGCCCCCAATCCCTCCCAGCATCAGAGTCTTTTCCAATGAGTCAACTCTTCACATGAGGTGGCCAAAGTACTGGAGTTTCAACGTTAGCATCAGTCCTTCCAAAGAACACCCAGGACCGATCTCCTTTAGAATGGACTGGTTGGATCTTCTTGCAGTCCAAGGGCCTCGCAAGAGTCTTCTCCAACACCACAGTTCAAAAGCATCAATTCTTCAGGGCTCAGCTTTCTTCACAGTCCAACTCTCACATCCATACATGACCACTGGAAAAACTATAGCCTTGACTAGACGGACCTTTGTTGGCAAAGTAATTACCTGTAATTGAGCCTAAAAAACTTTATGTAAATGCCTTTGTGGAGAAAGTTATGAAGTGTTTAAGACATTAGAGAACACCTAAATAATTAAAAATTCATATCATAATTTTGAAATGGAATGCTCAATTTTGTCAAGAAATTCATTTTCTCCAAAGTGATGTAGTGTTTCAGTGCAATATGAACCAAAGACTTAAACACGTATTATTTTGTGAAATTCAGTAAAGTGATACTAAGTTTGAAATAAAAAATAGCTAGTCAAAAAGAATCAAGATAGCCTTAAAGAAGAAAAATATGCATCTGAAAAGCAAGACTTATTTTATACTTTTGTAACAGAGTACAGAAAACTGAATAGTTAAATATAACGGAGAGGCCAGAAATGTATTTTTGAACATTTGATATATGACACAGTTGGCAGTGAAAATCTGTGGAAAATGTGGACACTTAGATTTCCATTTAAATAAAAAAATAGGTAATCATTTTATATCATATTAGAAAATCAGTTCCAGGTGTATTTCAGAGCCAAATTTGAATGCAAACACAAAAACAATTTTTCAGGGGACCATATAATTGACCCTTGACTTGGTCGGACCCATAACACAGTCCAACTCTCACATCCATACATGACCACTGGAAAAACTATAGCCTTGACTAGACGGACCTTTGTTGGCAAAGTAATTACCTGTAATTGAGCCTAAAAAACTTTATGTAAATGCCTTTGTGGAGAAAGTTATGAAGTGTTTAAGACATTAGAGAACACCTAAATAATTAAAAATTCATATCATAATTTTGAAATGGAATGCTCAATTTTGTCAAGAAATTCATTTTCTCCAAAGTGATGTAGTGTTTCAGTGCAATATGAACCAAAGACTTAAACACGTATTATTTTGTGAAATTCAGTAAAGTGATACTAAGTTTGAAATAAAAAATAGCTAGTCAAAAAGAATCAAGATAGCCTTAAAGAAGAAAAATATGCATCCTGAAAAGCAAGACTTATTTTATACTTTTGTAACAGAGTACAGAAAACTGAATAGTTAAATATAACGGAGAGGCCAGAAATGTATTTTTGAACATTTGATATATGACACAGTTGGCAGTGAAAATCTGTGGAAAATGTGGACACTTAGATTTCCATTTAAATAAAAAAATAGGTAATCATTTTATATCATAAAAAAAAAAAAAAGCAGAGACATCACTTTTCTGATGAAGGTCCATCTAGTCAAAGCTATGGTTTTTCCAGTAGTCAAGTATGGATGTGAGAGTTGAACTATAAAGAAAGCTGAGTGCTGAAGAATTGATGCTTTTGAACTGCGTTGGATAACACTCTTGAGTCCCTTGGACTACAAGGAGATCAAACCAGTCAATCGTAAAGGAAATTATTCCTGAGTATTCATTGGAATTACTGGTGCTGAAGCTGGAACTCCAATACTTTGGCCACCTGATGCAAATAACTGACTCATTGGAAAAGACCCTGATACTGGGAAAGATTGAAGGCAGGAGGATAAGGGGACAACAGAGGATGAGATGGTTGAATGGCATCACTGACTCGATGGACATGAGTTTGAGTAAACTCCAGGAGCTGGTAATGGACAGGGAAGTCTGGCTTGCTGCAGTCCATGGGGTTGCAAAGAGTTGAACATGACTGAGTAACTCAGTTGACTGACTGACTTGGGATCATAGGGCTGTGCTGAGATAGTTGTCACAGCCTAGGTAAATATATATGAAAAAATATACAGAGAAGCATGCAGGCTCCTCTGACAAGAGTCACATCCAGCTGGTAAAGCCCTGAACTGCAAATGCCCAAGAGAGCCCAGCCTAGAGGACAACCACTTAGCTGAGTGCAGGCTGATTGTCAAACTACAGAATCAAGAGATGCAGAAATGATCTCTGCATTAAATCCTAAAACTGGGGAGAGTTTCCTGTACAGCTATGCCAAGGGCACAATAATGGTCTCCTACACAGAAATTAAAACACAGACAGCTTAGTAATAATAGTCACAGTCTTGAACAGGAGCTTTGCAACAGCAGAAACTCAAGGAGATTAAATGTGTGAAGTAAAACCTTATAGTATTCATGGAAATACAAGATAAAACCACAATTAGGAGGTTAAAAATCACTGCCATAATTTTTGTGCCCCCAAATTCACATCTTGATAGTGTTAGAAAAGGAGTTTTTGACAGGTTATTAGGACATATCGTAGAGCCCTCATGCATGAGATTTAAACAATATCATATAAGAGACTTGGGACAGCTCTGTTGGCCCCTCCACCATGTTAAGATACAAGGAGAAGCCAGTGACCTGGAGGAGGGCCACCACCCAACCACACAGGCACCCTGACCTCAGACCTCCAGCTTCAGAACTCTGAAAAACAAATTTCAATTTTTTCTCAGTCACTCAGTGTGTAGTATTTTGTTAAAACACACAAAATGGCCTAAAAAAATCACATAATGCAATTTCATCAATTGAGAAAAAGACAATAAGATATCATTTGTACAATGTGACAGAATAAATTGGAGACATAGCACTGGAGCTAAAATCTCTGTTTTCTGTCCAACTTTAGTGAAAGTGAAAGAGAAGAGTGAAAAAGTTGGCTTAAAGCTCAATATTCAGAAAACTAAGATCATGGCATCTGGTCCCATCACTTCATGGGAAATAGATGAGGAAACAGTGGATGACTTTATTTTGGGGGGCTCCAAAATCACTGAAGATGGTGATTACAGCCATGAAATTAAAAGACTTTTACTCCTTGGAAGGAAAGTTACCACCAAGCTAAACAGCATATTAAAAAGCAGAGACATTACTTTGTCAACAAAGGTCCATCTAGTCAAGGCTATGGTTTTTCCAGTGGTCATGTATGGGTGTGAGAGTTGGACTGTGAAGAAAACTGAGCACCGAAGAATTGATGCTTTTGAACTGTGGTGTTGGAGAAGACTCTTGAGAGTCCCTTGGACTGCAAGGAGATCCAATCAGTCCATCCTAAAGGAGATCAGTCCTGAGTGTTCATTGGAAGGACTGATGTTGAAGCTGAAACTCCAATACTTTGGCCACCTGATGCAAACAGCTGACTCATGAAAAGACCCTGATGCTGGGAAAGATTGAGGGCAGGAGGAGAAGGGAACAACAGAGGATGAGATGGTTGGATGGCATCACTGACTCAATGGACATGGGTTTGAGTGGACTCCAGGAGTTGGTGAATGACAGGGAAGCCTGGCGTGCGTGGTTCATGGGGTCTCAAACAGTCAGACATGACTGAGCAACTGAACTGAACTGAAATGTAACCCTCTCCAGTCATGCTGACTCTCCTGTTGCCACATCAGGTGGAGAAAACTACAAGGACTACACACAAGGCTTTCATGCACAGGAAAGAACAGGTAACTCATCTTGACCCAAAGCAAGTCTTGAGAGACGGACAAAGGATGACCCTTGTGAAGGATATTCCCTAGGAGTCCTCTGACCACAGACCCACTTATCATCACCTGCATCTCTTTGACCCACTTCTTGTTGAAACTCTTAGTTAGAACCACAACCTCATGTTGTATCTGGTAGTGAAGGGCAACCAGAGCTGGAGTTTGCTTGTGCTCTTGGGCAATGGCAGAGAGAACTGGGTCCTCCAAGAGAACAGGGTGGTTCAGGTTCACCCTTGAAGGAAATTCAGAAATGATGAGGATCTGAGACTCATTTGAGAAGGGACTTCCTAAATAGACCAAGAAGTTCCACTGTAGACAGTGCTTCTCAAAGTGTGGTCCATGGACCAACAGCATTAGCATCACTTGGGATCTTGTAAGAAATACAAATTCCATGGCTGAGCTGAAGACAAGCTGAATCAGAACCTCAACTGTGTAACCTCCCTTTCTGTGTTTACAGAGCTCTGCAGGTGATTTGGATGCATTATTGAGTTGAGACCAGGACCGCCAAACTCGTGGATTGTTCTTTAATTCCGAGAGGTTGTTTTTCTTCTATTATCAACAGCATGAATAGAGAAACAGAAGGAAAAAGAAAACAGGGATAAGTTTTAAATTTCACTTTTCTAAGGTACTAATGAAAATTGAGAAGTCTCAAAGTAAGAGACATTTATTTCATTATTATTCTACTATCAGTTCAGTACAGTCACTCAGTCGTGTCCAACTCTTTGCGACCCCATGAATCGTAGCACGCCAGGCCTATAGATGTTTACAAAAATGGTTTATTGAAATTTTTTCTATCATGATTGATCTATGAGTTACATATTATTATCCTAATTTAGACATAAGATAAGAGGCTTGGAACATCTATTTTTAGAAATGTGTTCCTTGGTTAATAAATAAGTAAATCATGACATAATGTTGTGTCTCTGGTCTCAATTGGGGGACTATATGTAGATCTTATTGCAGACATTTATTACTGGTGAGTTGACAAGCTAATACAGTGTGGAAAACAGGCTGGGTGATGTGGAAACAAAAGAGAAGAATTCATTCCATCCCTCCCCACTCTCCCTACTGCCTAGCAGAGCTATCTGAGTACCATACAATGTAAACTATTCCATCAAAAATTGAATTTTAGGGAAACTTCCAGTTATCTTCAATAAGATTCATTACCATTCTTTTACTCATTGGGATCCCAGAGCATCAAAGGCAACAAGAACGATATCATGTGACTTGCAGAAATCCAACAGTTTGCTCTGATTGAGATAAGGATGGCATGCCACCTGTAGAAAGCCAACAAGAAGAGTGTCAGATCAAGTGCATCCCAAAATATAGGTTAACTGTACCTAATACAACCAAAGTGATGTTAGTCAGACCACTGATGACCAATGTGAAGATGACTGTTAGAGATGACTATGCTGTTTCTGCATGTAACCCCCCAACACACACTCTCTCTATAAATGGTCTCACCTCCTCCTGGTCAAGCATGTCGGGGAGTCGGCCTTTGGGCAGATGTCTGCCACTCTCCCATCCAGTTGCTGGCACCTGAAATAAAGCAAACTTTCCTTTCAAAAAAAAAAAAGATTATATGAAAAGGTAATACTAACAGGACAGAGAATGATTAAAAGGTGAAAAATATGCTGAAGTAAAAACTGTAACATTAACTGGAAACTGGAAATATCAACAGCAAGAATGAAATAGAGAAAAGTGTGCTTATATAGTTAATTTTATGATGGAAATGGTTGGGAGAACCAGTCCAAGACTGAGTAGTCAAAATGTGGGCTCTAGATCTGAGTAAACGTTTCAGAGTAAATATTTTATCTCCTGTTAGTTTTGCCATGAGCCTTTAACTTCACCCTTAACCTGGACAGTTTTCATCATCTCCAGCACTTTTTATTTTTCTGTGCCCCCTGTTGAAGGCCCATAGAAGATGAGACCCCCAAGACTAAGGATTTAGTCATCAAAATTCCACACTAATTATTAAGCCAATCTTACATGATTTGTAGTTTTTTATTTACTTTCCATTCCATCTTTTCATGGTTTTCCTTCCTATACACAGTTTGCTACAAGGCACTTTCCAGTCCAATTTCTGGCCATGTTTTCATCTCAGAAAAATGCCTTCTCCTTATTTTAAGTTCTGGGTTCTATCCTCAATTTACTTGGAAGCTTTCCCCACCTTTTCTACCCGAATTTATCAGACAAGGATACCATTCTGGGTTCTATGCGCACCATCCAGACAGAGGCTCTGCACTCTAGAATCTTCTGTCCACAAAGTTCAGATGAACAGGAGGAGAGGAAAGATAAACATCAGGCTCCAGTGCAAGAAGGAGGTTGTGAAGAGCAGGAGGGAGAGGAGCCGAGCTGCTCACCTGGTTGCAGATGGGCTTGTGCTTGAGCCCCAGCTTGTTCAGGATCTTCTCCAGCTGCTTGTGGTTGAAGTTGGACACCCCAATGGACTTAATTAGCCCTGCATCCTTATATGTCTCCAGAGCCTGGGAGGGAGGAGTGGTGAACAATTACATGGAATGATAGAGCAACAATAAATGCTGAAAAACATTGGTAAACACCATTATCCATCAAGAATTAATTAGCATTAATTATCAAGAAGAAAAAGGGAAATAGTCGTGACACAAGAATTACTGTCTCTTCCTGAGAAAAACTCTAGAGAAGACATATCACATGGAAGGAAAGAGATGCCTGGCTTACTGCCCTATATTCTCCTCCTTCGTTCCTCTCTAAGGAGCATTTCAGCAATGGTTTCCTCCCCACAACCTCAGCATCCCAGCCCTTAGATTCATGAATTGCTGAGTCTGATGGGCCATAGCCTATTCTCACAGGTGGAAGAGATGAAGGAGGTTCCCTATCTCCTGGCTCCTCCCCTGTTCTCTCCTCCCTGGACTCACCTCCCACGTAAGACAGAGATCCACTGAGTCAAATACCAGTTTTCCATTTTCATCTTTTGGAAATAATTCCTCCCCTGGTTGGAACAGAAGCCGGCATTTTAGAGATGTCACAAAATAATTTCCCAACATTTATCCAGGCTGACAAGCATCAGGAATTAAACATCCATGAGATAGGTTTACAACTTTCTAGATACTAATATCTGCAAAGTGATTTGTGTATGGAGTTGTAAGCAATGTCTTTAGGATGGATGCTTATTCTAATCTCTAATACTTAATATATGTTGTAATAAATACAATTTTTCTAGGTCCTAAAAGTGACTCAGTGATTTCTGTGAATTTTGTCTTTTCCTTGTACTTGTCTATTTTGAAATGCCTTTCTTGAGCTAGAATTGGTAGTAAGTTCAGTTCAGATCAGTTCAATCACTCAGTCACATCCGACTCTTTGTGACCCCATGAACTGCAGCATGTCAGACCTCCCTGTCCAACACCAACTCCTGCAGTTTACCCAAACTCAGGTGGCTCAGAGGTTAAAGCCTCTGCCTCCAATGTGGGAGAACCGGGTTCGATCCCTGGGTCAGGAAGATCCTCTGGAGAAGGAAATGGTAACCCACTCCAATATTCTTGCCTGGAGAATCCCATGGATGGAGAAGCCTGGTAGGCTTCAGTCCATGGGGTCACAAAGAGTCGGACATGACTGAGAAACTTCACCTCACTTCATGTCCATTTAGTCGGTGATGCCATCCAACCATCTCATCCTCTGTCATCCTCTTCTCTTCCTGCCCTCAATCTTTCCCAGCAGCAGGGTCTTTTCAAATGAGTCAACTCTTTGCATTAGGTGGCCAAAGTATTGGGAGTTTCAGCTTCAAATGACACCCAGGACAATGACACCTTCCAATGACACCCAGGACTGATCTCCTTTAGGATGGACTGGTTCACTCTCCTTGCAGTACAAGGGACTCTCAAGAGTCTTCTCCAACACCACAGTTCAAAAGCAACAATTTGCACTCCGTTTTCTTTATAATCCAACTCTCACATCCTTACATGACTACTGGAAAAACTATAACCTTGACTAGATGGACCTTACATGGGTTTTATTTCCAGCATAAATATTGCAATCACTTCCTTTTCCCTCTGAGGATCTGATGCCCTAGGGTAGACATATGAACCAGCAAGGCTCAAGTTAGGTAGATATGGAATGTGGAAGATCCAGGCAAGCTCTCAAATTCGTGACCATAAGCTTTGAACAGCCCCAAGGCCATATTTGCCACCAATGGAAATGTTCAGTAAACATAAACCATACCATGAGTAGAGCCATGATAAGGCATAGAAATTAGGAGACATTTCTGAAGAGTACTGCAGCTCCTAAAATCTATCTGTGATGGGACTTGCCATCTACATAGTCCACCAAGCAATTTTGCATCAGATGACTTGAGCTGATTTCTATAACTTGAATCAAGAATTGTAAGTAAACTGTTCTTATTGGCTAAGTGCAATCTACAAATGACATCCTGAAGACAGGCAAGAGTATAGGCAAGGTCTTCCAAGTCCCTATAAAGGTACGAGATTTAAACACATCCAGAGGGAGCACCACCAAATATGCTCAACTTGAAAGGGTGAAAGACAAGGTAAACTCATCATGTTCAATGTAAGGCGGTGTCATGCTCACCGCAGCTGCACCAAACTCTTGATTCATGAAATCCCCAGAGACTCAGGAGTCATAACCAGGACTGTGTGCAGAACTGGCTTATTTCTCAAGCTTTTCAGGTAGAAAAACTCAAGTTATTTAACACTTTCCCTAGGAGTCATGTAAGGGATTCAAAGAAACTCAGTAAAAAAATGATCACAAATGATTATTTGGGGGATTCTACTCTAGAGTAATCATCCATTAATTCAACCATCCATGCAAGCTGATGCACATTCTAACACAAGATATAAAATTGATGTGATCACACAAAGTTCTAATCTTCAGAGCCACTGGAATATGAATAACATGGAGATCAACATAGTCCAGTTGAAGATTTTCAGTGATTTTTCCAAGGCTGGTCGGACCAACTCTGGTCAAAGGAAAGTTAATCAAAGCTACAGAAGTTAAAGAATGAAAGTTGTATTAGTAAAACATTATGTAACTTTTTTTCCTTACCACTTGGCTTGTGAGATATCACTTCCTTGATCAAAGATAGATCCGGGCACATGGTATTAAAGTACCAGGTCTTAACCACTGAACCACCAGGGAGCTCTAATACTTCAGGAATGTATGTAAGCATAGTTCACCAAACAATTATTCACCGAACAATGATCCTATTATATAATTGTCACCTGGGCAAAATCACTTGCACACATCTGTACACACTCAACACATAGCACCTTTGAAGTGTAGAATATGTCTGCTCTCTTCACAGTGCCATCTGCAATCTTGCTTCAAATGGCCTGGCCAACTTGCTTTTCATTTTGGTACACATGAGCACAGTCAATATGGTGGAACCCCACCTCTATAGAGAATTTGGTGATTTCCAGAGCTTCCCTCTTAGCCGCCCACATAAGCAACAATGTAGAAGTTGAATATCTACATGATTAAGAGACTGCTAAAGCACAAGATTGATCTTCCCAAGAATCAACATTTCTTTGTGCTTTTGGTTCATTCTGCAACTGTTGTGATGAACTCATGACAGTTTCTCTGAATGTTCTGGACAGTGATTAAATGGGCACTAAGGAACCCTTCAATCCCAGGTGGCCGGTGGTTGACCACAGGCCTCAGAGGCCCCCAAGACAACCTCCAGGTTCAATGATTGGTTGGAAGACCCAAAGGACTCAGCATAAAGTTGTAGTCATGGATAAGGTTTATACTGTGAGATGTTGAGGCAAAATCAACAAAGGTGTAAAATGCCTGGTAAAAGCATCAAGAAACATGTGAAAGCTACTAAGACTTCTGTCTTCAGTGAAGCCACACAGAATACACCAAGTAAAAAGCATATATATTGACTAAAGTGATGTTTTCATATAAGTATACATTGCTAATGATTACCACAATCAACCTAGCCAACAGGCCATCACTTCACATACTTAAATTTAGGGCATGTTTGTAAGAAAATTTAACGTCTAGTCTCTACAAAATCTCAAGATAGAGCCCATTATCTTTAACTATAGTCACTGTGCTATACATCAGGTGTTCAGATTTATTCACCTTAGGACTGAAAGTCTGTACCCTTGACCAACATCTTTTCATTTTTCCTAGACTTGTCCCCAGCTTCTGGTCACCATACCTTACTCTTTCTTCTGTGAGTTCCTTTGTTTTAGATTCCACCTATAAGGAGGTCATACAGTAATTGTCTTTCTGTTTATGATTTATTACACTTAGTTTAAAGTTAGTTCATCTGTGTGGTTCAAAATGACAGGATTCATTTCATTTTTAATATTGAATAATATTTCCGTTTCTTTTTATGTGATTCAGACTCATTCCTGTTTCAAGGAGGTAGATAGTTGGTGTAGCTTCTCTCTGTTAGGGTTGGTCCTGGATTTTCTTAAATACTCCGGTATTTGTGTGTATACCAAGGAATGAACCCAATGAGCTTCAATAACAGCCTGGACTCTTCCCTCCTCTCACCCCAATTTGTACAACAAAGTACTGTCTTATGTTTCCAAAATGTGTCTAATTATTTCCATCGGTTTTATAGATGAAAAATTTGAGGGGTAAAGTTTAAGGACCAGTCCATTGTCTCAACTACATACTATAAACACAAGATGGATAACAAATTTTCTGGTTTACAGCATAGAGACTTGTTCACTAGCTCCTTTTTTATAACCCAGCGCTGAAAACAATACTTAAATGAAAACACATTACAAAACACAAAGACACATTACAAAACCTAGCCTGTAAGATTGCATCTCATCACCTCAAATGATACTATAGTCCCCATCAGAAGAAGTTTCCAAGCAGAAAGAGAAGCACAGGGTGAAATACAGCTGGAGTGTTTCTGCCCTGGCACCTACCAGGCACCCCACAGTAGAAAAACAATTTTCTGCCATTATTTTTCAGTCACCTCATCTTCAGGACCTTCCACCTAAAAACCCTCTGGGTCATGTTTTTTTTTGGAAGGAGGAAAGAGTTCTTGAACTAATAAAATCTACAGTGAAACCCCACCTTGCAATCACACTTAAGGCAAAGCAGCTAACAGTGTTCTCTACAGCCAAGTCTTACCTCTTCTGCCAAGCTGGGAAAGAGATGGAAACTGGAGGGGAACCCAGAGTTATCTGCAGGTGAGCACAGCCTCAGACCCTGATGCAGAGTGGAGATTGGATGCTCTCTCCCCTTTCACAGGGCATGGTTCTAACCTGGTTAGTGGAACCACGTCACCCTCCCATAGTCACACAGGAGCTCAGTGCTTGACAACCCAAGTCCCTTCTGCTCATGTCACATCCACTACTATTTATATCTCAAACCCAAACCACTACTGTTACCTCTGGAGGTGCATAGGTTCCAAATCCCAGGACAGGAATGAAGTGGCCATCATTAAGCTTCAGCTTCTGGCTTTTGGGATCCATTGCCAATTGTTCCTCTGAGTAAGCAGATTGATTTTTTCTTCTGTCTTCAGAGGTTATAAATAACAAGAAGGTAACACCCCAGCTGCACTGTCCATTGTTAGCAGATGCATTGTAGGAGAAGTGTGATTAAACTAATGCCCATGGAGTCAGAGAGTTAACTTGTTTGATTTTTTTTATCAGTATAACCTAAAGTATTATATAAAGTGAGATTGGCTGAGCAGTTAATGACCATTAGTTAAACTAGAAATTTCCAGACACCAATCTTTTTTATTTTATATTATAGGCCCAATCTCAATCAAACATAAACTGAGACAACTATCTTACAGTACAAACAGCACATATACACACATCACAAACTGTAAAAGTGATAACAGCATTTTTGAAAATGTAATCCCTTAAGAATCAAAACTTCAAATGAAAGTAAATTTTCCTTTTTACATTTCCCACCAGCAAAATTATTTTGCTTTACAGACCTGACAGTGGTGAAACCCTGAACAGGATACCTAAACCAGACATTTTGGAAAAGCCTTTATTGGAGGTTAATTATTATAGCTTTAGGATACCATGTGCAGTGTGCAAAGAGAATGTACTTCGTTATATAACTTTTAGAGTACACTTGCTTTCCAGGTGAAACACTGGACTGGAAGAAACACAAGCTGGAATCAAGATTGCGGGGAGAAATATCAATTACCTCAGATATGCAGATGACACCACCCTTATGGCAGAAAGTGAAGAGGAATTAAAAAGCCTCTTGATGAAAGTAAAAGAGGAGAGTTAAAAAGCTGGCTTAAAGCTCAACATTCAGAAAACGAAGATCATGGCATCTGGTCCCATCACTTCATGGGAAATAGATGGGGAAACAGTGGAAAGTGTCAGACTTTATTTTTTGGGGCTCCAAAATCACTGCAGATGGTGACTGCAGCCATGAAATTAAAAGACGCTTACTCTTTGGAAGAAAAATTATGACCAACCTAGATAGCATGTTCAAAAGCAGAGACATTACTTTGACGACTAAGGCCATCTAGTCAAGGCTATGGTTTTTCCTGTGGTCATGTATGGATGTGAGAGTTGGACTGTGAAGAAGGCTGAGCGCTGAAGAATTGATGCTTTTGAACTGTGGTGTTGGAGAAGACTCTTGAGAGTCCCTTGGACTGCAAGGAGATCCAAGACTAAGGTCCATCTAGTAAAGGCTATGGTTTTTCCTGTGGTCATGTATGGATGTGAGAGTTGGACTGTGAAGAAGGCTGAGCGCCGAAGAATCGATGCTTTTGAACTGTGGTGTTGGAGAAGACTCTTGAGAGTCCCTTGGACTGCAAGGAGATCCAATCAGTCCATTCTGAAGGAGATCGGCCCTGGGATTTCTTTGGAAGGAATGATGCTAAAGCTGAAACTCCAGTACTTTGGCCACCTCATGCGAAGAGTTGACTCATTGGAAAAGACTCTGATGTTGGGAGGGATTGGGAGCAGGTGGAGAAGGGGACAACCGAGGATGAGATGGCTGGATGGCATCACCGGCTCGATGGACGTGAATCTGAGTGAACTCCGGGAGTTGGTGATGGACAGGGAGGCCTGGTGTGCTGTGATTCATGGGGTCACAGAGTCGGACAGGACTGAGCGACTGAACTGAACTGAACTGAAAAGCAAACATTGTATCCAGATTAGGAAACACTCTTCCCATTTCCAAGGAAGGATGAGAAGATCAAAGTGGGGCAGAAATACACTGAATGTGTGAGAAACTGATAGACAGTTAGGTCGGAGTCATTGAAATGTTTAAAAGCTTGTAAGATCACATGATCATATTTCTGTTTTAAAAGGATTCTTCTCGCACCATGTGGAGACTTACCTAAGAGGGCAAGAGAAGAAAGAGAAAGGTCAGGTCTTGTGCTGATGATCTAGTACAAATTAGAGATTACAGTCACTTACTGTCACTTAACTATAGTGCTATTAGTGGTTGAAATAAGAAGTAGTTAGATTTGGGACATATTTATGATATTATGCCTGAGTAGCTCAAAAGATAATGATACTCATTACTGAAAATGGAATTGCTTGTGATATATCATGTTTGGGAAAAAAAGAATTAAAATTTAAATGTAATAACCTTTTAATGTTTAGACATACTGGTTGACAAGTTGAGATGCAGTAATAGGCAGTTAATTATTTAAGTTTACAGTTCAAAAAATAAATTAGGATTAAATTTCAATTTTGAAAGGCATAGGATAGGATGACATATTTTAAGAAACAGAGATATATATCTGTATTAATATGTTAATAAAGATATTTTTCATCAGCATTATGTGATAATCTTTTTTTTTACAAATAAATTCAGTGTAAAAAAATTTCCCAGGTGGCACACTAGAAAAGCATGAGAAACAAAAGAAGCAGCTTGAGTCCTTGGGTCAGGAAGATCCCCTGGAGTAGGAAATGGGAACCCACTCCAGTATTCTTCATTGGAAAATTCCACAGACAGAAGAGGCTAGCAGGCTACAGTCCATAAAGAATCAGACACAACTGAGCACACACACACATAAAAATTTTGACCTAAAGGTTCAAAAAAGCAAGTAGAATAAATATATTTACAAATTATTGCAGAAGTAATACAAGAGAAATAAGAAAGCCTTCCTCAGCGATCAATGCAAACAAATAGAGGAAAACAATAGAATGGGAAAGACTAGAGATCTCTTCAAGAAAACTAGAGATATCAAGATAATATTTCATGCAAAGATGGTCACAATAAAGGACAGAAATGGTATGGACCTAAGAGAAGCAGAAGATATTACGAAGAGGTGGCAAGAATACACAGAAGAACGATACAAAAAAGATGATCATGATGCAGATAATCACAGCGGTGTGATCACCAACCTAGAACCAGACATCCTGGAATGTGAAGTCAAGTGAGCCTTAGGAAGCATCACTACCAACAAAGCTGGTGGAGGTGATGGAATTCCAGTTGAGCAATTTCAAATCCTAAATAATGATGCTGTGAAAGTGCTGCACTCAATAAGCCAGCAAATGTGGAAAACTCTACAGGGACCAGAAGACTGGAAAAGGTCAGTTTTCATTCCAGTCTCCAAAAAGACAGTGCTCAAATCAAAGAGTGCTCAAATTACTGCACAATTGCACTCATCTCACATACTAGTAAAGGAATGCTCAAAATTCTCCAAGTCAGGCTTCAACAGTACATGAACCGTGAAATTCCAGATGATCAAGCTGGATTTAGAAAAGGCAGAGGAACCAGAGATCAAATTGCCAACATCTACTGGATCATTGAAAAACTAAGAGTTCCAGAAAAATATCAGTTTTTGCTTTATTGACTATACCAACTCCTTTGACTGTGTGGATCACAATAGACTGTGGAAAATTCTGAAAGAGACTGGAATACCAGACCACCTTACCTGCCTCTTGAGAAATCTGTATGCAGGTCAGGAAGCAACAGTTAGAACTGGACATGGAACAACAGACTGGTACCAAATAGGGAAAGGAGAACGTCAAGGCTGTATATTGTCACCCTGCTTATTTAACTTAAGATGCAGAGTACATCATGAGAAATGCTGGACTGGATGAACACAAGCTGGAATTAAGATTGCTGGGAGAAATATCAGTAACCTCAGATATGCAGATGACAGCACCCTTATGGCAGAAAACAAAGAACTAAAGAGACTCTTAATGAAAATGAAAGAGGAAAGTGAAAAAGTTGGCTTAAAGCTCAACATTCAGAAAACTAAGATCATGGCGTCTAGTCCCATCACTTCATGGCAAATAGATGGGTAAACAGTGAAAATAGTGACAGACTTTATTTTTCTGGGTTCCAAAATCACTGCAGATGGTGACTGCAGCCATAAAATTAAAAGACACTTACTCCTTGGCAGGAAAGTTATCACCAACCTAGTCAGCATATTAAAAAACAGAGACATTACTCTGCCAACAAAGGTCCATCTAGTCAAAGCTATAGTTTTACCAGTAGTCATGTATGGACATGAAAGTTGGACTGTAAATAAAGCTGAGCACTGAAGAACTGATGCTTTTGATCTGTGGTGTTGGAGAAGACTCTTGAGAGTCCCTTGGACTGCAAGGAGATCCAACCAGTCCATCCTAAAGGAAATAAGTCCTGAATATTCATTGAAAGAACTGATGCTGAAGCTGAAACTCCAATACTTTAGCCACATGATGTGAAGAACTGACTCATTTGAAAAACCCTGATGCTGGGAATGATTGAAGGAAGGAGGAGAAGGGGACAACAGAGGATGAGATGACTGGATGGCATCACCGACTCAATGGACATAAATTTGAGTAAACTCCGAGAGTGGAGATGGACAGGGAGTCCTGGCATGATGCAGTTCATGGGGTCACAAAGAGCTGGAAGCAACTGAGCTACTGAAGTAAACTGAATACAAGAGATAGTTAAAATTCTGAGTGAGGAAAAACCAAAATATGTCATTCAATTTTATAAAGGCTCTTCCGTTGAAGGAAATGAGAATAAAGCTGAAGGCTCAGTTTGATTTCACTGCTGAAAAATGTACAAACTAAATTAGATAGAGCAGCCATGGTCAAACATTTTGAACCCATTATTTATTTGTACCTGCCTGCCTTAATCTTGGGAAGCTGATAATCACTGAGCAAGGCAGAGTGGTTTGCAGGAAAGCCAAGCATTCTTTTTCTGGGTGTTCATCTTCCATTAACCTTCAAGTAAAAGCTGAAGAGAAACAAGCCCTTGGTGAAGTCTGGGCTCTGCAGTTGGCTGATCAGATAGATAAAGATTTAGAATGAAGAGAGAGAGAGAATGGAAAAGATGAAAGGTAAAGTCTAGTTTACCTCACTACTTAACATCAGAAAGAGAAGAAACAAATGGCAAAAGAGATTAAGAACTGACCAGTGTGGTAGGCAGCAAATTCAGAGATACTTCTGGCCTATAGAAAAAGTGAAAAAAGAAAAAAGGAGCAACCCAGGGGGTCAAAGAATACTTATAGGTTCAGGATGATGAAGTCTTATTGCTTTTGCTCAGTTGTGTCTGACTCTTTGCAACCCTGTGGACTGTAGCCCATCAGGCTCTTCTGTCCATGGGATTCTCCAGGCAAGAATACTGGAGTAGGTTGCCATGTCCTTCTCCAGGGGATCTTCCTGACCCAGGGATCGAACCCAGGTCTCCCACATTAGAAGCAGATGCTTTAACCTCTGAGCCACCAGGGAAGCCCACTGAAGGGTATAGGATATAAGAAAATAGAAATAGTGAATATAACCAATATTGTAGAAATTTTATTTATAATTGGTAAAGATAAATGAGGCAGTAATTAGAGAAATTAAAAAAAATTGTTTTAAATTGGGAAATGCCCGACATGTTTTTATACCGATCAGATTCATTTTCAGGTCATTGTTTATCAAGCATGTTTTATGTGATACAGGCTTTCCTGGTAGCTCAGCAGTAAAGATCTGCCTACAGCGCAGGAGATGCAGGAGACATGGGTTCGATCTTGGAATCAGGGAGATCCTCTGAAGGAGGGCGTGGCATCCCATTCCAGTATGCTTACTGGGAAAATCCCATGGACAGGGGAGTCTGGTGGGCTACAATCCATGTGGTCACAAGGAGTTGGACATGACTGAAGGAACTGAACCACATGTACATGGTATCTCTCACTTTTTCATGCACATAACATGAAACACTTTTAAAAAAAAGCTCTCTCCTCTCTGGGACGTTATGTTTGAGTGGGAAGAGCCATATAATACATAAAGAATTCATCAGGTGAAAGTTATACAGTAAAATAAAAGAAGATCAGAGTTACAGAATGATGGGAGGTACGAAGGAGTATTTTATATATAATAACCAGGGGAAGCAGAGGACCTACTGCTCAGAGAAAATAGCATCTGCCATGGCTCAGGGATAGAGAACAAAGAATAGGTTAGTGTGATGATCACACAACAAGGTGATAAATCAATGTCAGGTTGAGAGCAAGGAAGAAGGTGCTGGGAGATGAGGTCATAGACGTAATGTGGCATTGATCACAGAAATCCTGTAGGACATGATTAAAAGTTTAAATTCAATAAATGAAAAGCCTATTGGGGTGCAGAATAGAACAGTGGTCCCTGACATTTTTGGCACAAGGGACCAGTCTCATGGAAGACAATCTTTCCATGGACCAGGGCAAGGTTGGGGGGGGTTGTCTCAGGATGATTCAAGTACATTAAATTTATTGTGATCTTTATTTCTATTATTATTACATCAGCTGCACTTAGATCCCAGAGGTTGGGGACCCCTACCCAGTTTATGTTGAAAAAAGATTATTCTTGCTGTTGTGTTGAGAAGAGACTGGGGAGAGGGTAAAAGGAAGAAGCATGGAGATAAGTTAAAATGGAAATTACCAGGTAAAACATGATGACTGCTTGGATTAATACAGTGGCTAACATCCAAATATAAATAGAAAATTTTTAAAGAAGTCGGGGAAAATAAAAGGCTGCTGAATACACACTGGAAACAATTGAATGCCAGAAAGCAGTGAAGAACATATTAAAAACATTTAAAGAAAATAAAAACAACTGTCACACCATCATTCTATATTCAGAAAAACTGTTCCTCAAGAATATAGTCAAATAAACACTTTTTTTTTTGAGAATAAAAGCTAAGAGTATTTGTCGCTAGAGATCTTCACTAACAAAAATGTTAAAGGAAGTTCAAAGTTGTTAAAAATATGGTGTAAAAACTTTATTTTATCTTCTCTTTTGATGCATAACTACATGCACAATTAGGGAAACATTGAAATTAAACAAAAACTTCTTACTTGATTTCTGAGAAATGAAATATTTGGCTTTATATTTGAAAGTAGGAACTAACACTAATATTAAATGCATAAGCTTCTCAACATTTTTAAGGTAATTCAGCCAACGAGTCAGCTAATTTCTACAGAATAGTCATGCTATTTTAGCTATTATCTTAAAAAGTAGCTGATATAAAGCAGATCTGAAACACAATGGCTGTTGGCAACAATTTACTTTTCAAATAATATTTTGCTGACTTGGACTTGCAAACAGAAATGACACCGCTCACTAGAGAATTACATATATTTATGTAATCAATAAACTTTTCTTAGTATACCAACTGCCATGAAAACACTCTCAGGTGGCTTTGTTTTTAACACCATGGCCATGAGATGAAATTCTAAAATTTTGGGGACAGGATTTCTCATGAGCTGAATATTCTAGGCCAGGTGTTGCAAACTAATTTTGCTTACACTGTCTCAACATATTTAGGCTATAAGAAGCCAATTTTATAAATAGAATATTGGTTGAGAAAGGTTAGTATCATCAGAGCTAAGGAAAAACAATGCACACAAATTTTTTTTTTTTTTTTTGTGGCTTGATGCTAGTTATAAAATAAAACAGAAGATTTCTACACTGTTTCACTGTTCAAGAAGCTAAGATATAGCATTTGAAAGCAATGGAAAATATTTATAAAATTGTTATTATTAATTTATTAGATAGTGATTTTATTGTAGAAATCTTAGTCGCTCAGTCATGTCTGACTCTTTGCAACCCCATGGACTGTAGCCCACCATGCTCCTCTGTCCAGGCAAGAATAAGAGTGTGTTACCATTTCCTTCTCCAGGGGATCTTCTGACCCAGGGATCAAACCCAGTTCTCCTGTATTGCAGACAGATTATTTACATCTGAGCCACCAGAGAAGTCCAACTTATTGCAGAATAGGTAGTTTAAATTATGAAATCTAATTGTTTTAAACTAACAAAAGTGATTATTTTTATATTAAAGAAAAGTCTTAGAACTACAGTGTTGTATTTGTCAGATTATGTCTATTTATCCTTCTGTGAAAAATTCCTTTTGTTTCGTCAAGTTGACGTCAGCATTGGAATATTATATTCTGTATTAAAACCACAGTTCCTATTTGGATTATATTTAGCTAGCCTGAAGTATTTCAAAGCACTGAGCACCAGTAAATCATAAGTGGATCCTTAAATCTGCCTTAAGTTTTTTCCCTCAGCTCAAATTCACAAAGCTGCCTTAGGACTATCAATCTAGTAAATATATAACTCTTCAGAGTGCCTTTATAAAAAAAAAAAAGGAATTAGAGAATCATCATGAAGGAAAATCAACAGATCAGTCAACTATCTGAAACTAAACCAAGAAACACACCAAACAAACCAAACAACAGTTAGGAATCAGTATGGAAGTTCCCATTTCCCCTTAATTAAAAATTAGACACTTTAGAAAGAAAACAATATTTAATGAAATTTTTAAAGAAAATTGTTCTAGAAACAAATGACTTTAAGAATACTTAGGAAATTTTATAACATGGGCATGATAAGGACATAGTGATAATATGAAATAATTTTGAGCTGATGCTTCCACAAAAAAATTGAGCAACTCAATGTTCCAACTTATATTTTACTCCAAGATTTGAAGATATTAAATATGAACTTGAATAGAATCTAACATTCACAAGTCTGTGGCTTGCAATTGATTGCTTTATAAACTGAAAATTTTAACAATTTATGAAGTCATCATCAACCTAATCCTAAAAAAATCAATTTTGATATTGATGAAATTTTCTCAGCTTCTATGTTCTATCTGATGAAAAATTTAACCAGTTTTATGTTGATTTAATTTTTGCCTCTTTAAAAGACAAACCTTGATTTTCACATAGAGTATAAATTATTATATCATAAGTTTCTTCTTTACCTTCTGGAAATCATTGACTTAATTTAATTTTCATTATGTTGAAGTGCTTCCTTGAGATCCTTGAGATATACTCTCAGAAACTGTATGCATTTTCTGAGATCTTGCATAAAAAATCCCTTATATTTGACTTTCCCTGAGATGACATCTTGATAACAAACAGAATTCTTGGCTCTCCACCTCTTATTTCAAAGCTTTACAAAGTGTTTCCATTGTTTTCTGGCATTCAGTTTTACGTTCAATAAGACATGGTTTTGCTGCTGTGCTATGCTCAGAACCTCAGTCATGTCCAACTCTTTGCAATCCCATGGACTATAAGGCTCCTCTGTCCATGAATTTTCCAGACAACAATACTGTATTTTCCTAGATCAAGGATCAGACTTATGTTTTCTGCATTGGCCATAAAGTAAGATCTCTCAGTTGTGTCTGACTCTTTGCTACACCATGGACTATACCAGTATTGGCAGGCTGATTCTTTACCACTGTGCCACCTGGGAAGCCCTAGATATGCTTGCACTAATAATAAAAAGATGTCACTTTGGTTCATTCATTTTTAAGCAACATTCCAGGTGAAGTGCTGGTAACATATTTTTGTCTTCAACTTTAACAATTTGTGTACATTCATATTATCTTCTTTCTTTATTTTTCATTTCTTATTTTTCTTCTTCTCTTTCTTGCTCTGTCTCTAGCAATTCCTCCCTTTCTTTAACCCTGCCAAGAGCTGGTTAGTTCAGTTCAGTTCAGTCACTCAGTTATGTCCGACTCTTTGCGACCCCATGAATCTCAGCACGCCAGGCCTCCCTGTCCATCACCAACTCCCGAAGGTCACTCAGACTCACGTCCATCGACTCAGTGATGCCATCCAGCCATCTCATCCTCGGTCGTCCCCTTCTCCTCCTGCCCCCAATCCCTCCCAGCATCAGGGTCTTTTCCAGTGAGTCAACTTTTCACATGAGGTGGCCAAAGTACTGGAGATTCAGCTTCAACATCATTTCTTCCAAAGAAATCCCAGGGTTGACTCCTTCAGAATGGACTGGTTGGATCTCCTTGCAGTCCAGGGACTCTCAAGAGTCTTCTCCAACACCACAGCTCAAAAGCATCAATTCTTCAGTGCTCAGCCTTCTTCACAGTCCAACTCTCACATTCATCCATGACCACAGGAAAAACCATAGCCTTGACTAGACGGACTTTAGTCAGCAAAGTAATATCTCTGCTTTTGAATATGCTGTCTAGGTTGGTCATAACTTTTCTTCTAAGGAGTAAGCATCTTTTAATTTCATGGCTGCAGTCAGTGCTGGGGTATTGTCTTCCATGAAAAACCGCAATTCTAACTGGGAGGTTATTTAACAAGCTTGACATTCTTTTAAAAATTAGTAATTTAATTATGTTTAAAATAAGGTTATTACTTCTACTATTTGTCTGATTATATATTTTTACAATCTGTGGCATTCTGTCCTTGGTGTCTCCAATTATTTGTGTATGATGCCTTTTGCTCCTGTCTCCATGACATTCTTTTTATACTTATAAGTAATTTTTACTCTTTTGTTCTTTGTGTGTTATGCATTCCTTATTAACTATTTGAAATCATGAATGCAATTTAGTCATAACTTTTCTTCTAAGGAGTAAGCATCTTTTAATTTCATGGCTGCAGTCAGTGCTGGGGTATTGTCTTCCATGAAAAACCGCAATTCTAACTGGGAGGTTATTTAACAAGCTTGACATTCTTTTAAAAATTAGTAATTTAATTATGTTTAAAATAAGGTTATTACTTCTACTATTTGTCTGATTATATATTTTTACAATCTGTGGCATTCTGTCCTTGGTGTCTCCAATTATTTGTGTATGATGCCTTTTGCTCCTGTCTCCATGACATTCTTTTTATACTTATAAGTAATTTTTACTCTTTTGTTCTTTGTGTGTTATGCATTCCTTATTAACTATTTGAAATCATGAATGCAATTTTCAAAAGTTTCCTCTTTTAAGCTTCTGTATTGAATTTTAAGTTATGAAAATTCTAAGTTATGCTTCTTTTGTCTATCTTGTAATCAGTAATTGCAATTTTTTTAATATAAGTTTCTTTGCATTTCATTTTCTTTTTGTTCACTTTGGCTTTTCTTCTACAGGCTAATAAGTGATATTTCACTGCCCACATACTTTAGTCATCATGGATTCACCAGCTGTCATTTATAGCTTGGGATACTGAGGGCTGCTGGCAATCATGGAATGACAGGCAATGACAAGTAGTTAAAGGCTGAGCCAAATAAAACAGACCGGCAAGTTGTGAATCTGGTGTTTGGACCAACAGGCTTCACATTTCTCATGCTTTGCCAGAGATGAACATGGCAATACTGGAATAGTCACATTTGTCCACAGAGTTGAGGTAGACCAGCAATCTCTGCCACAAGTTCCACCACAGAAGTGCCCTGTACCATTTCTTTTTATTCCATTTTCATTTCTGATGTTATAAAGCATGGTGCACTGCTACTACCAGACTGTCCATCAGCTACATGTTATTTTCTTTAATTTTGAAAAATAATGACTTTTGTTTTTTTAGAAAACATAAATAAACCATCCTCTTATTGGAAAAAAAAAATCAGATAATAACCAAAACTTTGGATAAAATGTTTAAGAATCCCTCTATTATTCAAAAATATTTATTTGCATATTGTGATCATTATGTTCAACCTTTGTGCATATATACACATATACACAGATACATATGCATATATACACATCATATATATGTACTCACGCATATGTATTTACACAAATACATGCATCATGATTAACCTGTTTCTAGGTACTAATTTTGGTAACCTAGTATTGTTGTTGTTCAGTCTCTCAGTCCTGTATGACTATTTGTGACCCAATGGACTGCACCACACCAGGCTGTACTGTCCTTCACCATCTCCTGGAGCTTGCTGAAACTCGTCCATTGTGTCAGTGATGCCATCCAACCATCTCATTCTCTGTCATCCACTTATCCTCCTGCTTTCAATCTTTCCCAGCATCAGGGTCTTTTCTAACAAGTTGGCTCTTTGCATCAGGTGGCCAAAGTATTAGAGTTTCAGCTTCAGCATCAATCCTTCCAATGAAGATTCAAGGTTGATTTCTTTTAGGACTGACTGATTTGATCTCCTTGCAGTCCAAGGGACTCTCAAGAGTCTTCTCCAATGCTACAGTTCAAAAGCAACAATTCTTCAGTGCTCAGCCTTTTTTATTGTTCAACTCTCACATCTGGACATGACTACTGGAAAAATCATAGCTTTGATTATATTAACCTTTGTTGACCAAATATTGTCTTGGCTTT
Source organism: Aepyceros melampus (assembly GCA_006408695.1). Classification (NCBI taxonomy): domain Eukaryota; kingdom Metazoa; phylum Chordata; class Mammalia; order Artiodactyla; family Bovidae; genus Aepyceros; species Aepyceros melampus. The sequence continues at coordinate 42,905 of SJXQ01009625.1, read as the reverse complement.
TTAATATGCTGCCTGGGTTGGTCAAGTTTTTCTTCCAAGGAGCAAGTGTCTTTTAATTTCATTGTGGCAGTCACCATCTGCAGTGATTTTGGAGCCCAAGAAAATAAAGTCTGTCACTGTTTCCATATCTATTTGCCATAAAGTGATGGGATTGGATGCCAGGATCTTTGCTTTTTGAATGTTGAGTTTTAAGCCAGCTTTTTAACTCTCCTCTTTTACCTTGATCAAGAGGCCTATTAGTTCCTCTTTGCTTTCTCCCATAAGGGTGATGTCACCTACAAATCTGAGGTTATTGATATTTCTCCAAACAGTCTTGGTTCCAGCTTGCACTTCATCCAGTCCAGCCTTTCTCATGATGTAGTCTGCGTATAAGTTAAATAAGCAGGGTGACAATAACAGCATTGACATATTCCTTTACCATTGGAACCAGTCTGTTTTACCATGTCTAGTTCTAATTGTTGCTTCTTGACCTGCATACAGATATATCAGGAGGCAGGTAAGGTGGTCTGGTATTCCCAAGTCTTGAGAAATTTTCCATAGTTTGTTGTAATCTACACAGTCAAAGGCTTTATCATAGTCAATGAAGCAGAAGATGTATTTCTGGAATTCTTTTGCTTTTTGTCCTATCCAATTGATTTTTGCAATTTGATCTCTGGTTCCTCTGTCTTTTCTAAATCCAGCTTGAACATCTGGCAGTTCTCAGTTCATGTACTGGTAAAGCCTAGCTGGTAGAATTTTGAGCATTACTTTACAAGCATGTGAGATGAGTGCAATTATGCAGTAGTTTAAACATTCTTTGGCATTGCCTTTCTTTGGGATTGGAATTGAAACTGTCTTTTTCCAGTCCTGTGGCCACTGCTGTTTTCCAAATGTGCTGGCATATTTAGTGAAGCATTTTCACAGCATTATCTTTTAGGATTTGAAATAGCTCGGCAGGAATTCCATCAACTTCATTACCTTTGTTTGTAGTGATGCTTCCTAAGGTCCATTTGACTTTGCACTCCAAGATATCTTGCTTTAGGTGAGTGATCATGCCATTGTGTTATTTGAGTCATTAAGATCTTTTTTGTATAGTTCTGCTGTGTATTCTTTCTACCTCTTCTTAATCTCTTCTTCTGTTATGCCACACCATTCCTTTCCTTATTGTGCCCATCTTTGCATGAAATGCTACGTTGGTGTTTCTAACTTTATTTATTTATTTAACCATTTATCATTTATTATTATTATTTGTTTTTTTACTTTACAATATTGTATTGGTTGATGTATGTTTCTAACTTTCTTAAGGAAATCTCTAGTCTTCCCCATTCTATTGTTTTCCTTTATATCTTTGCATTTTTCACTTAGGAAGTCTTTCTTATCTCTCCTTGCCATTCTTTGGAACTTTCCATTCAATCGTGTATATCTTTCCTTTTCTCCCTGCTTTTTGTCTCACTTCTTGTCTCTCAGCTATTAGTAAGACCTTCCCAGACAACCATTTTGACTTATTGCATTTTGTTTTCTTGGGGATGATCACTGCCCCCTGTACAGTGTTATGAACTTTCATTCTTCATTCCCATTGTTCTAGCACATTATATGTATATTTTCTATACATACATGTAAATTTTGTAGTTGTTTTTGTTCAGTCCCTAAGTCATATCAGATTCTTTGTGATCCCATGGACTATGTCACACTAAGCTCCTCTGTCTTCCACTATCTCTTGGAGTTAGATCAAATTCATGTCTATTGAGTCAGTGATGCTATCCAACCATTTCACCCTCTGTTGTCTCCTTCTCATCTTACCCTCAATCTTTCCCAGCATAAGGGTTTTGTCCAGTGAATAGCCTCTTTGCACCAGGTGGTTGAAGGACTGGAACTTCAGCATCAGTCCTTCTAATGAATATTCAGAACTGATATCCTTTAGGATTGACTGGTTGGATCTCCTTACAGTCAAAGGGACTCTCAAGAGTCTTCCAGCACCACACTTCAAAAGCATCACTTCTTTGGTGCTCAGCCTTCTTTATTGTCCACTCTTACATTTGTACATGACTACCTGAAAAACCATTGTTTTGACAATATGAACTTTTGTCAACAAAATGATCTCTCTGCTTTTCAATACACTCTTTAGTTTTGTCATAGCTTTTTTCCAAGGAGCATGGGTCTTTTAATTTCATGGCTATAGTCCCTGTCCACAGTGATTTTGGAGCCCAGTAACATATAATCTGTCACTGTCTTCTATATATGCAATGAAGAGATGGGACTGTATGCCATAATCTTAGTTTTTTGAACGTTGAGTTTTAAGCCAGCTTTTCTACTCTCCTATTTTACTGTCATTAAGAGACCCTTTAGTTCCTTTTCACTTTCTGTCATTAGAACGATATCACCTTCATATCTAAGATTATTGATATTTCTCCCAGCAACCTTGATTCTAGCTTGTTACTCATTCAGCCTAGTATTTCTTATCTATATTCTGCATAGAAGGTAAATAAGCAGGGTGACAATATACAACTTTGTTGTACTCCTTTCCAAATACAATTGTTTCATGTCTGGTTCTACTTGTTCCTTCTTGAACCACATACAGTTTTCTCAGGAGACAGGTAAGGTGGTCTGATACTCCCATCTCTTTAAGAATTTTCTACAGTTTGTTGTAATCTACACAAAGAAATATATGTTTTGTAAATATATTTAATGTATTTATAGAAACTGTTAATAAGTTATATAAATATTTTAAGGAAAACTTTAAGTTCCTGGCACTCTTTTCTTCTCTTTAAAAGAGACTCCTTAATTCTTATTGTAACTGTTTATAATCTTAGGCTAAATGAAAGGATTAAATGATGAAAATGCTCATGAACATCTTATGAATGGTATTATTTACATAAACAGCTACCTTAAGGTAATGGATTGTCATCCATGGAAGAGGAAAAATAGATTTTACCATTGTCTTTCAGATTAAATATAAAAATGGAACTCACATTTCAAGTTAATGCTTTCCTCAATAGCTAAACTTAGTAAATCAGTGGAAAGTGTATTTTTATTATGAAAAGAGTTGCAACAGACTAACCAGTCTGATGCCAAAATAGGTTTGAAGGGTGCCACAAACTTGCCCTGTTTTAATTTCATAAACAACAAACCTTAATATTACAATATCTTTGGCAAACTTTTTTTTACAGATGCTGATTACTCTTACCACCAGCTTCAATGTGCTTTAGCTTTTGACATTGAGACATAAAAATCATCAGGTATCTCAGTTCACACAATAATCTCTTGTTTACATAGTTTGAGACCATTTTAACTAGATTTTTATTTGTTTAACAAAAATAAGTTTCTAGTACTGCATGGCTAAAAAACTTGCTTTAAATTATAAGTCGAAAAATTGTTTTCTAAATGGAGTTTCTAAAACATTTCCTTGGATGCAATCCTCTTAAAATCTGGTGAGAAATAAGTACTTTAAAATAATAATTGATATATACTTATGAAATGAATTATACAGTAATAAGAAATTTCCAAAAAGAAATTCATGGCTATTTTTTCACTATATGCATTATTCTTCACCATAATTCTCTTTGTATTTAGATATGATTGACATGTAAAATTACGTTAGTTCAACATGCCATAATGTTTCAATATTCACCAAGATTTTTTAATGTGAAAGAGAAAATAAGTTTTGATTAGAAATGCTGTAAACTCAAATATATTATCATTAATAAGATAGCAACTGAGTTGATATGTGGTATTATTAATTTTCATATACAAATAAATTTATTTAGAAAATAAAACTCATCTACATTTTATTGCACTGTAGATCAGGTAATGTCAATATATATTTGAAATGGTACTTTAATAGACTTGTGAAAGGTATTAATTTTAACAAAACAATACATATCATTGATAACTATATATTTGCTCCAAAATATTCTCAAGAAAGCATGGAAACTTTATTTCTTTTTCAGAAAAGGAATTTTATTCAGGAGACATATATTTATATTTTATTCTGTTCTGAACTTATGTTCTTTGGCATAGAGTTGTATATTTTACAGTCTTCTCTCCGTTTACTTTTGTAGTACAATTTTGCTATAACTGCCAATCTCTTTTTATAAAGAATCTGCAGTCCTCCTACATAATGTTTTTAAAGGTATTATTCAAATGGTTTGTCTGAATTAACAAATACCTCATTCTAGGAAATTTTTGTTTGCATCCTTACTTAATAAAAATACTTCCCTCCACTTCTTTTTCCCTTCAACTTTAGTGAGAAAATATTTTAACTGTGAAATTTCTCTTTGCAAAAGAGAACATTTTACTCGATTTAGTTGCTGTGGTAGTATTATTATAACTTTGTCAATCTGTGTTAAATGTTTAAACATATAATTTAAAATGAATGACTTTTCCTTTTACAACCTCATTTTTGAAACATACATTTTTTTAAACTAATTTTTATTTTTTAGTTTGTTTTGCTTTACAATACTGTATTCATTTTGCTATACATTGACATGAATCAGCCACGAGTATACATGAACTCCCAATCCCGTCCCCCACCTCCCCCCTTCCCGCCCCACACCTTCTCTCTGGATTATCCCCGTGCATCAGTCCCAAGCATCCTGCATCCTGCATCAAACAT
>SJXQ01009625.1:0-36104 GCA_006408695.1 Aepyceros melampus | reverse complement strand
TTCATGTTGATGTATGACAAAAACCATCACAATATTGTAAAGTAATTATCCTCCAATTAAAATAAATAAATTAATTTTTTAAAAAACGTTGTGCCCTTAAGCTACACAGAGACTTCTTAAATGGGATACAAAAAGCATGAAACATAAACAAAAGAAAAAGATAGTTTACATTGCATGAACAAATAAAATTATCAGTCCTTCAAAAGATACAGTTAAGACAATGTGAAGACAAACACAAATTGGAAAAAAAATATTTCCAAAACACATATATGACAAAAACTTGGGTCAGAATGTATAAAGAAATTTTACATCTCAATAATAAGACAACTAAATCAATAAAACTGGAAAAATATTTGCACAGTTTCTTCCACAAAAATGGTAAATGGATTGTAAATAAGCACATGAAAAGATGCTCAGCATCATAGCCATCAGAGAAAGGCAGGTTAAAACCACAAAACATACCATTAAAATTATTTTTTAAAATTGTAAAAACCATTTGGAGCAGAATTTAGATCAGAATATCATTTTAGTATATTATAAATAAAACATAGATTAGAAAACAATTTAGGAAAAAAACAGATATTGTCATTACCTGTTAACACAACTAAGATAAATATGGAATATTTTTAACAGATTTTAAAAGACTACTTTTGATGCTTTCTAATTCTCATTTTCTTTGATAAATTTTAAATTAGATTTAATATCTGGACCTTAAAAGGATCAATTTGAGATGCAGTTTCAGGTTCATTGTTTAATTTTTATAGATGGAAAATATTGTGTGTTTTTTTTTTAGAAAAGACCCTGATGCTGGGAAAGATTGAAGACAAGAGGAGAAGGAGAAGGGGACAACAGAGGATGAGATGTTTGGATGTCATCACTGACTCAATGGACATGAGTTTGAGCAAACTCCAGGTGATGGTGAAGGACAGGGAAGCCTGGCATGTTCTAGTTCATGGGATCACAAAGAGTTAGACGCGACTGAAAAGCTGAACAACAATTGATTTTTATTATTTAAAATAACTAAGCAAAACTTACATGGAAATTTTATGAAAGAAATTAAAATTAAATTTAATTTAATTTAATGAGTGAAAATAAAGTAAAACTTATAACTAATAAGTTGAATACCAACTAATTAAGAAAAAATATCTTATTAGCAGTTTTAGTTTGCATTTTTTCAGTAATGAAGTTAAATATTTTTCTCACAGATGTATTTAATGGTGACATCTCTTTTGCAAAGTGTGCATCTTTTTTCTGTTGTAATTTGGGCAAATATTTTTACTGTTTTATCCTTTACCACAATTGCCTTTGANAAGGGGACAACAGAGGATGAGATGGCTGGATGGCATCACTGACTCGATGGGCATGAGTCTGAGTGAACTTTGGGAGTTGGTGATGGACAGGGAGGCCTGGGGTGCTGTGATTCATGGGGTCGCAAACAGTCAGACACGACTGAGTGACTGAACTGAACTGAACTGAACTAGTGGTAAAGAACCTCCCTGCCAATGCAGGAGATGTAAAGTTTCAATCACCGGGTTCAATCCCTGGGTTGGGAAGATCCCCTGAAAGAGGGCATGGCAACTCACTCCAGTATTATTGCCTAGGGAATCCCATGAGCAGAGGAGTCTGGTGGGCTGCAATCCATGGGGTTTCAAAGAGTCGGATGACACTAAAACAACTTAGCACACACCCAAGAGTGCTTTCATAATGTAACTGATACATAATTTACATAATTTACTAACTTGTTGAACATTATTCATAAAAGAAAATATAAGAAACTACATGTATGTTAGTTGCTCCGTCATGTCTGACTCTTTGCGACCCCATGGGATGTAGCCCACCAGGCTCCTCCAGCCATGAAATTTTCCAGGTAAAAATTCTGCAGTAGTTTGCTATTTCCTTCACCAGGGGATCTTCCTGACCCAGGGATCGAACCTGAGTCTCCTGCATAAGCTACATAAATTATAACCAATTTGGAAAGAGTGAAGGAAATTGTGATGCACTGATATATGAGGGTGTGGTGAAGTTAAAAAAAATTTAACATATATAGTGATGTCAGCAAAATGGTGATGACACTAAAACAACTTAGCACACACCCAAGAGTGCTTTCATAATGTAACTGATACATAATTTACATAATTTACTAACTTGTTGAACATTATTCATAAAAGAAAATATAAGAAACTACATGTATGTTAGTTGCTCCGTCATGTCTGACTCTTTGCGACCCCATGGGATGTAGCCCACCAGGCTCCTCCAGCCATGAAATTTTCCAGGTAAAAATTCTGCAGTAGTTTGCTATTTCCTTCACCAGGGGATCTTCCTGACCCAGGGATCGAACCTGAGTCTCCTGCATAAGCTACATAAATTATAACCAATTTGAAAGAGTGAAGGAAATTGTGATGCACTGATATATGAGGGTGTGGTGAAGTTAAAAAAAATTTAACATATATAGTGATGTCAGCAAAATGGTGAAGTAAGAGGACTGAATTCTCCCTTAGAAAGGCTAGAAAAGAAAGAGAAAGCCGCTGAAAAACCTAGTAAGATTTCTGGAAAACACTCAAAGACCTACAGCAACAAAGTGAACACACAATTAGGAAAAATCCAGAGCAGAATGGTAGGAAATTTCATTGTGTATTACTCACCTGTACCCACCTCCTGCCTGGGACAGTGCACTCTTGATCAGCCCCCAGTTGCTTCCCTCAATCCAGAGTGATCAAGGAAAACCAGTTGTGCAATGTTCCAACCAACTTGAGGGCTGCCTGGGGACTGGCGCCTGTTCCACTTAACTCTAAGCTTAAACTGAAGAGCAGCTGGAATGGCTATTGCCGTATATATATATACACACACACACACACACACACACACACACAGCCAAGGACAAAGGAATAAGGGTGGAGCCATAGACTGGACCGTGTATTGATAAAGCCCTGAGTAGAACTGGGGTGTGCATTTGGGAGCCATAGGGCATTCAAAAACAGTCATAAATTCACTGGACTCAGAAAGCCACTCATGGGCCAGGCAAGATGCTGACTCAGAAATGAACTGAGTCACCCTTAGCTTTCCTGTTGGGGTGAAAGAAGGGCAAGGAGAATGCCAGGCAAACTAGTGAAAGCCAGACAGGACAGGGAACAAGATCTACCAAGAGTGAGTAGTTGCCTGCTGTTTCTGGTAGCCAATTATGAACACACACACATCTGGACGGGGCAGGGAGGCCAGACGGGCCCGAGGAGCAGGGTCTGGGTCTCTGACGGTGTGCCAGGGCTGCACCACAGGCACGGCCGCCTGCACCAGGGGCTGCTCCAGCATGCCTGTCTCCAGCTCTGCCACCCTCTGGGGCAAACGAGCCAGAGTGGGGAAGGGGTGCACACTTAGAAGGGGTGGAACCAGTGTGGACCCAACCTCAGAGTTCTGCTGCAGCATCTTGGGACCCACCTGGCCCAGTAGGGTCGGGACAGCCACTGAGCACAGGAGAAGACTTTGCTCACACTGGGCTCTGGCTCTAGTCTTCCTCTCCCCCTCCCACCAAGGTGACAGTTGCTAGCATGACCTGGAAAGGGGTGACCCTGCCCACCTCAGCTCCAGCTCTGCCCAAAGCCTCTGGGCACACAGACTACACAGGAATGCATCCACACAAGGACAGCCCCACAAAGCCAGGACAGGTAACTTTTTCACGGAATTTCATAGAGATAGGGGATATTAAACAAAATAAGAAGACAGAGGTATCTGTTTCAAATGAAACAATGAAAAAAAAACTGAAAAAAATCTGCCAATAAGATAGATATTAATAATTTACCAGAATTCAGAACAGTAATAAGAATGTTATTCTAACTGGGGAATAGAACATACTAAGATTCACATGTTAGGGGTTCCAGAAAGAGAAGAGAGAGGAAAAGGGGCAGAAAATGTATCTGATGAAAATATGGCTAAAATTTTCTGAACCTGGGACTTCCCTTGTGGTCCAGTGGTGAGGGTTGTGTGCTTCCACTGCAGGGGGCACAAGTTCTGAAACTGGTCAGAGAACTACTTAGCAAAGGTGATTAAAACCATGAGATGGGGCCACGGCGTGCGGGCTCCTTGCAGGCTTTGTCGGCCGGTCTGCGGGGCAGGCGGCTGGCAGTCCGCGTGTGGGGCGCCGGCGTCCTCTCGCCGTGGGGTGCTGGGTGAGTGGAGCGTTCCTGGCCCCTAGCGGGTCGGCAGGGTCCTCCGGTCGGGTGGACGGGCGGGCTGAGCGCAGCCAGCCCCACACCGGGTTCCCGGAGCCTCAGGCTCGGTGAGCCTGGCTCCCAACAGCCGTCACGGCCGCCCCCACCGGACTGCAGTCCGGTCCGGGCCCCGCAGCTTCTCTCCCCAGGGAACGTCGTGTGGGTAAATTCCACTCTCTTGGCTCCTTTCCCTGGCCCCAGGGCCCACACACCCCTGGCGAGAGCTCCCAGCTTCAGCGTCTGTGTCGCGGCTCTCAAGCCCACTGCCGGCTCTGGGGTGGCCTACGGGTTAGTGAGGGGCACGGTGCGGGTAGTGCTGGTCTTTTGTTGCAAACCAACCGGCCTCTCCCCGGAGCCCGAGGGAGCTCTCCAGATGATGCTGGGAGGGTGACCGGCGCCTCGAGCCTGCCTGTGCTGGAGGAGGTGCAGAGCCGGCACCGCTGCCCTGGCCGGGTAGAGGTGAAGAAGAGAATCCCCTCCAGATGATGGGCGGCGCCGTCCTTTTCTCGAGTCCTGTCAGTCCTGGGGGCCGTCTCTGCTGCTGCCCTGGACGTCTTACCCCTCACGCACTGGCTGCATCGTAGTCATGGGAGCCTCGAGCCTGAGCAACATGCCTCTGTGTTCCCGGGGGTGTTAGCTGGAGGCCCGTTTGAACTCGGGCAGTTTGTCTGTAGAGTTCATGTTCTTAATCAGGCCACAGTGCCCTCTCTGGAGCACATCTTTCCCTTGAGCTCCAGGACTTGGTCCTGTCCACGGAGGTGGGACTTTCGTTAGATGTGACAATAACAGTATCTTAATAATGGCAATAGCTACAGCATCACTTATGTGGAAGATACCAGAGAACTGGGGCAGGGCGAGGCGAGGTTGATATGTCTTTTCACAACCCTAACTTCCTAGCTCCAGTGTATCCTGGAGAGATGGGGATGGATTTCTCCTACAAAGTCCTCAGGGATGGTAAAGCTTGCACGGCGGAGCTGAGAAAGCCCAGATCGTGTTCACAAGCTGGTAATGGAAGAGGTCCTCAGAGAAGCAGCTGACCCAAAATAGGGCAGGGCCTTGAAGCAGTTCAGGGAGCTGTCAGGCACGTCCTGTGCTGCCTCGGGTTGTGGAATATGACCGGTGAAAGGACATTGAACTGCTCAGGAAAGGCAAAGACCATTGACATCAGGACAAAGCCCTGGGAGCAAAACTCTGATGGCTGTGGGGTGGTGGAGGGGAGGAGACCGCAGCTAGCAGCTGGCTAGGTGTAAGCCAGTCACCTCCCTGAACCTCATGGATGATTGTGTGGCGAACACAGGAAATAAGAAAAGCACGTGCCAGGCACTTGGTCCCCACTGTGGCTGCGGTGGCACAAGTGCAGGTTGGTGACACTGGCGACAGTGGGGCTGTGCGGGGGTGCAGATTCTCCTGCAGCTCTCGTCTGTGTCTTCCTTGGGTTCCCTTTTTCTATCCTTTTCCTGCTGCTCCCAAGGGTAGAGCTCTGCACACCTACCTGCTTCCTCTCTTTAGACTGTAAGCGGCAGACAGCCACGCTGGTAACTTGCAAGCCCAAGGCTTATAACACCCCTTTACTAATGTGCGTGCATAAACAGCTTCCTGCCCCTAAAGTGAGCACTGGCCCCTCCCATCTCAGAGCCACTCTGGCGGTTCATAGACTTGACTCCTAGCTCTGAGGCTCGCCCCATCTCAACATCAACAATGTGTTATATTTTATCCAGCAAGTTTTAACAGAAGGGAGGGCCATGTTAGCCCCAGGCATTATGGAACCAGCAGTCTGATATATTTTTACTTCGTTTGCCTATTTCATTCAGGTTTCTTTAAATGAAAAAGCATCAATTTAACTTTATATGAATTCACAAGGGAAAAAAGGCGTTATGGAGAAACTGAAAGATTGCTGATATTCAGATAAATGTTTATTCAAAGCAAAGTATATTTAATTTTAAAAACTTCCTGAAGCTGGACATAAAAGTGCAGAGCTGAGCTCCCCTCTTCATGCCCCACACTTCCTAGCTTGTATACACGCCATGACTGGGGGAGTGGGGACACCCCCACCAATGGCCATGCCAACAACAGGTTCTTTCTGTGTTACTTTGGCTCCCCAGATCGGCCTACAAGTGGTTGCAACCTCCTGATGTTTCTAAAGTTGCTGGTCTTCCTGCCTTGAGCCTTTTTCTCTCCTCCCTGGGTTCAATCTTAACACTGAGTGAACTTTCTAATAGAAAAAGCACATCCCTCCTGCCCACAGGAAGCGCTGGATCGCCACACCTCTCCACAGCGCTGCACTCCTGGCCCAGACCAACAAGACCTGTGGCCCAGTGGATGAGGCTGGGTGCTACGTGCCTAGTTATTCTCCCAGACCTTTCATTCGGTTAACTCCTTCCCCCAGTCTGGGGAAGGGAGGTGGGCTGAGTACTTCAGGGAATGTCGTTCCTCATGACACCAGGGGCACCTCCAGCATCTGAAGCGTACTGGGACCTCCAAGCGCCAGGGCCCCATGTGAATGAACTTGAAGGATGTGGGGATGTGTTAGAAGGGGGAGGATGTACAGATGGACAGGTATATGTGACCCTGTGTTTATACCTACAGATGGCGTGCATGGAAGTAAATGTGTTGTTTTTGCTTAAGCAGAAGTCTGGATGAATGTGTATAAACTGAACAGCTTGCAGTGGTCTCTGGGATTGCTGGGGATTATCCTTGTTTTTGTTTACCACTTGAAGTGTTCTTACAGTGTGGGTCTCATGTCTGTAATTGCTCAGAATGGACAATATAAAAATGAAGTAAAATAGGATATGAGACTGAGGAGTGTGATCCTCACTTCATAATACATTGGTGCAGAAGAAAACACTAGAGGAAAACATCAATGTGTAATCTGAGTACTGGGGTTAAGAATAATTTTATTTTTAGTCTTAAAGTTTTTATCAACTAGCATAATTTACCCTTATGCCTTGAAAAAATAACTAATTTCTGTAAGCAGGAAAAAGATTTAAATCAAGTTAGTGGCCCTTTAACTCAGAATAGTATCAGTGAATGTCACCGGGCAGTGGCCAGAAGTGCTGTGTCACAGGGCGCCCAAGAGGGCCACTGTTCCAGGAAGCTGTGTTGCAAACCTCACATGTAGAGAAACGCCTCGCATAGACTTGCAGCTTCTCACGCTTACTGTCAGCTGTTGGTTCAGTGTCTTCATCATCACAGGGAGCGTTGTATCTGAATAGTCAGGTTGTCTAACAGCATTATTTAAGCGAGAGTTCCTCTTGCTGTAACAGAGATTCAAAACTAGTTTTCCCAAAGGAAACTTGGTTTCTGGTATACCATCTCAGAGGCAGAGGGAGGTTCCTGCCCCCCAGGAGCCTGCAGTATGGCCTCGTGCACGTCCCGCGGGCTGGGCTAGAGGGTGGCATGCTAAAATCAGTCACAGGTCACCCCTGACATCAGGGGACTTCAGGAAACATGGTGGTTCGCTGCTGGCTCTGTGTCCACTGAAATTTCTGGAGGGATTTCTGTCATTTAAAGCAGGGACATTGGGCAGCTTCATGTCTGCCATAGCTGACCAGCTGGCCCTCTGGCCCCCACACTAGGCTGTGCTCAGTTGCTGCCTCCAGCCGGAGCCAGGATCCCTGGCCTGTGGCCTCTCAGCACCAGTGCATGTCCACACGGCCACAGTCTAAACTTGACAAGTTCCAGCCTCCCCAGATGCTGCCTCCTCCCCTAGCAAGAGCAGATGATCACATAAATGCATCCACTCAGGAAGGGGAGGAGCCCCAAGCGCAGGCAGTCACTGGTCCACAGCTTCAGCAGTTCCCGGGAGTCTCCAAGGGTGGCCTGAGCTGTAGCCATGGAAACAAAGGAGTTCCAGGGCTCAGCAGGAACTAGGACCTCTGTCGACCAGAAGATAAGACAGGACTGTGCCCAGCCCTGAGCTGCCAGTCCCTTGGGGTGGAGGGCAAAATCATGGAAAGGATACAGCATTGTGCTCATGCGATGAAGGCTGCCTACGCTGAGGTCCACACAACACTGGCAGCCTCCCTGGCGTGGTGCTCAGCGTCAGCAGACACCTGGGGGTGGGGGGGTCTTGACAATGCTCAAGTTAGTGTGAAAAGTCCTACAACCTTAGAAATATGGTAAGAAGCAGTGAATTGTGTGCTTTAAAATGGTGGATTTTAAGATGTGTGAATTCCAGCTCTATAAAAAGTGAGTGCCTACTGAATAAAAAGCAGACACAAACAAATGAATAAAACCATGACATGGGGATGTTCCTGGATTACCTGGGTCACCCTGGTGTAATCACGAAGTCCTTATACGTGGGACCTGGAGGGTTGTAGTCAAAGAGAAGGTGGGAAGATAGGAGCATTAGATAAGAGACTCAAAGACACTATGTGCTGTCTCTGAGATGGCAGGAGAGTCTACAAGACCAAGAAGAGAGTGTTCTCCTGCTGTTCAGTCCCTCAGCGGTGTCCAGCTCTGCCACAGCATGGACTGCAGCACGCCAGACACTTCTTCCCTTCACTGTCTTCCAGAGTTTGCTCAGACTCATGTCCATTGAGTTGGTGATGTCATCTAAGCATCTCATCCTCTGTCACCGACTTCTCCTCCTAATCTTAATCTTTCCCAGCATCAGGGTCTATTCCAATGAGTTGCCTCTTCTGGTCAGATGACCAAAGTATTGGAACTTCAGCTTCAGCATTAGTCCTTCCAATGAATATTCAGTGTTGATTGCTTTTAGGATTGACTGGTTTGATTCCCTTGCTGTCCAAGGGACTCTCAAGAGCCTTCTCTGGGACCACAGTTTGAAAACATCAATTCTTCACCACTCAGCCTTCTTTATGGTCTAACTCTCACATCTGTACATGACTACTGGAAAAACCAGAGCTTTGACTATATAGAACTTTGTCAGAAAAATGATATCTCTCCTTTTTAATATGCTGCCTAGTTTCGTCATAGTTTTTCTACCAAAATTTTATGGTTAAGGTCAGTGTCCACAGTTATTTTGGAGCCCAAGAAAATAAAATCTGTCACTGTTTCCATTGTTTCCCCCATCTGTTTGCCATGAAGTGATGGGATGAGATGCCATGATCTTAGTTTTTTGAATGTTGAGTTTCAAGTTGGCTTTTTCCCTCTCCTCTTTCACCTTCATCAAAAGGCTCTTTAGTTCCTCTTCCCTTTCTGCCATAAGGGTGGCATCATCTGCATGCATGAGGTTATTGATATTTCTCCCCAAATATTGTTTCCAGCTTGTGATTCATCCAGCTTGGCATTTTGCAAGATGTACTCTGCATGTAATATAGATAAGCATGGTGACAATATACAGCCTTGATGTGCCTCTTTCCCAATTTGAACCACTTTGTCATTCCATATCCAATACTAACTGTTGCTTCTTGGCCTGCATACAGGTTTCTCAGGAGGCAGGTAAGGTGGTCTGGTATTGCCAACTCTTTAAGATGTACCACAGTTTGCTGTGATCAGTACTGTCAAAGGCATAGTAAGCCTAGTCAATAAAGCAGAATTAGACGTTTTCCAGGAATTCTTTTGTGTTTTATGTGATCCAGTGGATGTTGGCAATTTGATCTCTGGTTCCTCTGCCTTTTCCAAATCCAACTTGTATATCTGGCAGTTCTCAGTTCACATGCTATTAAAGTTTAACTTGAAGGATTTTGACCATTACTTTGCTAGCCTGTGAGACGAGCACAATTATGTGGTAGTTTGAACATTATTTGGCACTCATTTGGGATTGGAGAGAAAAGTGACCTTTTCCACTGTTGAGTTTTCCAAATTAGCTGCCATGTTGAGTGCAACACTTTAACAACATCTTCCTTTAGAATTTGAAATAGCTTAGCTAGAAATCCTACACCTCCAATAGCTTTGTTCATAGTAATGCTTCATAAGGCCCACTTGACTCCACACTCCAAGATGTCTGGCTCTAGGTGAGTGAACATACCACCCTGGTTATCTAGGTCATTAAAACCTTTTTTGTACAGTTCTGTGTATTCTTGCCACTTTCTCTTAATCTCCTCTCCTTATATTAGAGCCTTACAGTTTCTGTCCTTCTGCAGTCATTTTCACATGAAATGTTCCCTTGGTATCTCTAATCTTCTTGAAGAGATCTCTAGTCTTTCTCATTCTATAGTTTTAATCTATCTGTTTGCATTGTTTACTTATGAAGGTGTTCTTAATCTCTCTTTGCTCTTCTTCAGAACTCTGCATTCAGTTGCCTATATATTTCCTGTTCTCTTTTGCCTTTCACTTCTCTTCTTTCCTCAGGTATTTGTAAGGCCTCCTCAGACAACCATTTTGTCTTCTTGCATTTCTTTTCTTGGGGATGGTTTCAGTCACTGCCTACTGTACTATATTATGAACCCCATCCACAGTTCTTCAGGCATTCTGCATCAGATCTAATCTCTTGAATCTATTTGTCACTTTCATTGTATAATCATAAGGGATTTGATTTACTTCATGCCTTAATAGACTAAGTAATTTTCCATACTACAGGGAGGAACCACAGTCCCATCCATTAACAGAAAATTGGATAAAATATTTACTGAACGTGGCCCTGCCCAACAGAGCAAGACTCAGTTTCCCCCACAGCCAGTCCCTCCCATCAGGTAGCTTCAACAAGTCTCTTATCCTCATCCATCACAAGGCAGACAGAAGGAGCAATAATTCCAATCCCATGGCCTCCAAAATGAAAACCACAATCATAGAAAAGTGACCAAAATGATCACATGGATCACAGCCTTGTGTAACTCATGAAACTATGAGTCATGCCAGACACGGCTCCCAAGATGGATGAGTCATGGTGGAGAGTTCCAACAAAACTTGGCTCACTAGAGAAAGGAATAGCAAACCACTTAGAATTCTTGCTTTGAGAACCCCATGAACAGTAGGAAAAGGCAAAAAAAAGACACAACCCTGAGAGATGACTCCGCCAGTACAGTAGGTGTCCAATATGTTATATGCTAGGGAAGAGTGGAGAAATACAACCTGAAAGAATGATGAGGCTGAGCCAAAATGGAAATGACACCCAGCTCTGGATGAGTCTGGTGGTGAAAGTAAAGTCTGATGCTTTAAAGAACAGTATTGCATAGGAACCTGGAACATTAGGTCCATGAATCTAGGTAAGTTGGATTTGGTCAAACAGAAGATAGCAAGAGTGAGTATGGATTTTTTAGGAATCAGTGGACTAAAATAGATGGGAATGGGTGAATTTAATTCAGATGATGATTATATCAACTACTGTAGGGAAGCATCCCATAGAAGAAATGGAGTAACCCTCATAGTCAACAAAAGAGTCCAAAATGCAGTACTTAGGTGCAGCCTCAAAATGACAGAAGGTATCCTGTCCATTTCCTAGGTAAACCACTCAGTATCACAGTAATCTAATCTATGCCCCAACCACAAATGCAGGAGAAGCTGAAGTTGAATGTTTTATGAGGACCTACAAGACCTTCTAGATCTAACACCAAAAAAAAAAAAAAAAAGATCTCCTTTTCATCATAGGGGACTGGAATGCACAAGTAGGAAGTCAAGAGATACCTGGAGTAACAGGCAAGTTTGGCCTTGGGGTACGAATGTAGCAGGGCAAAGCATAATAGAGTATTACCAAGAGAACACTGTGGTCTTAGCAAACACACTCTTCCAACAACCCAAGACCAGTTTTCTAGGAGTTGGATAAAGCAACAAAATGGATTTCCCCTACAAACTCCAGAAAAGACCACAAGCCTGCTGACACTTTGATTTTAGACCTCAGAACTGTATTTTGAATTTCTGACCTCCAGATATGTAAATGAATACCTTGGTGTTGTTTCAAAGCACAAAGTTTTTGGTCATTTGTTATAACAGCAGCATTAACGAAGACAGATGTGGTTCAAGTCAGCCCCACCTCCATCTGCAGCATCACGAGTTTTATTCTTTACTGGAATGTTCCTCTGACTTCCAGCTTGTGATTCAAGAGGCCAGTGTTCATCTCCCCAAACACGGGAACCTCATCTCTTGATTATTTCTTCCTTAGTGACTGACCGATTCCATGGTCCTCATTACAGCAAAGTCTTTGAAAACTGTGTATACTCTGTTCCACATTGGTCTCTTCACATCATTTCTTGAAGCAACTTTACTCAGGGTTTGCCTTCACTACTCTATCAAAGCTGCACTTGACCCTGCCAAGGTTAACTGCCGAATCCAGTGGCCCATTTTCAATCTTCTCTTACTTGACCCATTGAAAGCACTGGACTCTTCTCCTGCCAGCGCTTACTTCACATGCCTTCTAAGAACAGTCCCTCCTACATCACTCACTGATCCTTTTTAGCCTCTTTTGATGGTTCCTTCAGGTCTGGTGTTTGTTTTTTTTGTTTTCTTGTTTTTTAAAGCAATTTCTTAATGCTTGTTCCACATGAAGCTTGACTTCCTGTCTACACCACTCAATCTATAATGTAATATCTCTGACTGGTTAGTTTCATGGTTTTAAGAGACTATATGTTATAAATTTCAGATATGAATATTTTGTCTAAACCTTTTCTCTAATTGACTTGCATGTCCAACTCTATGCATGCATCTTCACTTGGATACCTAAAGGCATTTGAGAGATGTGTATCTATAACTGGACTCATGATCTTCCCACAAAAATGAGATTCCCCGGATTGTCTCCATCTGAGAAAACGGCATCTGCATTTCCTGTTACTTAAACACAAACACCTGGAGTCAACTTTGATTCCCCTTTACCTTTCACCATATGTCCAACATGTTAGCAGTCTAGTTAATGTTGCCCATAAAATAAGTTCCTATTCCAATACCTCTGGCCATCTTTACTGCTCCTTCTGTGGTTCCAGCCAACATTACCTCTCACCTAAATTCCTGTAGAATCCTTAAAGGGGGCTCTTTTTCCTCTTTTTCTTCTAAACATAACAACCAGAGTGATTTTTTTTTTTTTAAACATATCAGCTCATGTAACTACTGTGCTCAAAACCAAAGTATCATTCTCCACTTCTCTCAGAGTAAAGACCTCTCAAAAACCTACATGACATAGACATCATGGCCCCACTGGCTCTCTGGCTTGTCTTCAACTCCTGTTTTCTTCCCTCACTAAACTCCACCCACATCAGCGGACTTGCTGGCCCTCAAATGTTGACACTCCATTCAAGCACCTTTACCACTTACAAAAATCCTCTTCACAGCTCCAGAAGCAAGAAATTCTTGAAGAACCACAGTGAGTCCCTAGAATCAATATTCTTCAAGCAATGGATTTTCGGGGTGACTGACACCACTGAAAGAGAAGCAGGAGGATTCATTTATTAATTCTGTCATGTTGTCATAGAGAGAATTACTCTGTGAGTGCAGTCAGGATGAGCTATAATTCAAAATATACAAACACATCCCTCTTTCTCCCCCAACAAACACACATGCAGGTGTCTGGTCCATGTGCACATGGCACTGCACATCCAGTTCCAACACTGATGTGCAATTATAACTCCACAGTGACAGGTAGTTTGACTCAGGTTACAATTTTAAGAGGGCGCAAGACCTGGGGCTAACTCTGGAGATCATTTCAGCCCCCTCGTGGAACTTCTGTCCCTAAACAATGAGAAGGATCATAGCGAACAAAGTAGCTGCTCTTTTTTCACACATCGATGTTTAATCACATACTGAGCCCTCCCCAAAATACAGACTGTCTCCATTATGAAATCCTACTCTTTTGAAGAGATACTACAGTCACCTGAATAATCATACAGCGCAAAGTAGCATTGATATTTTCTTAATTTATGATGTATTAAAGCATTGGTCTATATTTCTGTCTTTGTACCAGTACCATTCTGTCTTGATGACTGTGACTTTGTAGTAGACCCTGAAGTCATGAAGGTTGATGCCTCCAGTTCCATTCTTCTTTCTCAAGATTGCTTTGGCTATTTTAGATTTTTTGTATTTCCATACAAATTGTGAAATTATTTTGCCGGGAGCCAGCACAGGAGATCCCACCCATGACAAGGCCATGTGAAGAGACCTGATGGGCAAGGCAAGTCAAGTCTCAAGGGGTCCTCTGCCTGAGCATCTACCTCCCAAAACCAGAGTCTGCCTGCCTATTGTACTGTGCTTTCCACACATCACCACCTTTCTCTGGAATAAGTTAACTTAGAGATCCAACTGGTCTCCTGCATATGAAAGGAATGTCTCGGCTTAAATCCCTCTGATGGCTCTCTAACTTGCCTGACAGCTGGAGACTTTTACAACTTGTAATTGTTTACAGGCCCCCAACCATGAGAGACACGAAGCTTAAAATATCTTAAATATATAGAGCCTTTTTAGAGCTAAGAATTAGTTTGGTGAAGGGATTCGTTGGTTGAGTTAATGTTTGCCACCAGGCCCCTGTATCCTTTATCTTTTAGGCACCTGGGAGGATATTAATTGGGATGGTAATTGGGATGCAGAAATAGGAATATAGTAGTTTTGATGTTAGCACACTAGACTTTTGAGTTAATGAATTTTCTCTTCGTTATAAATCACTGTACTCCTCTTTGTTTGTTATAAATTATTGTATCCTTGCTATGTAAGAATGTAACTTTATTTAGTGCTTTCTGAGAGTGGCACCAGACTTTGGGAAGAACAACACTATTAAGCTTTCTGGTTGACAGACCCTTTTCAGAAAAGGGCCATAAAATGCTAATTGGCCTTCTGGCCAGAAGATGATGTAAATCACCTAAGACTTGTGTATACAACCAGGTATGCAGAGAGAAAGCCTGGTCTCGATAAGAGTCAGGGCTGCTGATGCTGCTTAATTTTGTAGTATCCATTGATTTCTATGTACAACCAAAAGTATAAAAGCCTTTCCAGACAATAAAGGATGGACCAGTTTCTCAGACCAGCTTCTCGAACTGGTTTCTTGGAAATCTGGCTCCCCTTGTGTCAAATCTCTCTCTCTCTCTCTCTCTCTCTCTCTCTCCCCCTCTCCCTCTCCCTCTCCCTCTCCCTCTCCCTCCCTCTCCTTTTCAGGCTGAATTCCCATATGGAGTGGGGAGGCTCACCACACGTCTACTTACTTGTCCTGGCTTCTAAGATCCACGAGAGAGGGAACCTAAGGCAGGGCACCCTCTGCTATTCAAATGGGTGGCAGTGGCCTAACGTAGATGGTACAAACCTCTTGTCCTGAGGTTTTATTAGCTTTCCCCATAAACCAAGTTATTCAGCCTCTTTTCTCCACTAAATTTCCCACTACAATATTCTTTCCTAATCTCTCTTTATATTCCTAATTAAATAGTCCTTTCCCAGACTCCAACTCTGTCCTCGCTTCAAATTCCCTGGATCCATTGGGGCTGGACCCCGGCATTATTTGTTCTAGCTCTGTGAAAAATACCGCTGGTAGCTTGATAGGGCGGAGAAGGCAATGGCAGCCCACTCCAGTACTCTTGCCTGGAAAATCTCATGGACGGAGGAGCCTGGTAGGCTGCAGTCCAAGGGGTCGCTAAGAGTCAGACACGACTGAGGACTTCCCTTTCACTTTTCACTTTCATGAATTGGAGAAGGAAATGGCAACCCACTCCAGTGTTCTTGCCTGGAGAATCCCAGGGACGAGGGAGCCTGGTGGGCTGCCATCTATGGGGTCACACAGAGTCGGACACGTCTGAAGAGACTTAGTAGCAGCAGCAGCAGCTTGACAGAGATTGCATTGAATCTATAGATTGCTTTGGGTAGTATACTCATTTTCACTATAGTGATTCTTCCGATCCATGAACATGGTATATTTCTCCATCTATTAATGTCCTCTTTGATTTCTTTCACCAGTGTTTTATAGTTTTCTATATATAGGTCTTTAGTTTCTCTAGGTAGATATATTCCTAAGTATTTTGTTCTTTTTGTTCCAATGGTGAATGGAATTTTTTTCTTAATTTCTATTTCTATTTTCTCATTATTAGTGTATAGTAATGCAAGGGATTTCTGTGTGTTGATTTTATATCCTGAAAATTTACTATATTCATTGATTAGCTCTAATAATTTTCTGGTGGAGTCTTTAGCGTTTTTTACGTAGAGAATCATGTCATCTGCAAACAGTGAGAGTTTTACTTTTTCCTTTCCAATCTGGATTCATTTACTTCTTTTTCTGCTCTGTTTGCTGTGGCTACAACTTCCAAAACTATGTTGAATAGTAGTGATGAGAGTGGGCACCCTTGTCTTATTCCTAACGTTAAGGGAAATGCTTTCAATTTTTCACCATTGAGGATAACGTTTGCTGTGGGTTTTTCATATATAGCTTTTATTATGTTGAGGTATGTTCCTTCTATTCCTGCTTTCTGGAGAGTTTTTATCATAAATGGATGTTGAATTTTGTCAAAAGCCTTCTCTGCATCTATTGAGATAATCAAATGGCTTTTATTTTTCAATTTGTTAATGTGGTGTATTGCTGCTGCTAAGTCACTTCAGTCATGTTCAACTCTGTGCAACCCCATAGACAGCAGCCCACCAGCAAAAGAGACACAGATGTATACAACAGTCTTCTGGACTCTGTGGGGAGGGAGAGGGTGGGATGATTTGGGAGAGTGGCATTGAAACATGTATAATATCATATATGAAACGAGTCACCAGCCCAGGTTCAATGTATGATACTGGATGCTTGGGGTTGGTGCACTCAGATGACCCAGAGCTATGGTACAGGGAGGGAGGAGGGAGGGAGGTTCAGGATGGGGAACACGTGTATACCCGTGGTGGATTCATGTTGATGTATGGCAAAAACAATACAATATTGTAAAGTAATTAACCTCCAATTAAAATAAATAAATTTATATTAAAAAAACATTGGTTACTCAGTAATTAGCATAAATGTTGTTTTCTTTTTTCCATGTTTCTACTTTTCTTTCTAAACTGGTACTTTTTCATTCAATTCATTAAAGAGTGCATTCTGAGCAATTCCAACGGCCAGGAGCTGTGCTGTTGACCTGAGCCCACAAAGAGGAATAAGTCTAGCCATTCACAGCCTAATGAAAGAGAAGACAGAATTATACTTAAAAGTCTTTAAGGACAGAAAAGTGAGTCTCCACCATTTTTTAATTTATCATTCCTGCAGTAATGAGGCAGCTGGAATTCTATGTTAGTGACTAAGTCAAAGGCAAGCAGGTGGGGGCTCCCCAGGGGGCGGACTTCTGCTGGATAAAGGCTAAACTGCAGTGAGTCTTTACTCAAGAAACCAGAGAGACCCAGATGATCTTACCTGAGTGTGTCCTGTTAAGGACACACAGCCTCTCACTGAGGGTCAGTTAAGCTCATTAAGTTAAGTTTAAGTTAAGCTGCTCAGTCGTGTCCAACTCTTTGCGACCTCATTGACTGTAGCCCACCAGGCTCCTCCGTCCACAGGATTCTCCAGGCAAGAATACTGGAGTGGGTTGCCATTTCCTTCTGCAGGGGATCTTCCCAACCCAGGGATCGAACCCAGGTCTCCCGTATTAGAGGCAGGCACTTTAACCTCTGAGCCACCAGGGAAGCCTGTTAAGCTCATTATTTACTGGTAATTCAGCTTTGTGAGATAACAAGGATGAGACATGGAAATTGTAATAGGGAAAAAAGATCAATGAAGGAAGCGATTAATTTGAAAGAAATGGATTGTGTCTTGGAGAAGAAATGCCTGTAAGGGAGAAAATCCACCAGACCCTTAGGAGATGGGGTGGAAGCCCATGTGACTTCTCAAAACTATTG
The DNA here is from genome assembly GCA_006408695.1 of Aepyceros melampus. NCBI lineage: Eukaryota > Metazoa > Chordata > Mammalia > Artiodactyla > Bovidae > Aepyceros > Aepyceros melampus. The sequence continues at coordinate 18,240 of SJXQ01009625.1, read as the reverse complement.
CAGCTTGGCCTTCATGGGACTTTCCTCCATTAAAAAAAATGTCAAGAAGATGTTTTATCACTGTGTTAGGAATAACATGAATGGGGACTTCTCAGGTGGTCAGTGATAAAGGATCCACCTGCTGAGTAGGAGACATGTGTTCAGTGATTGGCAAGATAACTTGGCGAAAAAAATGGCAACCCCTCTGGTGTTTCTGCCTGGGAAATCCCATGGACCCTGGAGCCTAGCAGGCTACAGTCCGTGGGTCCAAAAGTTGGACACAACTGAGCAACTCATGTATGGATGTGAGAGCTGGACTGTGAAGAAAGCCGAGCGCCGAAGAAATTGATGCTTTTGAACTGTGGTGTTGGAGAAGACTCTTGAGAGTCCCTTGGACTGCAAGGAGATCCAACCAGTCCATCCTGAAGGAGATCAGCCCTGGAATTTCTTTGGAAGGAATGATGCTAAAGCTGAAACTCCAGTACTTTGGCCACCTCATGTGAAGAATTGACTCATTGGAAAAGACTCTGATGCTGGGAGGGATTGGGGGCAGGAGGAGAAGGGAACAACAGAGGATGAGATGGCTGGATGGCATCACTGACTCCATGGATGTGAGTCTGAGTGAACTCCAGGAGTTGGTGATGGACAGGGAGGCCTGGCATGCTGCAATTCATGGGGTTGCTAAGAGTTGTACACGACTGAGCAACTGAACTGACTGACTGACTGAAGCAACTAAACAGCAACAAAACACGAATGTAATCCAGAAAGGATTCATTATTATACAGTTTTTATCGATATAACCATTTTATCCTGATATAAAAAGAATTAAACACGTTCATATGTCCCTGTAAGAATAGTGGGCTGCTGGCACTGTTCCCTCTGTGTTTCTGGGTCCCTTGGCCCTGAGAGGAGGTGCACCAGGCACAGGGATTAGGGGCACAAAGTAGTGAAATCACCACGATGTCAACTCAGGATTTCACTGATGGGCTGTCCTAGGACCCAATCATTTCTGTTGGTCAGACACAGATCCCAGGAGGAAACCTCTGGTTTGAGGCCTGCAGGAAGACTCTGGTTGGCTCCTATGCTGGAATCAGGACTGTCTTCCTAGAATCAAGTTTTTAAAAGTTTAGTTGCCCTACTGATCTGCCTACTACAGGGGAAAAAAAATGTGTGTGTGAAACATCTGCAAGTCACTTACGGTAGAAATTCATAATATCTTATATTTCTATTGATGCCATTGATTGCTTTCATGTCTTCTGGAGTCAGTTCAAAGTCAAGCACCTGGAAGGAAGGAAGAATCACATTACCTCTCCCCCAGGAAAACGGCCTGCCCCTGGGGACTGGAGGACTTTCTAGCTGGATGGGGACAAGTAAAGGGGACAGGGAAGCCATGTCTGTCCTTAGCTTACAGGTGAACAAGCCTGGGGCCCTCTGCTGAGTTCTCACCTCTACTTCCCACACTTTCTTCTGTGTCCACCTCACAAATATTACAGTGCATCAGTCCCTTAGCTTTCTAAGTGAATCACTTCAGACAGAAAAGAAATGTACTAAAATACCCTTTTGTCTTTGGACACTCCTGAATCGACACCTGAGCAAACCTTAGACTGCTTCACGCTCCCTAACATACCCTAAGTGTGACAGCATTGCACTGAAGCCATGTGGGGAGGAGTCTTCCTTGCAAAAGCCTATCCAACAATCTGATATCACACCTACTCTTTATCTATGAATAAAACTAAAAGAAACTTTATGTAAATGCATTTGTAGATAAAGTTATGAAAAGTTTAAATATTAAAGAACCCCTAAAATATCAAAAGTTCACATCATAATCATGAAATGGATAGCTCAGTTTTGTAAAGAAATTTGTTTTCTCTGAAATCATCTAGTGTTTCAATGCAACATGAATCAAAGATGACATATACATTCTCTTGTAGAAGTCAGTAAGGTGATACCAAATTTTAAATAAAAGAACTAATAAAAAGCAGCCAAGACATTCCTCAGTTCAGTTCAGTTCAGTCGCTCAGTCGTGTCTGACACTTTGCGACCCCATGAACCACAGCACGCTAGGACTCCTTGTCCATCACCAACTCCCGGAGTCCACCCAAACCCATGTCCATTGAGTCAGTGATGCCATCCAACCATATCATCCTCTGTCGTCTCCTTCTCCTGCCCCCAATCTGTCCCAGCATCAGGGTCTTTTCAAATGAATCAGCTCTTCGCATCAGGTGGCCAAAGGATTGGAGTTTCAGCTTCAGCATCAGTCCTTCCAATGAATATTCAGGACTGATTTCCTTTAGGATGGACTGTTTGATGAATTTACCATTCTGGAAATAAGACTTATTTTACAATTTAATAACACAGTACAGAAAAATGAATATTTAAATAGAAAAAAGAGGCCAGAAATGTATTTAAAGGCTCTCTATATATGACAGAGTTGACAATGAAAATCTGTGGAAAATATGGACATGTTGTTTTTATTCAGTTGCTAAGTCATATACAATTGTTTGTGACACACTGGACTGCGGCAAGGCAGGCTTCCATGTTCATCATCAACTCACAGAATTGCTCAAATTCATGTGAATCAAGTTGGTGATACCATCCAACCACCTCATCCTCTGTCTCCCCCTTCTCCTTCTGCCCTCAGTCTTTTCCATTGAGTCAGCTCTTCACATCAAGTGGCCAAAGTATTAGAGCTTTGGCTTCAACATCAGTCCTTCCAATGAATATTCAAGGTTGATTTCCTTTAGGCTAGATTGATTTGGTATCCTTGCTGTCTTAGATTTCCATTTAATAAACAAACATATATGTAACCATTTTCATATTATATTGGAAAACCAATTCTAGGTGTATTGCAGAGCCAAATTTGAATGGAAACACAGAAACAAATTTTTAGGGGACTATACACTTGATCTTAACTTAGATGGACCTGTAACATGGGCAGTGAACTTTGCCAGAATTGATGACTCAGTTCTGAGTCTAGAAATGAAGAGTATTTTTTTTTTCCATTCACTGACTATGGATCATAGTACTGTGCTGATGTGATAACCAGGTTAATTGACCACAGTCTAGCCAAATATACATGTAAAACTACATGGAGAAGTGTGCAGGCTCCTGTGACAAGAGTCATATTCACCTGCTAAAGCAAAACTGCTGAGCTGCTCTGCACTGAGCTGCAAATGCATGAGTGAGATCAGCTAAGAGGACAGCAGCTGAGCTGAGTTCAGGCTGATTGTCAAAATACAGAATCAGGAGACACAGAAATGATCTCTGCATTAAATTCTGAAAATGAGGAGAGTTTCCTGTATAGCTGTGACTAAGGGTACAATAATCGTCTCCTACAAATAAAGCAAAAAAAAAAAAAACAAAACACCTAGCTAAAGTGGACAAAGTCTTGAAGAGGAGCTTCACAAAGAGAAACTCAAGAAGATCAAATGTATAAAGATGAAACCCTATAATAATAAGGGAAAAGCAAAATAAAACCATGATGGCTTGGGGGTTGAAGATTGCTGCTATAATTTTTGGGCCCCCAAACTTCCAAATAGGAAAAGGAGTACATCAAGGCTGTATATTGTCACCCTGCTTATTTAATGTATATGCAGAGTACATCATGAGAAATGCTGAGCTGGAAGAAGCACAAGCTGAAATCAAGATTGCCGAGAGAAAATCAATAACCTCAGATATGCAGATGACACCACCCTTATGGCAGAAAGTGAAAAAGTATTAAAGAGCCTCTTGATGAAAGAGGAGAGTGAAAAAGTTGACTTAAAGCTCAACATTCAGAAAACTAAGATTATGGCATCTGGCCCCATCACTTCATGGGAAATAGATGGGGAAACAATGGAAACAGTGGCTGACTTTATTTTTTGGGCTCCAAAATCACTGCAGATGGTGACTGCAGCCATGAAATTAAAAGACACTTACTCTTTGGAAGGAAAGTTATAACCAACCTAGACAGCTATTAAAAAGCAAAGACATTACTTTGTCAACAAAGGTCTGTCTAGTCAATGCTATGGTTTTTCCAGTAGTCATGTAGGGATGTGAGTTGGACTATAAAGAAAGCTGAGCACCAAAGAATTGATGCCTTTAAACTGTGGTGTTGGAGAAGACTCTTGAGAGTCCCTTGGACTGCAAGGAGATCCAACCAGTCCATCCTAAAGGAGATCAGTCCTGGGTGTTCATTGGAAGGACTGATATTGAAGCTGAAACTGCAATACTTTGGCCACCTCATGCTAAGAATTGACTCATTTGAAAAGACCCTGATGCTGGAAAAGATTGAGGGCAGGAAGAGAAGGGGATGATAGAGGATGAGATGGCTGGATGGCATCACCGACTCAATGCACATGAGTTTGGGTAAACTCTGGGAGTTGGTGATGAACAGGGAGGTATGGTATGCTGTGGTCCATGGGGTCACAAAGAGTCAGACATGACTAAGCGACTGAACTGAACTGAACTGAAAGTTACATTTTGACGTTGTTAGAAATGGAGCCATTGAAAGGTCATGATAGTGGAGCTCTCACGAATGAGATTTTAAAATAGCATATTCATATAAGAGAATTGGGAGATCTCTGTTGCCCGCTCCATGATATTAAGATGCAAAGAGAAACCTGTGACCTGGATGAGGGCCCTCACCTGACCACACAGGAACCCTGACTCAGATCTCCAGCTTCAAAACTGTGAGAAATAAATTTCAATATTTCTCAGCCACTCAATCTGTGATATTTTATTAGAACAGTTCAAATAGTCTAAAAAAATCATATATTGCAATTTCATCAACTGAGAACAAAGAAAATAAGATGTCATTTGCACAAGATGACAGAATAAATGCTGGCATAACTCTGAAACTAACATCTGTTTTCTGTCCAACCTGAACCCTCTCCAGCCATGCTGCCTCTCCTGTTGCCACATCAGGAGGAGAAAATCACCAGGAACACACACAATACATTCATGCATGGGGAAGAATGGGCAACTTGTCTTGATTACGGAAAGTCTTGAGAGACAGACAAGAACGACCCTCGTGAAGGATGTTCCTTAGGAGCCCTCTGCCCACAGCCCCACTCATCACCTGTATGTTCTCTTTGATCCGCTTCTTGTTGTAACTCTTGGCCAGAACCACAACCCCACATTGTATCTGGTAGCGAAGGGCAACCAGAGCTGGGGTTTGCTTGTGCTTTTTGGCAATGGCACAAAGAACTGGGTCCTCCAAGAGAACGGGCAGGTCCAGGTTCACCCTGGAAGGAAATTCAGAAATGCTGAGAAGCTGAGACTAAGTACTCAGTTTGTGAGTAGTTTCACCAAACAGACCAAGTATGTCCACTCTATACCAGTGCTTCTGAAACTGTGGTCCCTGTACTAAGAGCATCAGCATTACTGGGGATCTTGTTAGAAATACAAATTTTCAGCTTAAATGCAGACACACTGAGTCAGAACCTCAACGGAGGCACTTCCTAATCTGTGTTTACAAAGTTCTCCCAGTCATTTGGATGCATATTTGAGTGAGACCAGAACTGCCAAACTTGTGGATTTTTTTTTCCTTTTTTAATTCTCATTTGTTGTTTTTCTCCATTCATAGCTCTAAAGTTTGACAATGGCATGAAAAGAAACAGTGATGGAAAAAGATTGGGAATTTTTTTTTTAATTGTCACTTTTCACAGGTATTGATACAAGTGGAATAGTCTAAAATATAGAACTATTCATTTCATCATTATTTATATTTTGTAATTTTCTATAGGTGTTTATAAAAATGGTTCATACTGAAATTTGTTATCATGATAGACCTGGAAGTTACATATTATTATCCCAATTTTAGATAAAAGATATGTGAAGTTTAGACATGTATTTTTAGAAATATGTTCATTGTTGAATAAATAAGTAAATCATGATATGAGCTTGTGTCTCTGGTTTCAACTGGGGGATTATATATAGACTTTAATGCAGACATTTGTTATTAATGGGTCAACAATCTAATACAATGTAGAAAAATTGGCTGTGTGATGGGAAGATAAAGAGAATTATTCATTCCATCCCTCCCTGCTTATCCCCTGTGCCTATGAGTTATCTGAGCAATGTATGATTTACACTATTTTATCAAAAACTGAATTTTAAATAAACTCCTTTTTGTCTTCATGGGGGTTCAATGCCATTCTTTTAGTCGTTGGGATCCCAGGGCAGCATAGGCAACAAGAACGATGTCATGTGACTTGCAGAAATCCAACAGTTTCCTCTGGTTGAGATAAGGGTGACATTCCACCTGTAGAATGTCAACAGAGAAGAGTGCCAGATTATATGGAAAGGTATTATTAATTTGACAGAAAAAGATGTAAGCTGGGAATATCAACACCAAGAGAGAAATAGACAAAAGTATGTGTATACAGTTATTTTATGATAGACATGGATGGGAAAACCAGTCTAAGACTGACTAATCAAAAGGTGGGCTCTACATTTGAGTAAATGCTTCTGAGTAAATATTTCATGTAATATTAGCATCACCATGAGCCTTTAAATTAACCCTCTAATCTGGATTATTTCCATCATCTCCAGCACATTTTTCTGTTCTGTGCTCCCTGTTGATACTCATAAATGCTGAGCCATCAAGATTTTGGATTCAGCCAAGAGAACCCCACACGAACGCTTAACACCCATCTCAGCTGATTTGTCTCTTTATTGGTTCTCGTTCCAGTTTTTTTTAATTAATTTATTTTTTACTGAAGAATGATTGCTTTACAGAATTTTGCTGGTTTCTGTCAAACCTCAATATGAATCCATTCCAGGTTTTCATGGTCTTCCTTCCGTTTGCAGTTCGCTCCAAGCCACTTTCGCCCTCCGTCTGGTCATCCTTAGATTACAGGGAAATGCCTCCTTCCTCTAGCTCTGGATTCTACCCACAATTTACCAGGAAGCCCTCCACACCTATCGACCCAGACTTTATCAGAGATATTGTTATGGATTTCATTCATAAAGTCCAGACAGAGGCTCTGCTCTCTAGAATCCTCTGACACACAAAGGTCAGATGAACAGGAGGAGAGACAGACAGACACCAGGCTCCAGAACAAGAAGGAGGTTGTGAAGAGCAGGAGGGAGAGGAGCCGAGCTGCTGACCCTCCTGGTTGAGACGGGCTTGTACTTGAGGCCCGGTTTGTTCAGGATCTTCTCTAGCTGCTTGTTGTTGAAGTTGGACACCCCGATGGACTTGGTCAGCCCTTCGTCTTTACACTTCTCCAGGGCCTGGGGACGGATGGGTGCTGAAAAATCACTTGGAATGGGCAATAGAGCAAGAATAAAAGCTGAAAAAAAATCTGTAAAAAGTGTCATCCAGAAAGAATTAGCATTGATTATCAAGAAGGAAAGAGGAGAAGAATGACACGACACAAAAAGAAGAATTGCCATCTCCTCCTTGGAAAACCCTGGAGAGCACATATCACATGGAAGGAAATAGATATCTGTCTCACTGTCCCAGATTCTCCTCCTCTGTTCCTTTCTGTGAACATTTCAGCAATGGTTTCCTCCCCACAACCCCAGCATCACATCCCTTAGAGCTCATGAACTGCTGAGTCTGATGGCCCACAGCCCATTCTCACAGGCAGAAGAATTGATGGAGGTTTCCCTTCTCCTGGCTCCTCCTTTAACTCTCTACTCTTGGAACTCCCCTCCCATGTGCGACAGAGTTCCACTGAATCAGCTATCAGTTTTCCATTTTCATCTTTTGGGTATAATTCCTCCCCTGGCTAGAATAGAAGCAGTCATTTTAGACATGTCATAAAATAATTTCTCCACATTTAGCAAGGCTTCCAGGCACCTGGGATTTAACCTACATGAAGTAGGTTTACAACTTTCTGGATACTAATATTTGCAAAGTGATTGCATATGGAGATGTAAGCAAGGTCTTTAGGAAGGAAGCTTATTCTACTTTTTTACACTCAATACATGTTGTAATAAGTACAATTTTTCTAGGTCCTAAAAAGGACTTCAAGTGACTTCTGTGAGTTTTGTCTGTTCTTGTACTGCCTTCTTTTGAAATATCTCTGATCTGAGAATGGCAGTAAGTTACTGGCTTTATTTCCAGAATAAAAATTGCAACCTTGACCTGGGCTAGATAATCAAATTTCCTTTTCCCTCTGAGCACCAGATGCCCTAGGGCAGACACATGGACCAGCAAGACTCTCCTTAAGTTGGTATGGATTGTGGAAGATCAAGGTCTCAAAGACCATGATCTTTGAGACCACTGTGGAAGATCAAGGGTCTCAAATTGTTCATGGCCATGAACCTTGAGCTGCCCCAAGGTCATATTTGCCATCAGTGGAAAGTTTTCAGTAAAAAATAAGCAAACCAGAAGTAACATCCTGATAAGGCATAGAAATTAGTAAAAATTAGGAGACATTTCTGAAGAGTACTGCAAATCCCCGGTCTCTCTGTGGCTATGACTTGTCATCTACATAGTCCACTAAGCTATTGTGCATCAGATGGTTTGAGCTGCTTTTTGTGATTTGAAATCAAGAGTTCTCAGTAAACCATTCTTAACAGCTAAGTGCAGTCTAAAAACCTCATCATGAAGTCAGGCAAAAGAGGAGGCAATCTCTCCCAAGTCCTTATAAAGGAACAAAGTTTAGATGCACCGAGAGTTTAAGGAACAGTCCCTTGTGACAATTACATGCTCTAAAGACAAGACGGACAGCCAACTTTCTGCCTTCCAGTCTAAAGACTTGTCCACTAGCCCCACTTATGCCCAGGCACTTCAGACTATACTTTAATGAAAACACACACTGAAACCCAGAATACATTGCAAAATCTGGCTTGTAATACTGTAGTATCCCCTCAGTGATATCCCCTCAGTTTTATCCTCCTCCCCACTCAAATGTTACTATAGTTCCCATCAGAAGAACTTTCCAAGCAGAAAGAGAAGTACAGGGAAAAACATAGCTGAAGTGTTTCTGCCCTGGCACTGAGCAGGTATCCCACAGTAGAAAAGCAATTCTCTCCCATTATTTTCCAGTCACCTCATCTTCAGGACCTTCCACCTCAAATAATTCTCTGGATCATGTCTTTTTGGAAGAAGGAAAGTGTTCTGGAACTATGAAATATACAGGAAAAACCTCACCATTGCAATCCCCCTCAAAACAAACCAGCTGGTAGTCAGTGATCTTGATGGCCAAGTCTCACCTCTTCTGCCAAACTGAGAAAGAGATGGAAACTGGAGGGGAACCCAGAGTGCTCTGCAGGTAAGCACAGCCTCAGACCTTGATGCAGAATGAAGGCTGAATACTTTCTCCTCTTTCAGAGGAAATGGTTCTAGCCTGGTTGGTGGAACCACGTGACCCTCCAAGAGTCACACAGGAGCTCAGTGTTTGACAACCCAAGTCCCTTCTGCTCACGTCACATCCACTACTATTTATATCTCAACCCACAACCAGTACTGTTACCTCTGGAGGTGCATAGGTTCCAAATCCCAGGACAGGAATAAAGTGGCCGTCATTAAGCTTCACCTTCTGGCCTTTGGGATCCATTGTCTGTTGCTCCTCTGAGAAGCAGACTGGGATTTTTTTCTTCTCCCTTCAAATGTTATAAATAACAAGAACATAACACCCCAGCTGCACTGTCCAGTGTTAGCAGAGACATTGTAGGAGAAGCATGGTTAAACTAGTACCCATGGAGTCAGAGATGATTGAACACAGTTAACTTGTTTGATTCTTTTTATCAACATAACCTCACGTATTATATAATGATGAGATTGGGTGAGCAATTACTATTTGTTAGACTAGAAACTTCCAACATAAATCTTTTTAAATTTTCTATTATGAAGCCCAATCTCAATCAAACATCGATTTAAAAAATTACTTTATAGTACAAACACACACACATACACAAATAACACAATCAAAAAGTGTTTAATAGCATTTTTCAAAATGTTACCCCTTAATAAAGAATCAAAACTTCAAATGAAAATAAATTTCCCCTTTTACATTTCCCACAGCAAAATTATTATGCTTTACAGACCTGACTGGTGAAATCCTGAACAGAAAATGGAAATGAGACATTTAGGCAAAGTGCTTAATGGAAGTTAATTATTAATAGCCTTAGAATACCATGTACAGTATCAAAGAGACTTTGAATGTTGATCCCTTCTACCTAGTTATATAACTTTTAGGGAACTCTAATAATGTCACTGATACATATTTTACATAATTTACTAACTGTTCCACATCATTCATAAATGAAAAACCTATAACCAAGTTAAAATGCAACAAATCTGGAAAGAGTAACAGAAATTGTGATGCACTGATATGCAAGAATGTTGTGAAGACAAAATTTAACATGTACACTGATGTCAGCAAAATGGTGAGGTGGGAGGACTGAACTCTCCCATGGAAAGACAAGAAAAGAAAGAGAAGTCAGCTGAAAAACTTCATAGGAGTTCTGAAAAACAGTCAAACACAGATCGACAGCCACAAAGTGAACAGGCAATTAGGAAAAACCCAGAACAGAGTGGAAGGAAATTTCATCATGTATTACTCACCTGTACCCTCCTCCTGCCTGGAGTAGTGCAATCTTGATGAGCTCCTAGTTGCTCCCTCAATCCAGAGTGATAACAGAAAACCTTATGTGCAGTATTCCAACCTACTTGGGGGCTATCTGGGGACTAGTGTCTGTTCCACTTAACTCTAAGCTTAAACTGAAGAGCACCTGGAATGTTTATTGCAGCTGCAGGGGAACTGTGTGTGTGTGTGTGTGTGTGTGTGTACATACAATTTGTATATATATATACCCTGGTGGCTCAGACGGTAAAGCGTCTGTCTACAATGCGGGAGACCCGGGTTCGATCCCTGGGTTGGGAAGATCCCCTGGAGAAGGAAATGGCAATCCACTCCAGGACTATTGCCTGGAAAATCTCATGGACAGAGGAGCCTGGTAGGCTACAGCCCATGGGGTCGCAAAGAGTCGGACACGACTGAGCGACTTCACTTCACTTCACATACATACATACATACATACGGAGTCAAGGACAAAGGAATAAGACTGGAAACATAGACTAGACAACTAGACTGCCGGGAGCCAGTGTGAGGAATCCTGCCCATGGCAAAGGTCATGAGGAAAGGGGCCTGACATATGCAAAGGCAGGTCAGGCCTCAGGGGTCCGCCTGGACATTCTCGACCATCTACCCCCAAAACCAGAGTCTGCCTACTTTACTGCATTATGCTTTCACCTATACTTCTTACATTACAGGGGGCTATCCCCCACCAGCTCTCTCTGAAAAGGAGCTAACTTAGAGCTCCAGTTAATAAATCTCCTGGGCGTGACAAGAGTGTTTCTGTCCAAAAACTCCTCTGATGGCTCTCTAGCCTGCCTGACAGGTTAATCTGGCCACATGTGATTGTTCACAGCCTCCCAAACATGAGAGGCATGAGATGCCATAAACGTTCTAAATACAAATTCTTTTGAGAAATTAGAAAATTATTAATATAGTATTAGCAAGTTAGTTGGAAATTATACCGGTGGAGGGTTTCATTGTTGAGCCAATATTTGCTGCTAAGCCTCCATATCCCTTGCCCCTTATCCACATTAATTGATATAACTAGCATATAGGAGAAATAAGTATTAACCTTGATATTAATCATGTTAGACATTCAGTTCAGTTCAGTTCAGTCACTCAGTCGTGTCTGACTCTTTGCGACCCCATGAATCACAGTACGCCAGGCCTCCCTGTCCATCACCAACTCCCAGAGTTCACTCAGACTCACGCCCATCGAGTCAGAAATGCCATCCAGGAATCTCATCCTCTGTCATTCCCTTCTCCTCCTGCCCCCAATCCCTCCCAGCATCAGAGTCTTTTCCAATGAGTTAACTCTTCGCATGAGGTGGCCAAAGTACTGGAGTTTCAGCTTTAGCATCATTCTTTCCAAAGAAATCCCAGGGCTGATCTCCTTCAGAATGGACCAGTTGGATCTCCTTGCAGTCCAAGGGACTCTCAAGAGTCTTCTCCAACACCACATTTCTAAAGTATCTATTCTTCGGCCCTCAGCCTTCTTCACAATCCAACTCTCACATCCATACATGACTCCTGGAAAAACCATAGCCTTGACTAGATGGATAGTCAAGCATCCTTAGTCAGCAAAGTAATATCTCTGCTTTTGAATATGATACTAGGCTGGTCATAAATTTTCTTCCAAGGAGTAAATGTCTTTTAATTTCATGGCTGCAGTCACCATCTGCAGTGATTTTGGAGCCCCAAAAATAAAGCCTGACACTGCTTCCACGGTTTCCCCAACTATTTCCCATGAAGTGATGGGACTGGATGCCATGATTGTCATTTTCTGAATGTTGAGCTTTAAGCCAACTTTTTCACTCTCCACTTTCACTTTCGTCAAGAAGCTTTTTAGTTCCTCTTCACTTTCTGCCATATGGGTGGTGTCATCTGCATATCTGAGGTTATTGATATTTCTCCTGGCAATCTTGATTCCAGCTTGTGTTTCTTCCAGTCCAGCGTTTCTCATGATGTATTCTGCATAGAAGTTAAATAAGCAGGGTGACAATATACAGCTGTGATGTACTCCTTTTCCTATTTGGAACCAGTCTGTTGTCCCATGTCCAGTGCTAACTGCTGCTTCCTGACCTGCATACAGATTTCTCAAGAGGCAAGTCAGGTGGTCTGGTATTCCCATCTCTCTCAGAATTGTCCACAATTTATTGTGATCCACACAGTCAAAGGCTTTGGCATAGTCAATAAAGCAGAAATAGATGTTTTTCTGGAACTCTCTTGCTTTTTCCATGATCCAGCAGATATTGGCAATTTGATCTCTGGTTCCTCTGCCTTTTCTAAAACCAGCTTGAACATCAGGAAGTTCATGATTCACGTATTGCTGAAGCCTGGCTTGGAGAATTTTGAGCATTACTTTACTAGCATGTGAGATGAGTGCAATTGTGCGGTAGTTTGAGCATTATTTGGCATTGCCTTTCTTTGGGATTGGAATGAAAACTAACCTTTTCCAGTCCTGTGGCTAAGTAAATTCTTTTCTTGATTATAACCCACTGCACCTTTGCCTTGTAGGAATGCAACTTTACCTGGTCCCTTCAGAGGGTGGTGCCTGACTTAAGAAAAATCACCTTTGGAGAACATAAGTTTTCTGGTTGAATAATCATCATCAAAAAGGGTAATAAAATGTTACAGGCCTCTTGGCAAGAAGATGATGTAAATCACCTGAGAACTTTGTATATTGGAAGGAATGCAGAAAGAAAGCATGGTTTCAATAAGAATAAGGACTGATGACCCCGCATGATTTGTATTTTCCATTTATCTCTATGTATAACTCTAAGTATAAAAGTGGACCTGGAAAATTGGTGATGATTGAAAGTCTCATAAAACTATGAGACTTGTCTTAAATTTAATCTAGTGAACTGGGAAAAATTAGGTTCCACAGGATGGGTTTGAATAGAAAATGATCAAGCCACTCATGAGTCTGATTCTTTTCTTTTTTTTAAATTTAATTTTATTATTATTATTACTTTACAATATTGTATTGGTTTTGCCATACATCTGTTTATAATAGCCAGGACATGGAAGCAACCTAGATGTCCATCAGCAGATGAATGGATAAGAAAGCTGTGGTACTGATACCCAATGGAGTATTACTCAGCCATTAAAAAGAATACATTTGAACCTTAAAAAAAAAAAAATGGACCTGGAAAATAAAGAAATGGACCAGTTCCTGGAAAGACTGGTTTCCTCCGTGTCATCTTTTCACATTCTCTTTCTTTTCTGGCTGAATTCCCATCTGGAGCGTGGAAGCTCACCAAGCCTACTAATTTTGCCTGGGCTTCTAAGATCTGAACAGGGAGGCACTTTGTGTCTCCGCTCCTTCAGGAGACGGGGAAGATGCCTATGGCCTACGTAGGCGGTGCAAACCCCTGTCTCAGGGTTTTATTGGTTTTCCACATAAACCACTAATTTTCCTACTACACTATTCTTTCCTAATCTCTCTTTATATCTCTAAATAATTCTTTCCTCATCGCCGACTCTGTCCCTGTTTTGAATTACCCTGGATCCACTGTGGCTGGACCCCAGCACTAGACCATGTATTAAAAGGCCCTGAATAGAATGGGGGTGTGGATTTGGAGGACATAGTGCATTCAAAACCCGTCATAAATTCACCAAAATCAGATAGCCAGTCTCGACCAGGTAAGAATCTGCTCAGATATGAACTGAGCCACTCGTAGCTTTCCTGATGGGCTGATCCCAGGACTAGGAGCATAACGAGCTAACTAGTAATTTCATGACAAGGAACAAATCTACCAACAGTGAGATTTCCCTGTTATTTCAAGTACCAAAGTGAATGCACATACACAGAAACACACAGAGGAACACACACACACGGGAACACACACACATCTGGACGGGGCAGGACGGCCTCAGAGAGGGCCCCGAGGAGCAGGGTCTGGGGCTCTGATGGTGTGCCAGGGCTGCACCACATGCACGGCTTCCCGCACCAGGGGCTGCTCCTGCACACCTTCTTCCAGCTCTGCCACCCTCTGGGGCAAAGGTGCAGTGTAGGGGACGGGGGTGCACACTTACAAGGAGTGGAACCAGTCTGGACCCAACCCTCAGAGTTGTGCTCCAGCGTCTTGGGACTCGCCTGGCCCAGTAGGGTGGGGATAGCCACTGAGCACAGACGAAGCCTTTGCTCTCACTGGGCTCTGGCTCTAGCCTGCCTTTCTCCTTCCAATCGAGGTAACAGTTGCCAGCATACCCTGGGAAGGGATAACCTCTGAGCAGCTCAGCTCCAGTTCTGCCCCAAAGCCTTGTGCACACAGACTGCACAGGAACGGGTCCACACAAGGACAGCCCCACAAAACCAGGACAGGTATCTTTTTCACCTAACTTAATAGAAAAGAAGGAACTAAGAAAAATCCAACCAGTCCATTCTGAAGGAGATCAACCCTGGGATTTCTTTGGAAGGAATGATGCTAAAGCTCAAGCTGCAGTACTTTGGCCACCTCATGCAAAGAATTAACTCATTGGAAAAGACCCTGATGCTGGGAGGGATTGGGGGCAGGAGGAAAAGGGGACGACAGAGGATGAAATGGCTGGATGGCATCACGGACTCAATGGACATGAGTCTGAGTGAACTCTGGGAGTTGGTGATGGACAGGGAGGCCTGGCGTGCTGTGATTCATGGGGTCGCAAAGAGTCGGACACGACTGAGTGACTGAACGAACTGAAAAAAATGAGAAGAGTGAGGAATTTGTCAAATGAAACTTGAAAAGATCAGATATTGAGACAGAGATTAATAATTTACTAAAATAATTTATCAGAATACAGAATCATAAGAAAAATGCTAAATTAACTAGGGAATAGAGCATACTAACATTCACAGTGTAGGGGTTCCAGAAGCAGAAGAGATGGAGAAGAGAGCCAAAAATGTAGGTGTGATGAAATTGTGGCTAAAAATTTCCTTCAACCTGGGACTTTCCTGGTGGTCCAGTGGTGAGGACTCTGTACTTCCTCTGCAGGGGTGTGGTTCTGAACCTGGCTGGGAACGATCTTGTAAAGCTGATTAAAATCTTGAGAGGCAAGATATTCTTGGTTTACCTGGTAACCCTAGTATAATGACAAAGTCCTTACATATGTGACCTGGGAGGGTTGTATTCAAAGAGAAGGTGGGGAGATAGGAGCATTCGATAAAAGATTCTAAGATGCTATAGTCTGTCTCTGAAGATCTCGGTAGAGTCTACAAGATAAAGACAAGGGTTCTCTTGTTCAGTTTCTCGGTTGTATCCAACTCTTTGCCACCCCATGGACTGCAACACAGCAGGTTTCTCTGTCCTTCACTATCTCCCAGAGTTTGTTCAACTCATGTCCATTGAGTCAGTGATGCCATCCAACCATCTCATCCTCTGTCCTCCCCTTCTCCTCTTGCCCTCACTCTTTCCCAGCATCAGGGTCTTTTTCAATGAGCTGATTCTTCACATCAGGTGGCTGAAATATTGGCGTTTCAGCTTCAGCATCAGTGCTTCCAATGAATATTCAGGATTGATTCCCTTCAGGATTGACTGGTTTGATCTCCTGGCTGTCCAAGGGGCTCTCAAGAGTCTTCTCCAGAACCACAGTTTGAAAGCATCAATTCTTCAGGGCTCAGCCTTCTTTACAGTCCAACTCTCATATTTATGCATGACTACTGGAAATGCCATAGCTTTGACTCTACAGATCTTTGTCAGCAAAGTGATGGCTCTGCTTTAAACAGGTTATCTAGATTTGTCATAGTTTTTCTTCCAAGAAGCAAGCATCTTAATTTAATGGCTACAGTCACCATCTGCAGTGATTTTGGTGGCAAAGAAAATAAATTCTGTCACTGTTTCCCTTTTTTCTCCATCTATTTATTGTGAAAGGATGGAACCAGATGCCACGATCTTAATTTTTCAAATATTGAGATTTAAGTCAGTTATTTCTCTCTCCTATTTCACCTCCATCAAGAGACTGTTTAGTTCCTCTTTACTTTCTGCCATTAAAAAAAAGAAAGAGTGAGTTGCTCAATCATGTCCAACACTTTGTGACCCCATAGACTGTAGCCCACCATGCTCCTCCACCCATGGGATTTTCCAGGCAAGAGTACTGGGGTGGGTTGTCATTTCCTTCTCCAGAAGATCTTCCCAACCCAGGGATCGAACCTGGGTCTCCTGCATTGTAGGCACATGCTTTACCGTCTGAGCCACCAGGGAAGACTTTTCTGCCATTAAGGTGATGTCATTTGGGTATCTGAGTTTATTGATATTTCTCCCAGCAATCTTCAATCCACCTTGTGATGCATCCAGCTCAGCATTCCACATAATGTACTCTGCATATAAAGTGAATATGCAGGGTGAAAATATACAGCTTTGATGTACTCCTCTCATAATTTGGAACCAGTCCATTGTTTCATGTCCAGTTCTAACTATTGCTTCTTGGCCTGCATACAAGTTTCTCAGGAGGCAGGTAAGGTGGTCTGGTAATTCCATCTCTGTAAGAATTTTCCACAGTTTGTTGTGATCCACAGTGTCAAAGGCTTTAGCATAATCAATGAAACAGAAATAGATTTTTTTCTGGAATTCTCTTGCTTTTTTGATGATCCAATGGATGTTGGCAATTTGATCTCTGGTTCCTCTGGCTTTACTAAATCCAGCTTGTACATCTGGAACTTCTTGGTTCACATATCACTGAAGCCTAGCATCAAGGATGTTCAGCATTACCTTGCTACTGTGCGAAATGAGTGCAATTGTGCATAGTTTGAACATTCTTTGGCATTGTCCTTCTTTGGGATTGGAATGAAAACTGACCTCTTCCAGTCCTGGGGCCACTGCTGAGTTTCCCAAATTTGCTGGGCTATAGAGGGCAGCACTTTCACAGCATCATCTTTTAGGATTTAGAGTAGCTCACCTGGAATTCCATCACCTCCACTAATTTCATTCATAGTGATTCTTCCTAAGGCCCACTTGAATTCACTTTCCATGATGTCTGGCTCTATGTGAGTGATCACACCATAATGGTTATCCTGGACACTAAGGCTTTTTTTTTCTTTTTTTGTATAATTCTTCTTTGTATTCTTGCCACCTGTTCCTGATCTGTTCTGCTTATCTTAGGTCATACCATTTCTGTCCTTTATTGTCATCATCTTTGCATGAAATATTCCTTTAATATCTCTAATTTTCTTGAAGTGATCTCTAGTGTTTCTCATTATATTGTTTTCCTCTATTTATTTGCACTGATCACTTAAGACTTCCTTACCTCTCCTAGCTATTCCTTGGAACTCTACATTCAGATGGGTAAATCTTTCCCTTCCTCCTTTGCCTTTTGCTTTTCCTCTTTTCTCAGATATTTGTAAGGTCTCCTCAGACAACCATTTTGCCTTGTTGCATTTCTTTTCTTG
Organism: Aepyceros melampus; assembly: GCA_006408695.1. Classification (NCBI taxonomy): domain Eukaryota; kingdom Metazoa; phylum Chordata; class Mammalia; order Artiodactyla; family Bovidae; genus Aepyceros; species Aepyceros melampus. The sequence continues at coordinate 378 of SJXQ01009625.1, read as the reverse complement.
TTGATGGTTTGATCACCACCTCCTGTTCAGTTCAGTTCAGTTCAGTTCAGTCACTCAGTCATATCTGACTATTTGCAACCCCATGAATTGCAGCACACCAGGCCTCCCTGTCCATCACCATCTCCCAGAGTTCACTCAAACTCATATCTATTGAGTTGGTGATGACATCCAACCACCTCATCCTCTTTCTCATCCTTTTCCTCCTGCCCCCAATCCCTGCCAGCATCAGTCTTTTCCAATGAGTCACCTCTTCTCATGAGATGGCCAAAGTACTGGAGTTTCAGCTTTAGCATCATTCCTTCCAAAGAACACCCAGGGCTGATTGCCAGAGTCCAGCCCCAGTGGATCCAGGATGATTCAAAGGTGGAGACGGAGTCG
>SJXQ01009624.1:0-12930 GCA_006408695.1 Aepyceros melampus | reverse complement strand
CATGACTACTGGAAAAATCATAGCCTTGACTATACAGACGTTAGTCAGCAAAGTAATGCCTCTGCTTTTGAATATGCTATCTAGGTTGGTCATAACTTTTCACTCACCTCAATAACTTATCAGCCTTGCGTAGCCTCAGCAATAATACTCTCAGTTGAGCCAGAATCCACCCTCACCCTGATGGTCCTCTTAAGTTTCCATCCACTTACACCCACTCTGTTGTTGTTGTCCATTGCTTTTCAGTCTCCCAGTCTCTTTCCAATCCCATGGACCCACCCTCTTCCTTAGCTATAAATCCCAGCTGCAACCTGCTTGAGCCTGACATAAGCTAAATCTCTCTCCCATATTATGTAGTATTCTTACCTTGAAGAAAAATTTTCTTGCCACCTTTAGTAAGTGTTATGAATGTATATTTTTTTAACATTTCCAAGTTCTGTTCGCAAGGATTATTCTCAAAGGAATACAGTTTTACACCTTTACTCTTTATACTATATTCATTTGGTGGAACAAATTTCTAGAATTAAAACATTTCATGTTTTTACAAAACAGAAAATATCTTTTAAAATATATTTACATGTCTTAAAAAATGTAGTAATCTTAAAAGGATGTGTATACAGACATGTCAGTGTATATACACACATACCCTCAGAGCTCAAAGGAAAACTTAATTGTCAGTAAACTATAAATGAAAACATTCAGCCTGCAAATAGTGAAATCTTTGGAATTAACTTCCCAAAAATCATAGAGAATGAAATTTTAATTAAAAAAAAAGTACACATAAAAATATTTGGGATTCATACAAAATTGATAAGTAAAGGTAGGTCAAGCCCTAAACCCTCTATTTAAAAAAAGAAAGAAAGAAAAGAAAAGAAATCCTCAGTATCATGTAATAACCAGTAATGGAAAAGAATCTACAAAAGAATAGATTCGTATCTACATAACTAAATCACTCTGATATACATCTGAAACAACATTGTAAATCAAATATATTTACAGAAAAAAATAATGGAAAGAAAGCTTCTAAATATAAGGTTATAAAGAAAAAATCTTAAAGAAAATAGAAGGTATATATGAATTGCAACAAAAATAGAAAACAAGAAAAATAAAACTTGTTTGGATAATAAAACAAGAGCTGCTTCTTGGGGAAAAAAAATCAGAAACATTGATACAACTATGGTAAATCTAATAAGGGGACAAGAAGATTAATTCCAATACTATAAATGAGAAATGGAATGGGATTCTGAGATGATAATATTTAACTCTGAATGGAATTACTTTTGTTTCAGGAAAGGTCCAGTCAAGCAGAAACCTGGGGAAAGAAAGGGAAGGAAAGAAAGAAGAAGAGAGACAGGGGAAGAAAGGAAGAAAAGGAAAGGAAGGGAGAAAGAAAGAAAAGGAAATGTCTCAACAAACATTGTAAACTATCCAATAAAACAATTCTCTTTAAGATCTAAAAACAGAACTGGAAATTGATTAAGCTATATACTCATTGCCTTTGATGGTACTCAGGAAAAGAAAACCCATTTACACATCATTGTTTAGAAGTCCTGGCCAACACAGTACAATTATTTAAAAATCAATCAATCAATAAATTAAAATATGCCATGTTATTTGTAAAAAGACAGCAGAAATATTTTTTTTAATTTCTATAAATACTAATTTTACTTACAATGTTTTGGCAACATTAATAAAATAATAAATTTTATGTGAAAGAACAAGCAAAGTAGACAAGGAAATTCACAAAGGGCAGTAACAAAATAGTAATCTTGACAGATATTCAATATATCTGTAAGCAAAACAAAGTGTCATTGCTTGAAAAAAATATAGAGGTATCAATAGAAAAAGAGAGGAAGCTCCTGAAAGAACTCAACTCACTATCTTTCATTTGCAGGCACAGAAACTGACTCAAGTTAATTCTAAGAAGCAAAGCCCTGATGTTATTCTCTCTCGTGTGTGTGTATGTGTGTGTGTGTGTGTGTGTGTGAAAATCTAGGAAATTTAGGCTGGAGAGGGAAGAGGGTAGAGACTTAAGGTGCCTTTAAGGGGAGAACAAAAGGGAAGGGGTTGGAGAGTTCATTGTGTGATTTGAACAGCATTGGCAAAGTTCAAACAAGGGAGGTAGCAAGCCATGCAGGCATAGGGAAAGAGCATTTCCAGGACAACAGCAGTTGCAAAGTCTTTGGATCAGGAAGAAATGGAATTTGCTTGAGGAAATGCAAGGCCTGTGTTGTCAGAAACAGTGCACTAGTGGGGAAAATAGTAGGGTAGAAGGACAGAGAATGGAAGAGAGGAAGTAGTCAGGGACCATATCACTGGAAACTTTTTCCATTCCATTCTGTTCAGTTGCTCAGTCGTGTCTGACTCTTTGTGACCCCATGAATCGCAACAGGCCAGGCCTCCCTGTCCATCATCGACTCCCGGAGTTCACTCAGACTCATGTCCATTGAGTTCGTGATGCCTCCAGCCATCTCATCCTCGGTCGTCCCCTTCTTCTCCTGCCCCCAATCCCTCCCAGCATTAGGGTCTTTTCCAATGAGTCAGCTCTTCACATGAGGTGGCCAAAGTACTGGAGCTTCAGCTTCAGCATCATTTTTTCCAAAGAAATCCCAGGGCTGATCTTCAGAATGGATTGGTTGGATCTCCTTGCAGTCCAAGGGACTCTCAAGAGTCTTCTCCAACACCACAGTTCAAAAGCATCAATTCTTCAGCGCTCAGCCGTCTTCACAGTCCAACTCTCACATCCATATACGACCACAGGAAAAAACACAGCCTTGACTAGACAGACCTTAGTCGGCAAACTAATGTCTCTTCTTTTGGATATACTATCTAGGTTGGTCATAACTTTTCTCCCAAGGAGTAAGCATCTTTTAACTTCATGGCTGCAGTCACCATCTGCAGTGATTTATTTGGCAACAAATACAACTTTTACTCCTTAGGAGCATATTTCAGAGAAAACAACAGTAACAGTGTTGATAATACTAAGCAACAATAAAAACACATAACTAAAACATTTCATATTTTTACTATAGAAACAGAATAAAGGAGATAATGCAATGGTCTGCACATTATTTATACACAGAATTTTTACTTCGGGCCAGAACACACACACACACTCTATACACCTAAAAGTGGTTTAAGCTGACACTTAGCAAAGTGATTTGGCCAAAGTAAACTAACTGGAAAGGCTTAGTAAAATAGTCAAAGTGCAAATCAATCAATCAAGCTTTGAGTAACTGAATATAATTTATTTGTGTTTGAATTTACACTCAGAAAATCACCTAAAATTGAGACAACAGACTCTCTACAGCTTAGTCATCTGTAGTCCTTCGTCTTCAGTTCTTAGAGGGATGCTAACCCCTTGGTGATTATCACTTTCCAGCATTTTGTGAAAGCTTAGAGGATTTAAATAAATTGAGGAGTGGGGAGAGACAAAGAGGAGGAGAAAGGAAGAGGAAATGGAGAGATTTCTCCTGGCATAGGTCTACAGCCAGGATCCTGGTTTCCTTGAATGGTGCACAGAGATTGCTAGGTATCTGTGCCAGAAGTGGAGAAGGGATGACATTCAACTCCAGGAGGAGACTCAACTCCAGTAAACCACAGAGGCAGCTAAGGGTGCTGATGTTCAGGAACCAGTACTTAGAGAGTACCTTAGTATTGTGAAAGAGCCCTTGGAAAACGCAAGAAAAAAGTATATTCACAGATGAGATAGTTGCATAGATAAGAGGAAGGATAATAACTCTATGACCTGATGATTACTGAAATAAACAAGACAATTGCTGTGCATCAGACTGTCAAGTAAGACCAAAACTCAGTATTATTTTGATAAAATGGGAAATTACATACACAAGGAATTTGTACAGTCTGTTAACTGTACTACATTTGTGTCCAAGTCAAGATAAGACACAAAACTGAAATCTTCACATGTTCGAGTAGGGTAAGACACAGGTAATTGGAACAAGTAAGGGAAAGTTCTAAAAAGGTTTTAATCATCCTGGGCCATTTTTATCCCCTATATTTACTATTCTTGGACAACTGCATTGGAGCTTAAGGGTAAGAGAACTAAATTTAGCCCAATTCATAAATTGAACGATTCCCTGTGTTTGATCCTTTTCAGTTAAAATTATGGGTCCAGCACAAATCAAAGTGGATGTCAAGGCTCCTTTTGCTTTGGGAATCTTAACTTGCTTTACTACTGTGTCTGAGGCAGATATGGCTACTTGGACTATAGGCCAGCCAAACGGGAAAGGGGATGGAATGAATCAAATTCCCCTTTAGATCACTCACCAAGAGGTCCACAGGCACCAGGCCTCATTCGATTACCTATCTCTGCTTCCCCAACTGCAGTCAGTGATGCACAGGGCCTGCTTGATGCTTGCAGGGTCTCTCACCAAACACAGGCATTTTAATGGTTGGCTTCCTTGACATGTCCCTGAGCTAGGTCAAGACACTCTGAGACAGTGTTCCTTCTGCCTTGGCTCCATGCCTGGAGTGAATGTATGCCTCTTCCTCACCAGGGACAAGATGCCACAGCTCTCCACTGATTAAACCCCGTGTGTGGTCCAAACTCACATCATAGCTTCTCCATCAACTTCTCCACAGCATGCTTTCAGAGCCAGATAATCTTAGATCAGCACAAGAGGCACTTCAGAGGGTTCAGCAGCACATCGGGCCATACCACAACAAACCCATGTATGGACACTGGGGTGCTTTGCTGAGTAGTTACTGTATGAAAAATACCTGAAGGGGACAATGCTAAAGAATGTTCCCCTATAATGCCATCACTGGGTTTAGGCCTTTTGATATTTGTGCCATTTGTTTCAAAATGGAAAGTCGCTTTGATACATGAGGACTTTTATTCATATCTCCTGCAGAAACTGCTGTTTCTACTGGATGCTGCAATGAACTTGTGAAGGTAATCAAAGGGGAACATAACTCTGAAAAGCTATTAGGCACTATTTGTGATGAAATATTTTCATAATCAGCTTTAGACAAAGGCTCAGTAATAATAGGATTATCTGTTGATCTTGATTCAGAGTCAGAAACTGGCAAGACAGTCTTTGCTTCTGATGTACGAGTCACATGACTAACAGGCTGTAATTTGTGAGTGTTACTTTCTTGAAGTGACCATATCTTTTTCTTCTTGAACAAGAACCTGGGGTAACTCTGTTCAGGATGTTTGAAACGACTGGTTTGGAAGCTGAGGTCATCCCAACAAAGATCACGTTAGCATCCTCATTTACATGTTCCACTCCATCCAAGATCAGTTCAGCATCATCATTATCTACTTGTTTGGTTTCTTCCTTGCTTTTCTGTAGTTCTGGCTCTTGTTATTCTTCATACAACTTACATGGTGGCTCCATATTTTAGATACTTTTTTATATACTCGGAGGCTCTGGCCACAAGTCCCAGTGCTTCCTTTATACAAATTGTCACCTAAGTATAAACATATTACATAATAGTTAAGTATAGAAAAATGTGCTATTTGATTATCTCCAAAACTCTAGGGTAATTATAAACACTCTTATCTTACAAAGAAAGACATTCAGTGTCAAAGAGACTGAATGACAGCTGAAAAACTTATGACTACAAGTCTATATGACTCTAGAATCATAGCTTGGTCCCATGGTGACTTTAATCTCTTCTATTTAAAAAAAGAAAAAGAAAACCAACACCACTGATCATTAGGTGAAATCAATGTAAAGGACAAGTACTTTCACAAAAGCACTGTTGTACAGTGTTTAGAAACATGGACTTTCGAGTCAAAGAAGATTAAGTGGGAATTCTAGGTTAACCACACACCAGCTACATCTTTTTGGGCAAACTTGTAACTTTTACACATGTATCTGTATATTAAAGACAAACATGCTTATTCGTTAGACTTAAGGTTAACAGCCCTTTTAAAAAGGCATCAGCTATTCAATGGCATCTTGTTTTATAGTAAAACTGGAAGAAAATGTATCTTAAATGCACATTACAGCTGATTCACAAATACTAATTTCATAAATGTTAATAAAGAAAATCGGTAGCAAATTCAAAGGATAAAGTATCTATACAGGGTTAACCAGTAGGCCCCCGTCTTTGGGGTCACACAGAGTCGGACACGAATGAAGCGATTTAGCAGCAGTATACATATTAACAACCAGCATAATTCAATATCAAGCACTTAACACAGTCCTAGGAAATTGAGAATGAACTCTTGATAATCTCACCCCAATTCCACACTGATATATCCTAAATTTCTCCCTCTAATCCTGACTAAACTTAAATCCAATGATGTTTCTTCCTTCACTCCACATGTCTCTTCGCCACATAGCAGGCAAAGTGATGCCCACATTTCTCTTATACCAATATCAAACAGAGACATCATACACACACATACACACACACACACACACACACACACACACACACACACACACACACACACACCTGATATCCCTTATGAATACAGATGAAAGAGTCCTCAACAAAATACTGGTGCACAAAATCAAACAACATATAAAAAAGATTGTATACCATGATCATGTGGGATTTATGGAGGTATGCAAAGTTGGTACATTATATGAAAGTCAATTAACATTATGCCATTTGAAAACTATAAAGAACAAAAAACCACATCTGCCTGCAGAAAAAGCATTTCCCTAAATCTAGCACCTTTTCACCTAACATCATACTTAATAATGAAAAACTGAAAGCTTTCCCTCTAAGACTGGGAACAACACAAGGAAGTCTATTCCACACTTTGGCTCAATATTATACTGGCAGTTCTACAACCAGAGTAATCGGGTAAGGAAAAGTATTATTGCTGTTGTTAAAAAAATGAAATTAAAAAAAGAAAGCCTTCAGAATGGAAAGGAAAAAGTCAAAGCTTTTTGGAGGTAACATACTTTTGTATATAGAAAATCCTAAAGAAAACACAAGTATTAGAATTAATAATAAGCTTGCAAAATACAAGATAAATATTTTAAAAGTCAATCACATTTCTATACAATAGCAACAAATGTTCTGAAAATGAAGTTTCTAAATACTTCAATCTACCCTAGCATTAAAAAGAATCAGAAAGAAAAAGACAAATATCATATGGCATCACTTCCATGCAGACATTAAAATATGACACAAATGAACTTTTCTATGAAACAGAAAAAGACTCACAGCATAGAGAGCAGACTATGTGATTACCAAGAGGGGTAGGGTGGGGCAGGCATAAATTGGGAGATGGTGATTAGCAGATGAAAACTATAATATTAGTATATAGAATAGATAAACAAGATTGTACTGTATAGCACAAGGAACTATATTCATAATTTGTGATAAACAAAAATGGAAAAGAATATGAAAAAAATTGTGTGTGCATGTGTGTGTGTTTACATATGAAGGAAAGGAAAGGTAAAAGGAAGGAAAGGACGACTATTGTCAAGCACGTACAGAAACTGGATCCTTGTGTGTTAAGGATAGATTTTAAAATGGAGCAACTGCTACAGAAAACAGTATAAAGACTCCTAGAAAAATTAAAAATAGAACACATGATTCAGCAATTCCACTTCAGGATATAAATTCAAAAGAAGTTAACATGGGGTCTTGAGATATTTGCACAGCCATGCTCACAACAGCACTATTCACAACAGCTAAGAGGTGGAAGCATCTAAATGTCCATCGAATGTCATATATACATACAATGAAACATTGTATAGCCATATAAAGGAAAGTGTTACATGCTACAACACGCATGATCATTTAAGACATTGAGCCAAATGAAATAAGCCAGTCATAAAAAAGACAAATACCGTAAGTTTCTACTTGTATGAAATATCTAATATAGTCAACCAACAGAAAGGAAACAAAGAATAATGATGGAGTCCACAGTCTAGGGAAACAAGAAAGAAAAGAGGAGTTGTTGTTTAATAGGACAGGTGATGGGTATCCAGTTTCAGTTTTGCAAGATGAAAAGGTGTAGAGATCTATTTCATAACAAGGTCATAAGGAATTCCCTGGTAGTTCAGAGGTTAGGACTCCACAGTTTCCTATCAGGGGCCTGGGTATGATCCTCAACCAGGGAACTGTCATTCAGGCTGCATAGCACAACTAAAACAATGACAACACCAACAAAACAACACTGGGACTATGTGTGTCTATGTGTTAATCACTCAGTTGTGTCCAACTCTGTGTCCCCATGGACATAGCTCACCAGGCTCCTTTGTCCATGGGATTCTCCAGACAAGAATACTGGAGTGGGTTGCCATTTCTTTCTCCAAAAGGCTGATGAAAGTGTGTGAAATACTTAGCATGAAAAATGGTTAAAATGGTAAAAATTTGTTAGATTTTTTTTACAACAATTAAAAACAAAGTTAACAACCAGGAAAAGAATTTGAATAGATATATCTGACTCTTTGTGACCCCATGGACTGTAGCCTATCAGTCTCCTCCATCCATGGGATTTTCCAGGCAAGAATGCTGGAGTGGATTGCCATTTCCTTCTCAAGCGGATTTTCTTGACCCAGGAGTTGAACCCAGATCTCCTGCACTGCAGGCACCTTTACCTTCTGAGCCACCAGGAAGCCCAGTTCAGTTCAGTTCAGTCACTCAGTCACGTCCGACTCTTTGCAATCCTATGAATTGCAGGCCTCCCTGTCCATCACCAACTCCCTGAGTTCACTCAGACTCACGTCCATTGATTCCATGATCCCATCCAGCCATCTCATCCTCGGTCGTCCCCTTCTCCTCCTGCCCCCAATCCCTCCCAGCATCAGAGTCGTTTTCAATGAGTCAACTCTTCACATGAGGTGGCCAAACTACTGGAGCTTCAGCTTTAGCATCTTTCCTTCCAAAGAAATCCCAGGGTTGATCTCCTTCGGAATGGACTGGTTGGATCTCCTTGCAGTCCAAGGGACTCTCAAGAGTCTTCTCCAAGTTCAAATGCTTCAATTCTTTGGCACTCAGCCTTCTTCACAGTCCAACTCTCACATCCATACAAGACCACAGGAAACACCATAGCCTTGACTAGATGGACCTTATAAAATCCCTTATGATTATACAGTGGGAAGCCCCTAGTGAAATGTAAATTAGTCTCAGTGAGATACTACTTCACACCCACTGTTACTACTGCTGTTACTGCTAAGTTGCTTCAGTCATGTCCGACTCTGTGCAACCCCATAGATGGCAGCCTACCATGCTCCTTGGTCCCTGGGATTCTCCAGGCAAAACACTGGAGTGGGTTGCCATTTCCTTCTCTAGTGCATGAAAAGTGAAAAGTGAAAGTGAAGTCGCTCAGTCATGTCCGACTCATAGCGACACTATGGACTGCTATGCCCCAGGTTCCTCCACCCCTGGGATTTTCCAGGCAACAGTACTGGAGTGGGCTGTCATTGCCTTCTCCGACTTCACACCCATTAGGCTGGCTTTAATAAAAAAGAGAAATAGTAACCAGTGCTGCAGAAGATGGGGAGTAAAGGAATATTCAGATATTGTTGATGTAATTGCTGTAAAATGGTACAACCACTTTAGGTGGTTTGTCAGCACCTCAAATATTAAATATAGAGTAGCCATAGGATCCAGCAATTTCACTCTTTTGTATATATCCATAAAACCTGAAAATATTCAGGCCGTGCAAAATCAGTGTTCACAACAACATTACTCACAATAGCCACAAAGAGTACACCTTCCAGGTATTGTCCATTAATTGATGAATGAATAAATAAACTCTGGTATATGCTCACAATGGACCACATGGAAGCCATTTACCATATTCCTATACCATATTCAGCCATTAAAAATAAATCACTGCTAGACAGCCATGACATGGACGAATCTTGAAAATACAGAAACTAGGGTACTTCCATGGAGATTCAGTGTTTAAGACTCTCCACAGGTTTCATCCCTGGGCTGGGAACTAACGTCCCACATGCCACATAGCTAAATAAATAAATATTTAAAAAGAAAGTATGACATCTGAATAAAGCCAGACACAAAGGTCACACATTGTATGTGGGAGAAATCTAGGTAGAAGAGAAGCAGGAAAGAGAAGCACTCTGTAATCCAAGTGAAATATTTTTTTCAGGGAGGAGGAAGTGAACTACTTTGATAAAGGGTGCAAATAAATTAAGTAAAATAACAACTAAAAATTGACCACAGAGTTAAACATTTGAAATTCAGTGGTGGCCTGGACAAGAGTGGTTTTAAAGGAAAATGAGAGAACTAGAGATAACAAAGTCTACAAACAACTCGCAGAAATCTATAATAAGCAAATATGAAACAAAACCAGCAGAAGCAGGATGTGTCATCAACAGATGGATTTTTAATGAGAGATGACATTATAGTCAGTCTATTTGCTGATGGGAACCATCCAGACAAACAGAAAGTTTAATCCAGAACAAAGAAGAGACTTGCTGGAATATCACCGAATATCCAAGAATTGAGTAGATCAAGCCAGAGAACACACAAGATGAAGGCAATGGAAACTCACACCAGTACTCTTGCTTGGAAAATCCCATGGATGGTGGAGACTGTAAGCTGCAGTCCATGGGGTTTCAAAGAGTCAGACACGACTGAGCCACTTTCCTTTCACTTTTCACCGTCATGCACTGGAGAAGGAAATGGCAACCCACTCCAGTGTTCTTGTCTGGAGAATCCCAGGAATGGGGGAGCCTGGTGGGCTGCTGTCTATGGGACTGCACAGAGTTGGACATGACTGAAGTGACTTAGAAGCAGCAGCAGCACACAAGTGTACATCAGCCAAATAATTTGTTCACAGTAACAGAACTGAGATTATATGAAGAAAGGCTTGGCATGGTGGATTAATGGGTATGGTAACCAGCCTTCAAGTGAATTGCATCTTCTGATTTTCCCACCCCTGTGTAATTCTCTCTCAATCTCTCACACGGTTGACCTGTGAGACTATGCAAATACAGAAGTGAAGATGTGTAATATTTGAAAAAAGACTCTGCACTTTATTGTGGATGCCAGTTCTTTCCTGAAACACTCATTTTGGGAAAAGACAGTGGCCTCCACAAGAGCAGTACCTTGGAGAGTCCCATGTAAGGAGGAACTGAGGCTTCATGAGTACAGCCAAGCGAGAGAGCTGAGATTCAACAAACCAAGTATTCAGAGGTTACCAAACCAGATAAAAGCTTGACTACAACCTCTGGAGAGACCCTGAGGCTAAACTACCCAACTGGATTCTAGGCCAAGGGATAACAAGTGTAAGTTCTTTCAAGCTATTCAATTTTGAGATAATATGTACAACACAACATTTCAAGTTAGTATATCATTCAAATCATGCTCACACACAGTAGTTCTCCTATAAATATAGCAAAAATTTAAAAACCATACAAAACAAACCAAAACACCAAATCAGGAGTTGCCTGGCAGTCCAGTGGTTTGGTTAGGACTCAGCCTTCTCACTGCCAGGATCCTGTGTTCCATCCCTCGTTGGGGAACTAATATTCTATGAAGCCACATGTTGTGACCAAAACAAAACGTGCTGTGAAGTTCAAAGCTGTAGCAGCAATAGACAACTATACAACACAGCTGTAGGCACAAGTTGCTGGGCATAGAGCTACCTATGATCTGCTTTACTGGCATGCAATGAACTCAGATGATCCCCCACCCCCATCCAGTGGAGTTCACTTACTTAATGAAATAAAGCCCTGAAGGCTACAGAAATGAGCAAGTAATCCCATGTAAACATGTGAAATCATAACACATTTTCTCTGAATGAACCACTTTATGCATTTATTCATTTGGCCATGCTGCTTGGCTTGACTACACCAAATCAGGAGTTGCCTGGCAGTCCAGTGGTTTGGTTAGGACTCAGCCTTCTCACTGCCAGGATCCTGTGTTCCATCCCTCGTTGGGGAACTAATATTCTATGAAGCCACATGTTGTGACCAAAACAAAACGTGCTGTGAAGTTCAAAGCTGTAGCAGCAATAGACAACTATACAACACAGCTGTAGGCACAAGTTGCTGGGCATAGAGCTACCTATGATCTGCTTTACTGGCATGCAATGAACTCAGATGATCCCCCACCCCCATCCAGTGGAGTTCACTTACTTAATGAAATAAAGCCCTGAAGGCTACAGAAATGAGCAAGTAATCCCATGTAAACATGTGAAATCATAACACATTTTCTCTGAATGAACCACTTTATGCATTTATTCATTTGGCCATGCTGCTTGGCTTGACGGGGCCCAGGTTCTCTGACCAGAGACTGAATCCAGGCCACTGCAGGGAAAGCCCAGAATCCTAATCACCAGGCCAACAGGGAAGTCCCACACCTGCACTGCTTTGCTTTTGTAGCTAAAACCTTAGGATATATGCATTGAGCCATTTTAGCCTCACCAGGTGGGAGGAGTCAGCTCTCCACAGCTTAAAATCCATGGTGCTCTTATTTTTTTTCTTTCAAGAAGGCACGAGAAAGCAAGGTACTCTGCCTGTTTTTAAGGTTGCAACTCAGAGTGCTGCAAAGCTGAAACCATGATTGCCCTGAAGTCACCAGCTGCAATCAGGGTCAGCTAATCCCGAATCAGGCAAACTCTCTCTCAACAACAACGTGTCAGCCCACGAGTGAAAGGAGAAAAACAGAAGGCAAGAAAGACAAAACTTTGTCCCTTAATATAAAGATGTCTGTCACCTTACCTCAGGGGCACACTGAAAACCTGAATGCTTGAGACTTCCCAGGCAAAAAAGGTCACATCCTGGGGGCAAGCAGAGGGAAATGTCAGGGTGAGTCACCTGTTCTGGAAACGTTCTATCCCTCCAGGCCCTATCTGGTCCTACCCTAAGGATGCTGACCAGGCGTCTCACACTCAACCAGAGCAAGTGATTGAACTTCTCTTCTCTGAGATTCTTCCTCCCACCTCCCTTCTCTCAGTAACAAACAAAATAACAAACAAACAAACAAATATCTCATCTCTTAAATTCCCAAACCAAAGGC
>SJXQ01009623.1:34614-45141 GCA_006408695.1 Aepyceros melampus | reverse complement strand
TACTGTATTGGTGTTTTTCTTTCTGGCTTACTTCACTCTGTATAATCGGTTCCAGCATCATCCACCTCATTAGAACTGAGGTACATATATTTTTTATTATAATTTCCCAAATGCAGTTGCTCCCATATACTTGGAATTAATTTCTGTTTATCACTGTAGGTATGATAAGATTCATTATGATTTATTAGTGTATTCTGTTATTCACAAGTTTAGAAATATCATTCTAAGCCTCCAAAATTAGATGTGAAATCACTTTTTTCCTTCTGAAACTGATGTAAGGTTTGTTATAACTAGTATAACCAACTATCCCAGTGATTTTAAACAATATATATTTATTATCTTACACTAGCATAGGATAGGAGTCCAACACAGGCTTCAGTGAGCTACAGTTAAGGTGTCAGCAGGGTCAAGTTCCTTTCTGGACTCTGGAAGGAAGAATCCATTTTCTTGTTGTTTCCAGGCTTTAGAGTTCCCCCACTTTCCAGGCATCATGACCTTCTTCATCTTCAAAGGAATCAACATTGCATCTGCCAATGACTTTCCTCCACAGGTAAAACTTCCTCTGACATTCTCTTCTGCCTTCCTCTTCTATGTTTGAGCCTTCTGATTACTCCCTAGAGAGTATTTTAAAGGTGAGAGCACACCTCCTTTCACAGATGAGCTGAAATCCAGAGCATTGACAATAGTGTTGAGTTCTGGTATTCAGAACTGGGAACAAGTCTGGCTCCAGTGGGACAATGCACAGACATAGATACATCAAAATGAAGACTGATGATAAAGACTTCAGAATAAATCCATACTTCAAAAGCGTCAAGCTGAAATGGGATTTTCTAACTACAACAAGATCTAAACAGCAAGCAACAAAAAGGAAAAGGAGGCACAGAATTGGCCAGTTGGTCGCTCTTGTGGGGCGAATATTTGTGTCCCTCTTCAGAGTCATAAGACTTCCCTGGTGGCTCAGATGGTAAAGCATCTGCCTACAATGCAGGAGACCCAGGTTCGATCCCTGGGTTGGGAAGATCTTTGGAGAAGGAAATGGCAACCCACTCCAATATTCTTGCCTGGAGAATACCAGGGACAGAGGAGCTTGGTGGGTTGTCATCTGTGGGGTTGCACAGAGTCGAACACACCTGAAGCGAAAGCAGCAGCATTCAGTTCAGTTCAGTTCAGTCGCTCAGTCGTGTCCGACTCTTTGCGACCCCATGAATCGCAGCACGCCAGGCCTCCCTGTCCATCACTATCTCCCGGAATTCACTCAGAATCACGTACATCGAGTCCGTGATGCCATCCAACCATCTCATCCTCGGTCGTCCCCTTCTCCTCCTGCCTCCAATCCCTCCCAGCACCAGAGTCTTTTCCAATGAGTCAACTCTTCGCATGAGGTGGCCAAAGTACTGGAGCTTCAGCTTTAGCATCAGTCCTTCCAAAGAAATCCCAGGGCTGATATCCTTCAGAATGTGGATCTCCTTGCAGTCCAAGGGACTCTCAAGAGTCTTCTCCAACACCACAGTTCAAAAGCATCAATTCAAAAAATAAAAATTAATTAAAAAAAAAAATGCATCAATTCTTCGGCGCTCAGCCTTCTTCACAGTCCAACTCTCACATCCATACATGACCACAGGAAAAACCATAGCCTTGACTAGATGGACCTTAGTCGGCAAAGTAATGTCTCTGCTTTTGAATATACTATCTAGGTTGGTCATAACTTTTCTTCCTTCCTTCAGAATGTGGATCTCCTTGCAGTCCAAGGGACTCTCAAGAGTCTTCTCCAACACCGCAGTTCAAAAGCATCAATTCAAAAAATAAAAATTAATTAAAAAAAAAAATGCATCAATTCTTCGGCGCTCAGCCTTCTTCACAGTCCAACTCTCACATCCATACATGACCACAGGAAAAACCATAGCCTTGACTAGACGGACCTTATCAGCAGCATTAGATGTGTATTATATATATAGTACTCTTGCCTGGAAAATCCATGGACAGAGGAGTCTGGTAGGCTGCAGTCCATGAAGTCGCTAGGAGCCGGGCACGACTGAGCGACTTCACTTTCACTTTTCACTTTCATGCATTGGACAAGGAAATGGCAACCCACTCCAGTGTTCTTACCTGGAGAATCCCAGGGACAGAGGAGCCTAGTGGGCTGCTGTCTATGGGGTTGCAGAGAGTCGGACACGACTGAAACGACTTAGCAGCAGCAGCAGCAGCATATATATATATGTATATATATCAGCCCTCTGTCTTTAAGCTATCTGTGAATAATTATTAATAACGATTCTCTATAAATGATAATACAGGATAATTAATTATATGTATCTATTTATACAAATGTTTAACAACAAATGTTATTCATTTAAAAGGAGAAAATTTAGAAATATATGAATGCTTTGTAATGGATGAAGAGTATGTAGAAACATTATGCATTATTGAGCTTACTATTCCATTAAAGTATCATATGCTTCATATTTGTAATCATAATTGGAACAAAATTCAGGTATTTCTATATTTTTTATCATGGCAAAGTATAACAATAGTTCACTGTGATAAATAATATCTACCAATACAGTGTCACATCTTTCCAAGTTTATTGAGATGTAATTGACAGTAAAACTTATATATGAGGAATGTACACAATAATTTTCTATATAGACATTGGTGATCACAAAATTTTCAAAATGCCCAATACAATTTCAGTGAAATTGTCAATGAAAGAAATGAAAACTAATTGGTTCATATAAAAGAAAGTCCTTAATCTAGACCTCATTAGTAGAAGATGTTAATTTGCTGAGTTAATAAGACACTGAATGCTGTATTTATAAAAAATTATATAATAAATATACATAATATTTTAAATACTTTATCATATCAATGCTTTTGAGAATATAGAGTTCTTTTCTTTATTTCTTTTTTCTCTTCTGTTTCTTGGCAGGTCACTTAACTGCAGTTATGGGTGAAAAATCAATCTATATATTTAGTTTTCTTTTTTATCCAATTATATTCTGGAGGAATAGTCTCAAGTATACAATTCCAAACATCACTTGTCTAGATTAGCGAAGGTTCTATTCTTTGAGTAGACATGATGGTTCTTACTGGCCACCATTGGGCCCAGGTCTGCTTCTGGAAACCAAAGGGCAACACACTCCCAGCCTTGAATCCTGGCAGCTATGGAGGCTCGACATGCCTTGATATGGAAACTATTATCATCATGACCAAAAAAAGCAGATCCTATTGGTATTTTTCTCAAAATTTGTTTTGGTGCTAAGTCATTTGAGTCATGTCCAACTTGGCAACCCCCTGTACTGCAGCCCACCAGCCTCCTCTGTCCGTTGGATTCTCCAGGCAAGAATACTAGAGTGGGTCGTCATGTCCTCCTCCAGGGAATCTTCCTGACCCAGGGATTGAACCTGGATCTCTTATGTCTCCTGCATTGGTAGACAGATTCTTTACCACTAGCACAACAAAATTGTTTAGTTTCCTTTAATATTTTACTGCTTTCAATATTCTATTATCCCTGTTTAACTTCATATAATAATTGGCATTTAAAAATACATACACATTTTCAAAAAGTTTTTTTTTTTGAACAGTCATGGTGTGATCTATCTTACTAAATATGATATTTTATAAGATTTGAGACTTTTTAGGTTGATAATCTTATTTGCTTTATATTTTATGCTTCTCTGATTGTTCATGTAACTTTCAAAATTTGGAATATTTTTCTCATGAATGGACCTTTAAAAATTCTTACTTATTTCTGAAATTGGCTTATTTAGACAGTTTCATGTAGGATTACATTCAGCTTCACATAAGAACATCCAAAATGTAGTGATAAATCTGTTTTCAAATGTGCTGTTTCAAGGGGGAAAAAAAAGCATGAAATTAGGCAGTCCAAGATGTTAGGAATTTCATGATCCAGCTCTTCTTTATCTCTCCTACAACATTTCTTCCATTAGCTCTGTTATCAAAGAGGCCTGCCCAGGAAACCCCACTTCAAGGGCTTTCTTAGTAATTCCACAGAAAGGCAGCTCAGATCTCATTACCAACCTATAACACTCTTGAAAAGAATAAAATAACTTGCTTTCCCCCTGTTATTTCATTTTGTTTCATTTTAACTAGTGCATCGCTTACCACAAAGATGTAGGTTGTGTTACTAAATTAAAGGAAAGAATACAGGCTGTTAACAGTGTGTGCCATTGGATTCAATATGAAGCAATCCACTCTTCAAATAATAGGGGAAAGAGAAGTCATTAAAAAGAACTATGTCCTGCTTATATACTTTTGCCTCTAGCTTAGAACATGTGCTAACAATTAGACTAACTCAATGACTGCCCTCTGTGAGGGTAAGCAATATCTTCCATTGCCATCTGGGTTCAGGCCATGCTGGAACAATGATAACTGTTACTATTTCACCAGTTAATACTTGCATTCATTTTAAGAGAAAATGCATGAATTGTGGGAATTTCTTGTTCTAAAGAAACAAAATTGTCCTAGTGGAGAGTGAGCAAGTCAGGAATCTAACACTTTGTTTTGTTCCAAAGACCAAATAAGAGTCTGTTTACACTTTGTTAGTAATCCAGTAATAACAATGATTAAATTGATCAGTTAAGGTATTTGTATGAGAAGGAATTTAGAAAACCTACTTTAAAAATCTTTCCCTTCATTTCATAGTCAATTCAGAGGCTAACTTGAAAAAAAAAAAGTTATCCATTTTCCATGTGAAATTTTATAAAGATGTATGTTGAAAGAAAACAAGTTTAAAATATTTTAAAATTGTGAACATGAATTAAGTAGAGGCTACGAATCAAGGATCATAAAGCCTTCCTAGAACTTCATTGTAAAGGTTGAATGGAGGCAATTTTTTAAAACTGAATTATAGTTGATTTACAATATTATGCTAGTTTCAGGTATACAGCAGAATGATTCAATTTACGATATTAAATATATTTTCAATTATATATATATATATATAGCTATGTATTCAGATTCTTTTCCTATATTGATTATCACAAAATATTGAGTATAGTTCCCTGTTTTCTACAGTAGGTCCTTGTTGGTTACTATATATATATAGCTGTGTATAAATTAATCTCAAACTCTGGACACGGCGCGGGTGTGCAGGCGGCGGCCCGCGGCGCCACGTGCTCCCGCCGGCGTGTCCGCGGAGCGGCCTGCGCACACAGGCCCGCGCACGAGCAGCGCCCTTCCCCGGCTCCGCGCCCTTGGGTACTCCCCGCACTACAGCCCAGAAAACCCAGCAAGTGCCGCTGCCCGCTTCTCGCTGCGCTCCCTTCCTGCAGCGCTGCTGCCTTACCTGCTCTCTGCTTCTAGTATTACGAGGTCTTACATACTTTGAAGACTATAAAGACGAAAAGCCACCAAGAACTGCCTTTGTACAGGAAGCACTCCAATTTAGCAATGTCGCTGGACCATTTTGAGCAGGAATACAGAAAACATACGCAAATACGAATGAGTGTCTAAACCACCATGATTTCTGAATACTTTGACTGGAATCTCCTCGACAGAGTCCACTGGGCTACAAACTTCCTTTAGAGCTTCGGCCTTGTTTCACTAACCCGAAGGGAAAAAAGTGTTCTGGCCAAATTGTGATGTGACTGGAAAAGGCAAGCTAAGGCACCACTTTGTTTGGAAACGGACACTTTTCTTGGAAAGTTTTATATACTAAAAAAAAAAAGTGTTTTTCTCAGATGGTACCCTGTGGCAAACATTCGTCACACTGAAAAACTGTTTTTTAAAAGACGCAATTATGTGTTCTGTTATTATACCTTCCCTTTGTCCAGATTAATATTCATGTACTTAAAACAACTGTCTACTCTGAAAATATTTTTTTATGTACGTTAGTGGTGTAAAAGGAGAAGGCAATGGCACCTCACTCCAGTACTCTTGCCTGGAAAATCCCATGGACAGAGGAGCCTGGTGGGCTGCAGTCCATGGGGTCACTAAGAGTCAGACACGACTGAGTGACTTCACTTTCACTTTTCACTTTCATGCATTGGAGAAGGCAATGGCAACCCACTCCAGTGTTCTTGCCTGGAGAATCCCAGGGATGGGGGCGCCTGGTGGGCTGCTGTCTGTGGGGTCGCACAGAGTCGGACACGACTGAAGCAACTTAGCAGCAGCCGCAATGGTGTAAAAATAAAACATTATGCAGCCATAATGTTAAGATTGTGTGTGTGTGTGTGTTTAACTGTTTTAAGTGAGAAGTATGGCTATATGTTGAGTCAAAGAAATTCATTGGAGTTACTTTTCCCCCTAAATGGGGTTCAGTTCAGTTGCTCAGTCGTGTCCGACTCTTTGCGACCCCATGAATTGCAGCACACCAGGCCTCCCTGTCCATCACCATCTCCCAGAGTTCACTCAAACTCACATCCATCGAGTTGGTGATGCCATCCAGCCATCTCATCCTCTGTCGGCCCCTCTCATCCTGCCCTCAATCCCTCCCAGCATCAGAGTCTTTTCCAATGAGTCAACTCTTCGTATGAGGTGGCCAATGTATTGGAGTTTCAGCTTTAGCATCTTTCCTTCCAAAGAACACCCAGAGCTGATCTCCTTTAGAATAGACTGGTTGGATCTCCTTGCAATCCAAGGGACTCTCAAGAGTCTTCTCCAACACCACAGTTCAAAAGCATCAATTCTTTGGTGCTCAGCCTTCTTCACAGTCTGACTCTCACATCCACACATGACCACTGGAAAAACCATAGCCTTGACTAGATGGACCTTTGTTGGCAAAGTAATGTCTCTGCTTTTGAATATGCTATCTAGGTTGGTCATAACGTTTCTTCCAAGGAGTAAGCGTCTTTTAATTTCATGGCTGCAGTCACCATCTGCAGTGATTTTGGAGCCCAAAAAAAAAAAATCTGACACTGTTTCCCCATCTATTTCCCATGAAGTGATGGGACCAGATGCCATGATCTTCGTTTTCTGAATGTTGAGCCTTAAGCTAAATAGGGTACACATATTCAATATTTGCAAAGTTCTAAGTTTTTCTAAGTCTCATTTACATTCAATTTACCAGGAGAACATATTTCAAGAGTAAATATATGCTAGGGTAGTTTTATATGAAAAGATTTGTATTTTCCAGTAGTTGTTAAAAATTATACTGTATATGAGGAAAAACTTTCAGTTAATGGCCCACTACTGTCTTTCAATCCTGACAAAGAGGTCACTTCTTAAATATTAAAAAGAAGAAATATCCTGTTATGCCAAACAACAAAGTGTCTCTGGTGGTGGTCTAGTTGCTCAGTCTTGTCCGACTCTTTGCGACCCCATGGAGTGCAGCCCACAAGGCTCCTCTGTCCATGGAATTTTCCAGGCAAGAATACTGGAGTGGGTTGCCATTTCTATCTTCAGGGGATCTTCCCGATCCAGGGATCAAACTCAGGTCTCCTGCACTGCAGTTGGCCTCTTGCACTGCAGGTGGATTCTTTATTGACTGAGCCACAGGGACACCCAGGGAAAGCATCACTAGGTGATAAAAAGCATTATTAACTTCTTTGATGTCATTCTATGATAATACAGCAACTGATAAATTATAGATTATGTTATAGGCTTTTATTGTCATATATTTAATTTTTCCTGGGAGAAATTTTAGATGATGTTTCAAGATTTATTATTTTCCACTACAATATTAAGTCAATAAACATAATAATAATAATACTGCATGGTGGTTAACTAAGGGGGCTGCTAGGGTTATTGTTTGGTCTCTTATTTTTTCAATGATATTGCCCAAAATAAAGCAGAGTAAGAAGTTAACATGACTGTAAAATATACCTAACAAATAAGGCAGAAAATGTACCAAGTAAACACACTATGCTTTGAGTACAGTCACATTACTCTTTTTCCAGTATAATTTTTATCTGGACAAGTGGTAATTTTGCAAATTTAAAACTTGCAAGTAGTTTTATCTTTCCCAAGGCAATAAATGACTGTTCTAAAAAAATCAAGAGAGAGAAGGATGATCATAGGAAAAGAGTTTCAGGGACAGTAATTATAGTTAATAAAATTGTGTCAATACATAAAAAATAGGAAAAGATAAACTAAATATTTAGCAATACATAAAAAATAGGAAAAGATGATAAACTAAATATTTAGCTGGCAAAATGGTTTGCCATGATGGTAGGATACAGCAAAATGTGTGGCTAAATTTTGCTTAAAGTATTTTTTTAAGTTTCAGATTATTCAGGTCTTCTTGCAATTCTAAGGAAGTGCAAATGTGAGGATAGCTTCCTCATTCCTTGAGTGGGGTTTGTTGGGATGAGGGGTATCATTATATGCTGTGCTCCACTGATTTTCAGATTGATTTCATACAAAGTGGTCCCCTCCAGGAACTCCACAGACCCTTGGAGCACAGGACAAGCATGCTGTCCCTCTACAGTTTCAGCTCTGCTATTATTCTAAACGCTGGTTATGTGATGATCATCTTCCCAAACAAGGCTTTAAAACTTCTAACCTTCTATTTTATTCCATGAATGTGTAGTCAAAACAGAAAAAGAGCTATTCAGTAGCACACCATTCCTCCTCTTACATGCCCTCTGTTTATCAAATGTTATAGTGAAAGAGGCAAAGGTGTTCTTACAGATGATCCAAAGCCTCCTCTCATTAGCAATGGATACCTAAATATAGCCCTGCTGAAATTCCCAGGGCTCTGCTGAGAACACACCGCATTCCAATCAACTTTAAATGACAGTGAAATAAGCAACCGCCCTTTACCAATTAGTTCATTTTCAACAGATGTAATCAATATCAAAGTCTTTGGGGTTTAAAATTTCAACTTCAAGAATAACATCCAGTAGGAACGCATCAGTTCCCAATGTAATAAATAGTAGTGACCGCAATCATGCATGAAGGCAGCAGTGGTGATGCTGTGTAGGGGCTGGGTGGTGGGTACGATGGCATTGGCAAGGGTTTGAAAGCCTAATGATGGTATTTTCTCTTATCGTCTGACTGAGACAATAGCACTGCTCCTCACTCATACGGCCGGACGCATCTAGAACATAACAGGGCAGGGAAAAGCTAAAGATAAACACAAAACCACCGGAAAGAATGTTCACGACCACCACCCCCAGTAGGCTGGATGTCAAAAATGAAAACTGGAAAAAATCCGGTAAATATTTCATTTCTCCCTCTCATAAACTTTCCTAACTATCCCTGAAGCGCCTAAGTCCAGGATTTACTTCCCACCGTAGTAAGACCTTGGAGCCAGACTCCTGGAGTTAAAATTGTTACATCAACTCCGAGAAATATGCCATCATCCTCAAAAGTGATATCGAAATCACTACAAGCCTTTGGAACAGATGAGTTTCTACGAGTTTTGTGTATAGGCAGAAAAGGAAAGACAACACGCAGAAGCAACACAAGCTAGGAGGGCGGTGTGGGCATTCATAGTGAAACCAAGTGACAGCTTTTGCTGCGGGCGAAGCACAGACTGCTTATTGCAAGGAAAACCAGCCGCCCCTGGAGAAGGAGGGCTTGAGAAGCCCGGAAGTACGCGGACCTGACCGTGGTACTGAAAGAGAACCATTCGCAGATGTGATCACGTCTCCTAGAATCCACAGGGCATATGTTTGCTTTTAAACTGAAGCTTAAACAAGCTAAACGTCCAGTGATTTTCGCCCTCAAGATACATATGTATATGTTGAAACTTTCTCTTATGATGGATCAGCCTTTAGCATGCCCAGCATCTCTTTCCACAACAGTCTCTTCTGGAGTGCTAGGGTCATTCCAGATCGAAAGGCATTTTATTCTACCTGAGAAGCAAGACTCGATATTCTGACCAACTCACAACGCTTAGAATTCTACAGGAAGCTTACACTTGGCGATCTTGCTTCTAGTTGCATTTCTTAAACTCAGATGGGATCATGGCTATCCAAAAGACTTTTCAGAATGAAGCTCCACTGAAAAAGAACACTGCAAACTCTCCCCATAATTTAAGTCGCGCTGAGTCTATCCGACTCTTTGCGAACCCAGGGGCTGTAGCCCGCCAGGCTCCTCTGTCCACGGAGCCTTGAAACTCTGGATAGATTGGCAATTCACCAATATGGACAATTTTCATCCTCATCTCATAAAACTAATAAAAAACGGTTCTTTAAAGAGGCATTACGGGACCCACAGTGAACACAGATGTAGGTCTTTCTTCAGATTCTTTTCCAGCGTTGACAAACCCAAGAATCAAGGGGGCCAAATACATCGAAGTGTTAATACTGTACTGAAAAAAAAAAAACAAAAACAAAAACAATTTTCCCCACAAAAGACACCTCGGCAGGAAGCGAAGGGAATACACTCCCCTGGTGCAAAATGGACAGTGGGAACGAAAGTAATTTATATGAGAAAAGATCGTTTAAAAAAAATATATATGCAACTCATCCAAGTGCGAGACTTACGTGTTCCGTCAAAGCGGGTGGCGATGGTGTCCAGGAAGGTGTTCTGGGGCGCCAGCAATCCTTTCATGACCGGCATCTTTCCAGCGCGGTGTGAAATTCTCCATCAAAGTTTGAGCAGGAGGATGGCTGGGGAGGA
>SJXQ01009623.1:0-33938 GCA_006408695.1 Aepyceros melampus | reverse complement strand
TCGGGGTCCCCTCTTGGGCAGAGCGGAGACGGACAGACGAGGGGCGCCCTGCTGCCTGGTGCAGGGGATTCTAGAAAAGCCAGCTGCTGCCGTCAGGGCGCAAGCCGGGGAACCTCCTCCTCTGAGGCGCCCTGAGGCCGAAGTGAAATATAAAATACCTGAAGTGTAAACCACGACTCGGCTTCAGAAAATTTGTACTTTGGGGCCGTGTGGTGTGTGTGTGTGTGTGTGTGTGTGTGTAAAAGCTGTTGTGTTGTGGGCTTTTTCTGTATTGCCGAATGCATGAAATCCCTTGCAAGAAACAAGCAACACGAAGGACTTCGGAAGGGCACCCCCCCGCCCACTCCGAGAAAGCGTCCGTTTTATGGCGAACGGAACCGGCGTTGTTGCTGGCTGCCTTAGACCTTCCTGCAGCACCTGCTCTGAGACCTGACAAGACTCCTGTCCAAAATGCCCGAAATGCTTATGCAAGATTGGGGTCCTGTTGGTCTGTAGCAAGTGAATCTCACCGCCTCTTAGATCTTTCCCCTGCGTGCCTGCTAAGTTCCTTCAGTCCTGCCTGATTCTTTGCCACACTGTGAACTGTAGCCCACCAGGCTCCTCTGTCCATGGGGTTCTCCAGGCAAGGACACTGGAGTGGGCTGCCATGCCCTCCTCCAGGGCATCTTCCCGACCCAGGGATGGAACCCTCCTCTCATGTCACCTGCATTGGCGGGCGTGTTCTTCACCACCTGGAAAGCCCCATGTGTTTCCCTACCAAGATGAAATCTTTCTTAGGTCATCAGCACTCAAGTCATTGGGTCCAGGCCATCTCTAAGCTTTGGCCCAATCAAGGACCTAATCCTAAGTGCTTGTGAGGTGGATGAAGCCAAACTGTGACTTTGAAACATGACGTTGTTGAGTTGAAGCATATCCCAGTCCCCTTAGGCATACTTTGGCACCTTGAAATCAAAGAGGCTCAAGAATGAGGGAGACACAATGGAAACTTGGAATTCCAGTATCATCTGTCACAAACCTCACTTCCTTTCCTTAAAGGAAATGTTCCCACTGTCCTGTGCGTGCCAAGTCACTTCAGTCATGTCTGACTCTTTGCCACCCTATGGACTGTGGGATTCTCCAGGCAGTGCTGGAGTGGGTTGCCATGCCCTCCTCCAAGGGACCTTCAGGACTGGTTGACAGAAAGGAACCCAGCTCATCTCATTGAATGCCTTTCCATCCTGTGGAAACCGGGACGTTCCCTGTGACCTGAGTAAGACCACACCACGAGAACACAGGCTGACCACACAACCCACTAAACCCAAGGCCCACATGAAGAGACTCACGTTCACAGCAGAGATCCTGTCTTTGACTCATATGTAAGAGAAGACACAAAATCCCTCAACTCAGACCAGGGTACTCTGCGTTATGTTCTACAGAAGGCCTCTCTAGGTCAAACCAACCCAAGCAAATTTTGCTGATTCTCCGTGTCACAAATCACCCTAACACCCACAGTAATAATATTTTGTTTTGCTCCTCGATCTGCCATTTGGGCAGGGCTCATTGGGACAGCACCTTTCTGAGTATCTTCTGATATGTCTCCCTGACTTGGATGGAATCCAGTGCTGGCTGTCAGCTGGGGACTGAACCAGGGCTGGGGTTGGGGGCCTGAGTTCTCCTTCATATGAATCTCTCCAGGCATCCCTGGAGCACAGTGATAGGGCTTCAGGATTGCATAATCCCAAGAGACAGGAATTAGGAACGACCCGTTTCTTAAGGCCTGTCCAGAAACTGAGAACAAAGCAGGCACAGAGCCCAGATTCAGTGGGAGGGAACACAGGTCTATGTGTTAGACTCTCCACATCAACTTGTTAATATTTCCACTTTCAAAGGAGGTTGCCTTATAGTAGTATTCCAAAATGTAAGAATCTGTTTTCACTTATTCTATGTGTTTGCATAAGAGTTTAGGATACAAGATCAGGGCTCAAGTCGATGAATTTTGTAGGGAAAATGTAAGACGCAAGTGAAAAACGTACAGGAAAATCACTTGAGAAGGAAAGCCAAATTGTAAGTGCCACTGTTTCCTTTACTGTTAATTCTTTCCTGTTGGGGAGAAGTCAAGGAGAGGGCTTGAGCCCTGCTTCACCTGCACTCCAGACCTGGGCAATCTCAGTCCACCCTTCCCACCAGCACACAGCTAGAGCTGTTTTCAAAGACAGGCTTGAGAGAGGAACCTGGTATTGAAACCACTGGGACTGAACCCTGTTGAGTGGGAGTGAGGAGTGAAGTTGCTCTGACTCTTTGCGACCTCATGGACTGAAGCCCACCAGACTCCTCTGTTCTTGGGATTTTCCAGGCAAGAATACTGGAGTGGGTTGCCGTTTCCTTCTCCAGGGGATCTTCCCCACCCAGGGATTGACCCCAGGTCTCCCGCACTGCAGGCAGACGCTTTACTGTCTGAACCACCGGGGAAGTCCGAGCCCTATTAGGGCCTCTGTATAAGTGTTCCAGGTTCTGGTGGGCGAGCGTGAGGCTCTGCTGTCTTGCAGCTACTCTAAAGGAGCCTTGGGTGTACGCTCTCTCACTCATTACGCCTCTCATCCACCCAGCTAGAAGGATCTGCATTGTTTCAATATTAGCTTAGAGTGTGAGACTTAGATAAGGAGGTGATTGGTGATATAAACCTGAGACTGGTTGGTTTTCCTATAAAAAACACACTCATACTTAAGTTATCATTATCGTTAGGGTTTAGTCCGTCTTGGGAAGCAGAAGCAGAAGATATTAAGAAGAAGTGGCAAAATACAGAGAAGAACTGTACAAAAAAGATCTTCATGACCCAGATAACCACGATGGTGCGATCACTCACCTAGAGCCAGACATCCTGGAATGCGAAGTCAAGTGGGCCTTAGAAAGCATCACGAACAAAGCTAGTAGAGATGATGGAATTCCAGTGGAGCTATTTCAAATCCTAAAACATGATGCTGTGAAAGTGCTGAACTCAGTACGCCAGCAAATTTGGAAAACTCAGCAGTGGCCACAGGACTGGAAAAAGTCAGTTTTCATTCCAATCCCCAAGAAAGGCAATGCCAAAGAATGCTCACACTACCACACAATTGCACTCATCTCACATGCTAGCAAAGTAATGCTTAAAATTCTCCAAGCCAGGCTTCAACAGTATGTGAAACATGAACTTCCAGATGTTCAAGATGGATTTAAAGAAGGCAGAGGATCCAGAATCAAATTGCCAACATCCATTGGATCATCCAAAAAGAAAGAGAGTTCCAGAAAAACACCTATTTCTGTTTACTGACTATACCAAAACCTTTGACTGTCTGGATCACAACAAACTATGGAAAATTATAAAAGAGATGGGAATACCAGACCACCTGACCTGCCTCCTGCGAAATCTGTATGCAGATCAGGAAGCAACAGTTACAACAGGAAATGGAGCAACAGACTGGTTCCAAATAGGGAAAGGAGTACATCAAGGCTGGATATCGTCACCCTGCTTATTTAACTTATATGCAGAGTACATGAGAAACGCTGGGCTGGATGGAGCACAAGCTGGAATTAAGATTGCTGGGAGAAATATCAATAACCTTGGATATGCAGATGACACCACCCTTATGGCAGAAAGTGAAGAGGAACTAAAAAGCTTCTTGATGAAAGTGAAAGACGAGAGTGAAAAAGTTGGCTCAAAACTCATTGTTCAGAAAACTAAGCTCATGGCATCTGGTCGCATCACTTCATGGCAAATAGATGGACAAACAGTAGAAACAGTGGCTGATTTTATTTTGGCAGGCTCCAAAATCACTGCAGATGGTGACTGCAGCCATGAAATTAAAAGACACTTGCTCCTTGGAAGAAAAGCTATGACCAACCTAGACAGCATATTAAAAAGCAGAGACATTACTTGGCCAACAAAGGTCCATCTAATCAAGGCTATGGTTTTTCCAGTAGTCAGGTGTGGATGTGAGAGTTGGACCATAAAGAAAGCTGAGCGCCAAAGAATTGATGCTTTTGAACTGTGGTGTTGGAGAAGACTGTTGAGAGTCCCTTGGACTGCAAGGAGATCCAACCAGTCCATCCTAAAGGAAATCAGTCCTGAATATTCATTGGAAGGACTAGTGCTGAAGCTGAAACTCCAATACTTTGGCTTCCTGATGTGAAGAACTGACTCATTTGAAAAGACCCTGATGCTGGGAAAGATCGAAGGCGAGAGGAGAAGGGGACGACAGAGGATGAGATGGTTGGATGGCATCACCCACTCGATGGACATGAGTTTGAGCAAGCTCCAGGAGATGGTGATGGACAGGGAGGACGGCATGCTGCAGTCCATGGGATCGCAAAGAGTCAGACACGACTGAGTGACTGAACTGAACTTAACTGAGCCCTGGGAAGGGCAGTCTCCCTAGTTTGTAAGGCCCCCAAGTATCAGAGCATCAGGAATACAGAAAGTAGGAAATATGGTCAATATCATTGGCCCTGTGATGAATGGATGCCAAATAGACAAATACAGAATCTAAGAAAACAGAGAAAGCAATCCAATCATGGTGTTGGAAGAAAAGGAGCTCTGGGCAGATATTTGGTGCCAGGAAGTGTGCCAGTCGGGTGCCCTCAGAGCGTCTGCTGGGAGGAGTGTCACTGGTGACAGCATCCAGCTCTCACACTAGGATCTGCCACTCTCTCCACGCTGAGCCAGGCTCACTCGGGACTACTACCTGCCAATGGCCAGCAGTATGCAAAAATTACAGCTTGGCCAACGGTGCCCAATGTGGGACTCTCCTAACAGGTAATCTTTGCTCTGGGATCCCTCATATCTTGGTGGACACTCAATTATGTAGCCTACTTCCTACCCATCATTCTGCCTTCCTGTTCTTTCAGGGGTATCCACCTTGCATCACAGTCTGAAGACCCTCCCTGCCTTGCACATCTAACCCTGTCTTAGTGTCTGCTTCTCAAAGCATCTGAACTGATGTGGACGCATCAGAGTGGGAGGTTTCCTGAGAAGAGAGACTCATGAGTGTGTTTGCTAGATTCTACTGCTGACAATGAATCTTTAACAGAAAACGGAAAAAGCTTCATTTATTTCCCACTGCCTTCCTGCAGCATCTACTTTTCCTTGGTCTTTCCCCTTTTCAGCTCTGGTTCACCATTAGCCCAACTGCAATCTGAAAACCAATGTAAATTGTCCTCTCCTCACACCCCAGTCATCACTCATCTGTGTGCCTTTGAGCCACCGTGTCTGTGGAATCGTTTCTGCATTTTATCCTGTCATCCTCCTGGTGATATAGTCAGCGACTTTCACCAGGATGGTTTCCCCAGCTGGTCATCCTGCGTCAACACGTTCTTCTTCATTTGAACCTTTGTTCTACAGCCAGCGAAATGCTTCTCTATAATATGAATCAATCATATGGTCCCCTCCTTAAAACCCCTGTATTTCAGAAGACAAGCAAAATTTCATCCCTGTCCTATTGAGGGGCAATCATCTGCCGCTGACCACAGCCTCATCTCCCAGCACACGTCCTGCCCTTGATCCATGCTGAATTGTTTCCAGAATGAACTGCTCTCCTTCAAGCCTCCATCCCTTTTAACAGTGTGTTACCTGTATCTCAGATGACCACCTTACAGCTTTCCTCACCAACTGAACTCAACCCAAAGGTCACCTTCAACGTCGCTTCCACTGAAACCTTCAACACTTGCCCTGTAGGTATAGGCGTGAGCCTGCCGTAAACGTGGAGCTGCAGATGGTGACTGCAGTCATGAAATTAAAAGACGCTTACTCCTTGGAAGGAAAGTTATGACCAACCTAGATAGCATATTCAAAAGCAGAGACATTACTTTGCTGACTAAGGTCCGTCTAGACAAGGCTATGGTTTTTCCTGTGGTCATGTATGGATGTGAGAGTTGGACTGTGAAGAAGGCTGAGCGCAGAAGAATTGATGCTTTTGAACTGTGGTGTTGGAGAAGACTCGAGAGTCCCTTGGACTGCAAGGAGATCCAACCAGTCCATTCTGAAGGAGATCAGCCCTGGGATTTCTTTGGAAGGAATGATGATGAAGCTGAAGGTCCAGTACTTTGGCCACCTCATGCGGAGAGTTGACTCGTTGGAAAAGACTCTGATGCTGGGAGGGATTGAGGGCAGGAGGAGAAGGGGACGACCGAGGATGAGATGGCTGGATGGCGTCACCAACTCGATGGACGTGAATCTGAGTGAACTCTGGGAGATGGTGATGGACAGGGAGGCCTGGTGTGCTGCAATTCATGGGGTTGCCAAGAGTCAGACACGACTGAGCAACTGAACCGAACCAAAACAAAGCTGAAGCCAGACAAAGCTGAGGAAATACCATGTGATGCTTAGGTAGAGGTTCCCTAGTGGCTCAAACGGTAAAAAAAAACTCTGCCTGCAATACAAGGGACAGGATCGACCCCTGGGTCAAGACAGTCCCCTGAAGGAGAGCATGGCCATTCACTCCAGTGTTCTTGCCTGGAGAATCCCATGGACAGAGGAGCCTGGTGGGCTACAGTCCAAATTGTCACAAAGATTTGGACACGACTGAAGTGACTTAGCACAGCAATAGCATCCTCAGCTAAGAGTAAATCTTCACAGTTGCCAAGTCACATGGCCCAGAGTGCAACCCATATCTTTTTGCCATTCGGTGAGTGTGGGCCTCTTTGGGAGGGCAGGAAGTGAACCTGGAGTTAACCGTGGCTTTATTTCTGTGTTAGACAGCCCCGTCTCTCCCTCGCCTTGAGGATGTCCTGTCACAGGAAACGCTGTGCCCCAGTGCCTATTCCGGCTCCCCAGCGCTCTGCCCAGGCCTCCTACAGCAAAGGCTGCCACCCCACCTCAGCAGACCTTCACGATGAATACCCTCCATTTCCTGCTCTCTCATCTGCCAGTGAATTTATACCTGTGTCCTTTCTACCAGCTTTCCTTTGCTCCAGGGTATTATGCCTTCTCATCCATAGCATCACATAGCCACCTGTACTTTTTTCATAGTCTAGACTCTTGCTCTTTCTCAAGACTTTCTTATATCTTTGTTTTCCCTCCCTACTGGCTCCTTCTGATAACCTAATGCAGACTCTCTAATTCTAGGAAATAACTTTCCTTGACCTCGTCAATCCTTGCATTTCCTTCTTAGGCAGGTTTCCTGAAAAGTAGTCTATAACCAGCAGGACTGCTGTCTTGCTTCCTTATTCCCTCATCAACCCTCTATAATCCGGATGCATCGTCAACCATTCTACTCTCTTTTGAAGTCATCAATGACCTGCTTGTTTAAACTAATGCCCATTTTCCATCCTTATATCCCTGATTTTTTTTGCTGCATTTGATTCTGTCAAAAAATTCCTTCTTAAAACTCCCTACTTCATAAGTTTCTAAGACAGCAACATTCTTTTCTTGGACAAAAAGATGCTTCCCTGCTATACATTCAGTATTCTTCAAAAGACTCTCTTCCTTCACCCATTCCTAGAGTTTGTCAAGATTCCATGAACTGGACCACTAAATTCTACATCTCAATCCCTGTCATATTTTAAACATATGTTCTAGGAGGATACATTCCATATCTTTATCTGAAGCCCAGGACGCTCCTCTGAGCTTCTGACTAACAGTGTTAAACTGTGGGCTTTGTTTCACCCCTTGAACATTCTTCCCACGTGAACTCATTCTTCCTGTCAGCTAATCTATGTGAGACTCTAGAAAGGCATCCTTATACCTTATTCCCAATGCCCTTCAGATCCTTAACCCCTTACTTGGTCTCCCAACTATATTCTGAAAAATCGCTAACTTTTCCATCCAATCAATGCCCGACTTTAGGGCTCTGCCATCCCTTGCTGGGGAGCTTCCCTGGTGGCTCAGATGTTAAAGAATCTTCCTGCAATGCTGGAGACCTGGGTTCAATCCCTGGGTCAGGAAGATCCCCTGGAGGAGGGCATGGCAACCCACTCCAGCATTCTTGCCTGGAGAATCCCCATGGACAGAGGAGCCTGGCGGGCTACAGTCCATGGGGTCACAAGCGTCGGACACGACTGAGCAGCTGAGCACAGCACAGCACCCTTGTGGAAACCCCTGCAATGCTCTCCTGACCTGAAGTTTTTTCTTCCTGAATCCTTTCTCTGCACTCCAGGCTGACATGACCCGCCAAAAAGTAAATGCGATCATGTCACTTCTCTTGCTACCTATGGTATAAAGTCAAAGGTCTTTGTTTGAGCTCAGCTCAGCTCTCAAAACACATTTATTATCATCTTCACATGTTATGTTCAAAGAGTCCCAAATTCCCAGAAGTTTCCAAAATGTAGAGTGGCCTTCTAGAGA
This sequence comes from Aepyceros melampus, assembly GCA_006408695.1. Lineage (NCBI taxonomy): Eukaryota > Metazoa > Chordata > Mammalia > Artiodactyla > Bovidae > Aepyceros > Aepyceros melampus. The sequence goes on along the minus strand of SJXQ01009623.1, from coordinate 25,645 downwards.
CTGTGCCTTTGATCATATCATCCTCAGTTACTGGAAGGTGCTTCCCAAACTTCCTGGGCGTGGCCACCATATATAAACCTACTTTCTGCTCCAGCGAATTTGGATGCCACTTAAAAAAAAAGCTGTTAGATGTCACAACAGCTATACATCAGTTGTTGAATATGATCTGACCTCGTATTGTCTGTGTATTTCTGGGTGGCTTATTTATCTTTTCTGAGTATCTCGGTAATGGTAATAATGTACATTTCACAGGGCAATTGTGAGGGGTAAGTGAGGCAACCTGAAAAGGTGATTAGGATCCGCTGTTGTCCACCATTGTATTCCCAGTGGCTAACATGGGCTTCGGCACATCACAAACACAGAAATATCTGTTGAAAGGATACAAGTCAGTGATCCTAATTATTATCTTAATCATTTCACTATTACGTGGTTTGATATCTGTTTGTCCCTCTTTCTCTTACACTAAGCTCTTTAACGTTTATCTTAAGGAGATTAGCTTATACAATCTTTTATTTAAGGCTATTTGGCACAGAAGATGTATTTCTAAATGTTTAATGAATGAGAAATAAATGAATGGATGAGTGGAATTTTTCTAAAGCAGGCCCTCCCCTGAAGCAAGAGTCAACATCAACTGTAGGACTTTCATTACAATTTCTTTTGTACTTTCCATTGTTGATTGATATCCTGAAAGCAGGATCTGGATGTGGGCGTTCACTCTTGATTTACTGATCTACAAATCACAGAAATTTGAGCTTCAAAGAGTATTCTGAGTGCTTTCCATTATTTTTCTGGATTGTTCCTTTACATGCAAGAAATGAAGGGAGGGATTGGTAGGTGATCCAAACTTCCCTGTTCAAATTATCGAACAGGTACTTAATAATAATGTATATTCCTTAAGTCACAGAAATTTAAACTCACAGAATATTCCTTAAATCTGTAACCATTCACTAAGAATTCAAGGTGGTGCTGCCGTCCTGGATTAGGGTCCCCGTCTCTCTATGACATGTGGGTTTTTAAAAAGGCGGGCTCCATTTGTCAGATGCCTATTAAACTAAAAGAATTATCCATATTAACAGACGGGTGGATATTCACGAGGAGTAAGGTGGTACTCTCTTTATTAATAAAACAAGCCTATCATTTAATAAGCTTGTTTACTTAATAAAATAAGCCCTGGCCTGCTGCAGGGTCAGGGGCACTCCTCCTTCTAATGGAGGTTGCCATTATCTTCATCACCTCCACCATAGTGGGTCTCAGGTCAAGTGACAGGGAGGGAACAGAGCCCCACTCATCAATAGAAAAACTGGATTAAAGATTTACTGAGCATGGCCCCACCCATCAGAACAGCCCCTGTTTCCCCCACAGTCAGTCCCTCCCATTAGGAAGCTTCCATAAGCCTCTTATCCTTCTCCATCAGAAGACAGACAGAAAACCACAATCACAGAAAACCAACCAAACTGATCACATGGATCACACACAGCCTTGTCCAACTCAATGAAACTATGAGCCATGCCAGGGAGGGCCCCCAAAGACAGACGAGTCATGGTGGAGAGTTCTGACAAAACGTGGTCCACTGGAGAAAGGAATGGCAAACCACTGCAGTATTCGTGCCTTGAGAACCCCATGAACAGTATCAAAAGGCAAAAAGATAGGGCACAGAAAGAAGAATTCCTCAGGTTGGTAGGTGTTTTTTTCCAGCAGTCATGTATGGATGTAAGAGTTGGACTATAAAGAAAGCTGAGTGCCAAAGTATTGATGCATTATTTTAAAATTGTTTTTATTGAAGGATAACTGCTTTACAGAACTTTGCTGTTTTCTGTCAAACCTCAACATGAATCAGCCACAGGTATAAGAGGAGCTAAAAAGCCTCTTGATCAAAGTGAAAGAGGAGAGTGAAAAAGTTGGCTTAAAGCTCAACGTTCAGAAAACGAAGATCATGGCATCTGGTCCCATCACTTCATGGGAAATAGATGGGGAAACAGTGGAAACAGTGTCAGACTTTATTTTTTGGGGCTCCAAAATCACTGCAGATGGTGACTGCAGCCATGAAATTAAAAGACGCTTACTCCTTAGAAGAAAAGTTATGACCAACCTAGATAGTATATTCAAAAGCAGAGACATTACTTTGCCAACTAAGGTCCGCTAGTCAAGGCTATGGTTTTTCCTGTGGTCATGTATGGATGTGAGAGTTGGACTGTGAAGAAGGCTGAGCACCGAAGAATTGATGCTTTTGAACTGTGGTGTTGGAGAAGACTCTTGAGAGTCCCTTGGACTGCAAGGAGGAGATCCAACCAGTAGGAGATCAACCCTGGGATTTCTTTGGAAGGAATGATGCTAAAGCTGAAGCTCCAGTACTTTGGCCACCTCATGTGAAGAGTTGACTCATTGGAAAAGACCCTGATGCTGGGAGGGATTGGGGGCAGGAGGAGAAGGGGACAACCGAGGATGAGATGGCTGGATGGCATCATGGACTCAATGGACGTGAGTCTGAGTGAACTCCGGGAGTTGGTGATGGATAGGGGGCCTGGTGTGCTGTGATTCATGGGGTCGCAAAGAGCAACTGAGCGACTGAAGTGACCTGAACTGATACATATATCCCCTCCCTTTGGAACCTCCCTCCCCATCCCACTCCTCTAGGTTGATACACAGCCCCTGTTTGAGTTCCCTGAGCCATACAACAAATTCCCATTGGGTATCTACTTTATATATGGTAATGTAAGTTTCCATGTTATTCTCTGCATACATCTCACCCTCTCCTCCCCTTTCCCCATGTCCATAAGTCTATTCTCTATGTCTGTTTCTCAATTGCTTCCCTATAAATAAATTCTTCAGTACCATTTTTTTAGATTCCATATATGTGTGTTAGAATATGATATTTATCTTTCTCTTTCTGATTTACTTCATCAGGCTCTAGATTCATCCACCTCATTAGAACTGACTCAAACGCATTCCTTTTTATGACTGAGTAATATTCCATTGTGTATATATACCACAGCTTCTTTATCCATTCATCTATTGATGGACATCTAGGTTGTTTCAACTAGCTATTGTAAACAGTGCTACAATGAACAATGGGATACATGTGTCTTTTTCAATTTTTATTTCCTCAGGCATATGCCTAAGAGTGGGATTGCTGGGTCATATGGTGGTTTTATTCCTAGTTTTTAAGGAATCTCCATACAGTCTTCCATAGTGGCTGTAACACTTTACATTCCCACCAGCAGTGCAAGAGCGTTCCCTTTTCTCCACACCCTCTCCAGGATTTATTGTCTGTAGACTTTTTGATGATGGCCATTCTGACCAGTGCGACGTGATATCTCATTGTAGTTTTGATTCTCATTTCTCTAATAATGAACATTTCATTTGATTTTCATTTCTCATTTCAATGTTCTCTAACGAACAATGTTGAGCATCTTTTCATATCTTTGTTAGCCATCTCTATGTGTTCTTTGAAGAAATATCTGTTTAGGTCTTTTCTCCCTTTTTGATAGGGTTGTTTGTTTTTCTGGTATTGAGTTGTATGAGTTGCTTGTATATTTTGGAAATTAATCCTTTGCCAGTTGTTTCATTTGTTATTATTTTCCACCATTCAGAGGACTGTCTTTTCGCCTCACTTATGGTTTCCTTTGCTGTGCAAAAGCTTTTAAGTTTGCTCAGGTCCCACTTATTTACTTTTGTTTTTATTTCCATTACTCTAGAAGGTGGGTCATAGAGGATCTTGCTTTGATTTATGTTATCTAGTGTTCTGCCTATGTTTTCTTCTAAGAGTTTCATAGTTTCTGGTCTTTCATTTAGGTGTTTAATCCATTCTGGCTTTATCTTTGTGTATTGTGTTAAGAATTGTTCTGATTTCATTCTTTACATGTAGATGTCCAGTCTTCCCAGCATCATTTATTGAAGAGGTCGTCTTTGCTGCATTGTATATTCTTGCCTCCTTTGTCAAAAATAAGTTACCCACAGGTGCATGGGTTTATTTCTGGGCTTTCTATCTTGTCCATTGGTCTATATTTCTGTTTTTGCGCCAGGACTGTACTGTCTTGATGACTGTAGCTTTGTGGTATAACCTGATATCAGGAAGAGTGATTCCTCCAGCTCCATTCTTCTTTCTCAGGACTGCTTTGGCTATTCAGAGTCTCTTGTGTTTCCATATGAGTTGTAAAATTTTTTGTTTTGATTCTATGAAAAAGCCATTGGTAATTTGATAGGGATCACATTGAATTTGTAGATTGCATTTGGTAGTATAGTCATTTTCATAATATTGATTCTTCCTACCCTGGAACATGGAATATCTCTCCATTGGTTTATGTCATCTTTGATTTCTTTCATTCGTGTCTTATTTTCTGTGTATAGTTATTTTGTCTCCTTAGATAAGTTTATTCCTAGATATTTTTGCTGCAATGGTGAATGGGGTTGATTCCTTAATTACTCAATTTTTCATTGTTAGTATATAGAAATGCAAGTGATTTCTGTGTATTGATTTTGTATCTTGCAACTTTCCTAAATTCACTGATTAGCTCTATTAATTTTCTGATACTATCTTTCAGGTTTTCTATGTACAGTATCATGTCACCTGCAAATAGGGAATGCTTTACTTCTTTTCTGGTCTGGATTCCTTTTATTTCTTTGTCTTCTTTGATTGCTGTAGCTAGGACTTCCAGAACTATGTTGAATTATAGTGGCGAAAGTGGACACCCTTGTCTTATTCCTGGTCTTAGGGGGAATACTTTCAGTTTTTCACCATTGAGAATAATGTTTGCTGTGGGCTCATCATATATGGCCTTTACTGTGGTGAGGTAGGTTCCTTCTATGCCCATTTTTTGAAGAGTTTTAATCATAAATGGGTGCTGAATTTTGTCAAAGGCTTTTTCTGCATCTATTTAGATTGTCAAATGGTTTTTAATCTTTCAGTTTGTTAATATGGTGTAGCATATTGATTAATTTGCATATAGTGAAGAATCCTTGGATCCCTGGAATAAACCAAACTTGATCATGGTGTATGAGCTTTTTGATATGTTGCTGAATTCTATTTGCTAAAATTTTGTTGAGGACTTTTGCATCTATGTTTATCAGTGATATTGGCCTGTAGTTTTCTTTTTTTGTGTTGTCTTTATCTGGTTTTGATATCAGGGTGATGATGGCCTCACAGAATGAGTTTGAAAGTGTTTCTTCGTCTGCAATTTTTTGAAAGAGTTTTAGAAGGATAAGCATAGCTCTTCTCTAGATGTTTGATAGAATTCTCCTGTGAAGCCATCTAGTCCTGAGCTTTTGTTTTTTGGGAGATTTTTGATCACAGCTTCGATTTCAGTGCTTGTAATTGGGTTGTTCCTAATTTCTATTTCTCCCTGGTTCAGTCTTAGAAGATTGAATTTTTCTAAGAGTCTGTCCATTTCTTCCAGGTTATCTATTTTATTTCCATGCAGTTGTTCATAACAGTCTCTTATAATCTTCTGTATTTCTGCATTGTCTGTTGTAACTTCTTTTTTCATTTCTAATTTTGTTGATTTGATTCTTCTCTCTTTTTTTCTTGATGTGTCTGGCTAAACGTTTGTCAATTTTGTTTATCTTTTCAAAGAACCAGCTTTTAGTTTTATTACTACTTACTATACTCCAATACTCTTGCCTGGCAAGTCCCATGGGTGGAGGAGCCTGGTAGGCTACAGTCCATGGGGTGGCTAGGAGTTGGACACGACTGAGCGATTTCACTTTCATGCAGTGGAGAAGGAAATGGCAACCCGCTCCAGTGTTCTTGCCTGGAGAATCCCAGGGAGGGTGGAGCCTGGTGGGCTGCCGTCTATGGGGTCGCACAGAGTCAGACACGACTGAAGCGACTTAGCAGCAGCAAACAGCATTGTTTTGTTCATTTCTTTTTCATTTATTTTTGCTCATATTTTTATGGTATCTTTCCTTCTACCAATTTTAGTTTTTTGTTGTTCTTCTTTGTATAGTTGTTTTAGGTGTAAAGTTAGGTGTCAATTTGATGTTTTTCTTGTTTCTTGCGGTAGGATTTACTGCTGTAAACTTCCCCCTTAGAGCTGCTCTTGCTGCATCTCATAGGTTTTGAGTTGTCCTATTTTTATTGTCATTTTTTTCTAGAAATTTTTTGATTTCCCTTTTGATTTCCTCAGTAACCTGTTGGTTATTTAGAAACATGTTGTTTAATCTCCATGTGTTTATATTTCTTACAGATTTTTTCTTGTAATTGATATCTAGTCTCACAGTGTCGTGGTTGGGAAGATGCTTGATATGATTTCAATTTTCTTAAATTTACTGAGGTTTGATTTGTGACCCAAGCTGTGGTCTATCCTGGAGAATGTTCCATGTGCACTTGAGGAGAAGGTGTATTCTTCTGCATTTGGATGGAACGTCCTGAAGATATCAGTGAGATCCACCTCATCTAATGTATCATTTTAGGCTTGTGTTTCCTTATTAATTTTGTTTTGATGATCTGTCCATGGCGTGAGTGGGCGTGAAAGTCTCCTACTATTATTGTGTTACTGCCAATTTCTCCTTTTATGTCTGTTAGTGTTTGTCTTACGTATTGAGTTGCTCCCATGTTGGGTGCATAGATACTCAGAATTGTTATGTCTTCCTCTTGGATTGATCCCTTGATCATTATGTAATGTCCTTCCTTCTCTCTTGTAATATTATTTAAGATCTATTCTGTCAAATATGAGGATTGCTACTCCAGCTTTCTTTTGCTTTCCATTTGCTTGGAATATATTTTTCCATCCTCTCACTTTCAGTCTCTATGTGTCTTGAGGTCTGAAGTGGGTTTCTTGTAGACAGCATATATACAGGTCTTGGTTTTGTATCCATTCAGCCAGGCTGTGTCTTTTGGTTGGAGCATTTAATCCATTTACATTTAAAGTAATTATTAATATATATGTTCCTATTGCCATTTTCTTAATTATTTGGGGTTGATTTTGTAGATCTTTTTTCTTCTCTTATATTTCTTGACTATATAAGTCCTTTAACATTGGTTATAAAGCTGGTTTGGTGGTACTGAGTTCTCTCAACTTTAGCTTGTCTGAAACGCTTTTGATTTCTCCATAAATTTGAATGAGACCCTTGCTGGGTACAGTAATCTTGGCTATAGATTTTTCCCTTTCAGTCCTTTAAATATATCCTGCCATTCCCTTCTGGCCTGCAGAGTTTCTGCTGGAGGATCAGTTGTTAAGCATATGGAGTTTCCCTTGTATGTTACTTGTTGCTTCTCCCCTGCTGCTTTTAATATGCTTTCTTTGTGTTTAGTTTTGTTAGTTTGATTAGTATGTGTCTCCTTGGGTTTATCCTGTATGGGACTCTTTGTGCCTCCTGAAGTTGATTGACTATTTCCTTTTCTATGTTAGGGAAATTTTCAACTATAATCTCTTCAAAAATGTTCTTATACCATTTCTTTTTCTCTTCTTCTTCTGGGACTCCCTATAATTTGAATGTTGGTGTGTTTTATATTATCCCAGAGGTCTCTGAGACTGTCCTCAGTTCTTTTCATTCTTTTTACTTTATCCTGCTCTCCAGAAGTTACTTCCACCAGTTTATCTTCCAGCTCACTGATTCATTCTTCTGCTTCAGATGATCTGCTTTTGATTCCTTCTGGAGTATTTTTAATTTCAGCGATTATATTGTTTGTCTCTATATGTTTATTCTTTCATTCTTCTAGGTCTTTTTGAATTGAGTCTTACATTTTCTCCATTCTGTTTTCAAGGTTTTTGATCATCTTTACTATCATTATTCTGAATTCTTTTTCAGGTAGTTTGCCTATTTCCCCTTCATTTATTTGGACTTCTGTGTTTCTAGTTGTTTCCTTCATTTGTGTTGTATTTCTCTGTGTCTTCTTTTTAGTCATACTGCCCCTAGGTTTCAACTGTGGTTTTATTTCCACCTCTGCATGAGGGTCCTCCACTGGGGTTTGCTCCTGCGGCTGCCCTGGAGGACTTGGGTTTGCCCCATGAGGGCCAGGTGTGGAGGTGGTGCAGCTGCTTGGGTCGCAGGGGTTCTGGCAGCACCAGGGACTCAGGGGAGTTGGCAGCCAGGACAGCAGGAAATACAGTGCTCTAGAAGGGTATGGCAACAGTATTGGCCAACATGCTCTAGCGTTCTTGCCTGGAGAGCCCCTCCCTGACAGAGACGCGTGGCAGGCCACAGTCCACAGGGTTGCAGAGAGCTGGACACGACCGGAGGGACCCTGCGTGCCCAGACGAAGACTTCTATTGCCCGTGGCAGCTCCGCCCCTGTGAGGGCTGAGCGGGAAGGTGGTGCAGCTGCTTGCTTGCGGGACCCTGGCGGCACCAAGTGTGCAGGGACATGGACTGCCTCCGCCGCAGGAGTTACGGCCCAATCGGAGCCTTTTTTTGAGCCTCTTGTAGCTGGTGATCAAACAGCCTCTTTGGCCAATCTTTCTCCATCGCCTTCACCCTGGAACTGCTCCACAACCCCTAAACTCCAGCTCCCAGCCGCTGCCCCTTCTAGGGGACCTGTGTCCTTGTCCAGGGTACGTATGGCTGTGGCAAGGACTGTCTGATTCTCCTTCTATTTAGGCTGCCACAGCTCAGCTGTTTCAGCCTTAAATGTTTTTCCTCTAACTCAGACAATTGCCCTGATGTGGGGATCAGACCCCTGCTTCAGTTTCCCCACCTGCCAAGGGCAGGTCCAGTCCTACCAACACTCCTGTTTTTCCCCCAGCTCCTTCGTCCCACAGAGTTTTGCGTGGTTCCTTATTTTCTTTTATGCTGGTCAGGTCCTCCTGTCCACTCTCAGCTGGTGTTCCGCGTGCACTTCTGTGTCTGAGGGTGTGTTCCTGATGTATTCACGGAGAGAGATGCACTCCGCATCCACCAACTCCTCCACCATCTTGTTCTCGCTCTCAAATAGATGCTTTTGAACTGTGGTGTTGGAGAAGACTCTTGAGGGTCCCTTGGACTGCAAGGGGATCCAACCAGTCCATCCTGAAGGAAATCAGTCCTGAATACTTATTGGAAGGACTGATGCTGAAGCTGAAACACCCATACTTTGGCCACCTGATGGGAAGAAATGACTCATTGGAAAAGACCCTGATGCTGGGAAAGATTGAAGGTGGGAGGAGACAACAGAGGATGAGATGGTTGGATGGCATCACTGACTCCATGGAAGTGACCTTGAGCAAGCTCCAGGAGTTAGTGATGGACAGGGAGGCCTGGCATTCTGCAGTCCACAGGGTTGCAGAGAGTCTGACACGACTAGGTGACTGAGCTGAACTGAAACATATTCATAAAGGGAGCTGTTCCTACTTCTTAACTATTTCAAGGCCATTTATACTATAGTTAAAAAACATGTACTGAAATGTTGTTCAAATAAAGTTAATAGGAGTGATGAGATAGAAACTTTTTTCTTTCCAGTCTGACATATTTTCCAGATTTTCTATATCCACTATTTTATGATAAAGTACAAACTACACTGAAAATCAACATAAAAAATCAGAAGTCATGTAAAGGAAGGGACAATTTGGCAGGCAATAAATATGGTATATTCATCTGAGCATTATACTCTGTCTTAAGTTAAGGCCAAACCAAGGCCCATTGATTGTAAACATCAGTCATTTGGGTGAGATCAAAATCTTGCCTAGAATTAAATTTCAAGGAAAAAAAATCTGTCACTTGATTTTATTAAAATAGCAAAGTATTAAGCATTGAAAATTCAAGTGTCACCCGAAGCTTATCTTCATCTAGTTTGTGATTTTGAACACAGCATTTCCTACTTTTGGGATTCACATAGAGAAAAAGAAGAAAGAATAGCTTTGGATCTCCAAGTTTCCTTCTTGCTTAAATAACACGGTCCATGTTCAGGTAGACAGCTTCCAAATAAGCTTAGGAATCATCTTTCTCCACTTGAAAATCCAACCCTGGTGATGATCCTTGCTGCCCCTGAGAACTTGAAAGAAGAACCGTATCCCTTTGCTCATATACAGATAAAGACAAGTCAGCCTTGCCTAGTGCCTTAAAGATATGCGAGTGACTCTTACACCCTCCTTCTCTTCCCTAGATTCTACCCTGATTTCCGTTTTTAGACTTTCACAGGGGAAAAAAGAAACATAAATTCATACATATATATAAAGCTGGTCTTTTTCGAGTCTCCTGCTGCTCCTTTGTATGCTTTTAAACCCAGTGTTTTAGCAGAAGATGAGAATAGACGCTCGCTGCTGATGCAAATGGCAATGCCGTCATCACTCAGTTAACAGAAAACAGGAATAAAAGGGAATTGAAGGGGAAGGGAGGGGTGGAGCATTCCTAAGTGTTGGTGAAGTAGATGCTTGAAAATTATGTCCCTGGTGGTCAGACATCATTTGTTCCCTTTTTTTAATCTCATGGTGCTGGCTTACTGATCTCTCTCTTTGCTGAGTTGTAGTCTCATTACTCAAATTCTTTATTTGGAAATGTCTCGTAAAATATCAAGACAGGCCTTCTTTTGATGTCTTCACTTCTTATAAACTTTAGTTTTATTACCTTTCAAGGTCTGGGTGCTTTGAGTCTTCTGCTAAGTCAGAGATATCTTAGGAGCTAGTGTTATGCTTTGCACGCTTTGTATCTTTTGTGGTCCTTGGCTTGAACTTATTTTTTTTAATGTAGATTTTCAATATAGATTTATGTCCTCTGACTAGAGAGTGTTATTTACTCCATGTGGACTCACTTAAGGAGCTAAACTATGGCCCTCATGTTGCCAATTTCTTCATTCTACTTAAGTGAAGTGAAAGTGAAGTCGCTCAGTCGTGTCCGACTCTTAGCGACCCCATGGACTGCAGCCTACCAGGCTCCTCCATCCATGGGATTTTCCAGGCAAGAGTACTGGAGTGGGATGCCATTGCCTTCTCCAATAAAATATAAAGACAGCCGTGGAATCGCAGGCCGACAATTAAAAATTCTTATGCTGCAAATTCAAGTGCATTTTTGTTACTTTTCCAACATCTACTTTCCCTTCCTCTGTTTTATTTCTTAGGTATCATTTTCCCCAAAATTCAGGTGAAAAATTGGCCTTCTCCAAAAGACTTCTAACATTAATTCTTTCTCATGTTTGCTATCACTTTAAATTTCAACATTTGGTTTTTTCCGTTGCTGTTACCCAGTTTTGGAATGTTTCTTCTGTGATTCCACTTTGGTGCTAAATAGATCGTAAGGAGCAAAGTTCAGCCATTTCCTTCCTATTGTGGAGTAAGCGATGACTCGCATGTGTAGTAGCTCAATAAAGGTTCGTTTCTCCCTTTTGTTGCAGCCTCAAAGTTGCAGGCAGTCAAACATTTTAGAATTACATTACTGAAGCTATTTTTGGTGGTGAGCTTGGCACTTAGGGATCTTTGCCATTGTATTGTGTCATTAATTCCAAGTGGAGTGCTATAAAGCGACAAGAAATTCAGGGCATTTTAAAATTATAAGATGGAAAAACTAGAGAAGGCGGTAGAGATGGTACAATTACTCTAGCAGAGGGAGAACGGCACACTATGGAAGGCAGAGACTTTCCCAAGGCCAGACAGTTGGCTCGGAAGAGGACACTTAAATCTAAATGGTCCCAGCAGAAAGTCCTTGTGACTTTTCCTTTGTACCTCTGCTCTTTCTTGGATCAATATATATATATATATATATATATATTTTCCCCCCCAAACTGTTGAGGTGGTACCCTTGATGCTCCAGTCCTAATGTAGCGATGGAAGATTAACTTCCTCCTTCTCTTTTGAGTTCTAACTCTTCTGATAAAATATTCATGGCAGTTCTTCTTTTGTAGATCACCTTTAAAGCTTCTTAAGCTGGAGTATATGTGCCTCTGATGATTCATGGTATATGGTAAAGTTATTTCTAAAGCAATAGGATAAACAAGGCACAGTTTTCAGAAAGTATTTTCATATTAAAATGTAAATTAAAAAAAAAAAACCAAAGGGATGTTTTTTAATTTTCAAAGTTGTGTCTGCTACTTCTGGCTCTTCTCCTGGGAATATGCATCCAGCCTTGAAGTCAGCAGAACTCAGGAAGAAAAGTTGAAGCAGAGACTGTAAGAAAACAAGTTGAAAAAACACTCACAATAGCAGTTTATAAAACTGTCTGTAATTATTGTAAAACTTGTGATTCAGCCTTGACTTTTTATCTGTCAGTCTTACTCTTTGGGTTCCTTATGGTTAGCAAGGAGCTGAGCACAGTGCGTATCTGTTGCCTAATAATGCAGAACGTGTAAAGGATGACAGATGGTTATGGGGACTGTTTGCAGAAGCAGAGGGCACGCAGACTCTGCCTCAGGATATGAAGACTTGGATATGCCGTAGTAAGGATCATGGGAACTGAGAACACGCAGCGCTCTGAGAATATTTTATATTCTAACAAATATTAGGAAAAAAATTCCAGGCTCTTTGAGGAATAACTTCATTTTAAATTGCTGATCCCAGTGAAAACAGATGGAAAGTTCAGTAAAATCTATAATGCACAGCACATGATCTTTAATAAGAACAGAAGGTTCAATAGCTTTTAAATGCACATTGAAAAGGGAAAGTGAAGTCCCTCAGTCGTGCCCGACTCTGTGCGACCCCATGGACTGCAGCCCACCAGGATCCTCTGTCCCTGGGATTCTCCAGGCAAGAGCGCTGGAGTGGGGTGCCATTTCCTTCTCCAGTGCACGAAAGTGAAAAGTAAAGTGAAGTCGCTCAGTCGTGTCCAACCCTTAGCGACCCCATGGACTGCAGCCTATCAGGTTCCTCCGTCCATGGGATTTTCCAGGCAAGAGTACTGGAGTGGGTTGCCATTTTCTTCTCGAATTGAACCTGAATCTCCTGCATTACTGGCAGATTCCTTACCATCTGAGCCACCAGGGAGGCTCAAGAGGTATTACTTAGAGGCCCTGCACCTGAACACTAGACTAGGATTAAAAAAAAAAAAAATAGTGGCGTGCCTGTGCTGGAGCTTACACAGGGCGTGACTGTTCAGGCAACTCCCAGTTATCTGGCAGTTGTTTGCCAGCAAGCATATTTATTTGTGTTTTCTCAACAGATGCAAGGTACAACTGTGTTTTCCTCGATGGTATCGAGAAACCGCAGTACTTAATTCCAACAGTTGTGAGGATGTCTCTTCTTAATTGTGTGAAGAATCGGTGTCGTGGGCATTTCAGCTGATCTTCTTCTGGATGACATCTGGCTTCCCCCGCCAGTCTCAACTCTGGCCCTGCACACAGCAGCCCCTTAGCGTGACCACTCTCCTTTAGCACAGACAGTTATGTCACCAGGACATCTCATTCAAACAAAATCTGCCTTTGCAAAATTTAATATGTTTTAACTTATTTTAAAATAAAAAAAATCATCAGTATCAATATCACAGCTGTGCTTGGTGCACGAAATGATTCAGAACAGAAATGATTCATACAGTGACTCAGGAAACAGGAGACTCAGGTTACCCCCACAGTGAGTGAGGGAGAGAGAGAATGAATGAACTCAAGCACGCCCTGACCAGGCTTCGCGCCACGTGCTGTTTCTGAAGTGTTATCCAGAAGTGTAGCTTTATTTGAATTTTGGAAATGAGGAGTATTTTTATCGACCAACAAGCCCACGCTGCAGCTTCTTTACATTAAGTTCAAGTTTCAACAAACACTTCCCTAGATAGCATTTTTGTAAGCTTACTCATTCTTTCTGCCAAAGGCAACAAAACAGAAGCATCTAACAGTTTTAATTGCTTTCAAATGCTTATTTAAGCACTTGTGGAAGGATCTGGGGGAGGAGCTAAAATCACGTCTATTCCCAATTTCTCCTAAGGATTAGATCCTTCTAGAGGTTTACTGTCTTTTAAAAATTAATATAAAGTGTGTTATTATATTCAAAGGATAAATTATATTCAATCATATCAATTGCATTCAGGAAAAACCAGAAATTCTATTAAAAACTAGATAGTCAAGGTTAGCCATGAAAATGAGATTTATAAAATTTCAAGTTTATTTGATTGCTTCCTGAAACATAATTTAAACAAATCAAAATTTTGAGGGCTCTGTGGATTATGAATTTACAAAATTCACAAGCACAATTTGACTTATTAATTGGCCTCTTTCTGCATAATTATATTAATGTGGATAATGGTGCCACTTTCATAAAAACTGTGGTAATAACAATTTGAATATATGTTTCAAAAAGTAAACAAAGGGAAAAAAGTAATTTTAACACAGCAGTATAGTTGACACTAATAAAGTAATGCTCAAAATTCTCCAGCCAGGCTTCAACAAGACATGAACCTTGAGCTTCCAGATGTTCAAGCTGGTTTTAGAAAAGTCAGAGGAACCAGAGATCAAATTGCCAACTTCCGCTGGATCATTGAAAAAGCAAGAGAGTTCCAGAAAAAAACATCTATTTGTGCTTTATTGACTTATGCCAAAGCCTTTGACTGTGTGGATCACAATCAACTGTGGAAAATTCTGAAGAGATGGGAATACCAGACCACCTGACCTGCCTCTTGAGAAATCTGTATGCAGGTCAGGAAGCAACAGCTAGAACTGGACATGGAACAACAGACTGGTTCCAAATAGGAAAAGGAGTACGTCAAGGCTGTATATTGTCACCCTGCTTATTTAACTTCTGTGCAGAGTACATCATGAGAAATGATGGGCTGGAAGAATCATAAGCTGGAATCAAGATTGATGGGAGAAATATCAGTAATCTCAGATAAGCAGATGACACCACCCTTAGGGCAGAAAGTGAAGAGGAACTAAAAAGCCTCTTGATGAAAGTGAAAGAGGAGAGTGAAAAAGTTGGCTTAAAGCTCAACATTCAGAAAACAAAGATCATGGCATCCAGTCCCATCACTTCATGGCAAATAGACAGGGAAACAGTGTCAGACTTTATTTTTTGGGCTCCAAAATCACTGCAGATGATGATGGAGCCATGAAATGAAAAGACGCTTACTCCTTGGAAGAAAAGTTATGACCAACCTAGATAGTATATTAAAAAGCAGAGACATTACTTTGCCAACAAAGGTCTGTGTAGTTCAGGCTATGGTTTTTCCAGTGGTCATGTATGGATGTGAGAGTGGGACTATAAAGAAAGCTGAACACCAAAGAATTGATGCTTTTGAACTGTGGTGCTGGAGAAGATTCTTGAGAGTCCCTTGGACTGCAAGGAGATCCAACCAGTTCATCCTGGGGGAGATCAGTCCTGGATGCTCATTGGAAGGACTGATGTTGAAGCTGAAATTCCAATGCTTTGGCCACCTGATGCAGAGAGCTGACTCATCTGAAAAGACCCTGATGCTGGGAGGGATTGGGGGCAAGAGGAGAAGGGACGACAGAGGATGAGATGGTTGGATGGCATCACCGACTCAATAGACGTGAGTTTGAGTGAAATCCCGGAGATGGTGATGGACAGGGATGCCTAGTGTGCTGCAATTAATGCGGTCACAAAGAGTCAGACATGACTGAGCGACTGAACTGAACTGAACTGAACTAAGCTAAGTTTGCCTTGGAAACAAACAGAGATCATTCTGTCATTTTTGAGACTGCATCTAAGTACTGCATTTTGGACTCTTTTGTTGATCATGATGGCTACTCAATTTCTTCTAAGGGATTCCTGCCCACAGTAGTAGATATAATGGTCATCTGAGTTAAAGTCACCCATTCCAGTCCATTTTAGTTCACTGATTCCTAGAATGTCGATGTTGACTCTTGTCATCTCCTGTTTGACCACTTCCAATTTGCCTTGATTCATGGGCCTAACATTCCAGGTTCCTATGCAATATTGCTCTTTACAGCATCGAATCTTGCTTCTATTACCAGTCCCATCCACAACTGTGTGTTGTTTTTGCTTTGGCTCCGTCCCTTCATTCTTTCTGGAGTTATTTCTCCACTGATCTCCAGTAGCATATTGGGCACCTACTGACCTGGGGAGTTCATCTTTCTGTGTCCTATCTTTTTGCGTTTTCATACTGTTCATGGGGTCCTCAAGGCAAGAATACTGAAGTGGTTTGCCATTCCCTTCTCCAGTGGACCACATTCTGTCAGACCTCCCCACCACGATCCCACCATCTTGGGGGCCCCATGTGGCATGGCTTAGTTTCACTGAGTTAGACAGGCTGTGGTCTGTGTGATCAGATTGGCTAGTTGTCCGTGACTGTAGTTTCAGTCTGTCTGCCCCTGATCCCCTCTCTCAGTGCCTACTGTCTTATCTGGGTTTCTCTTACCTTGGACACGGGGTCTCTCTTCACGGCTGCTCCAGCAAAGCACAGCCACTGCTCCTGACCTTGGACATGGGGTAGCTCCTCTTGGCCACATTCATGCGCTGTTGCAGAAACATCAATAACCTCAGATATGCAGAGGACACCACCCTTATGGCAGAAAGGGAAGAAGTAAAGAGCCTCTTGATGAAAGTGAAAGAGGAGAATGAAAAAGTTGGTTTAAAACTCAACATTCAGAAAACTAAGATCATGGCATCTGGTCCCATCACTTCATGGCAGATAGATGGGGAAACAGGGAAACAGTGGCTGACTTTATTTTTCTGGGCTCCAAAATCACTGCAGATGGCGATTGCAGCAGTGAAATTAAAAGATGCCTACTGCTTGGAAGGAAAGCGATGACCAATCTAGACAGCATATTAAAAAGCAGAGACATTACTTTACCAACAAAGGTCCGTCTAGTCAAGGCTATGTTTTTCCCAGGGGTCATATATGGACGTGAGAGTTCAACTGTGAAGAAAGTTGAGTGCCAAAAAATGGATGCTTTTGAACTGTGGTGTTGGAGAAGACTTGAGAGTCCCTTGAAGTGCAAGGAGATCCGACCAGCCCATCCTAAAGGATATCAGTTCTGGGTGTTCATTGGAAGGACTGATGTTGAAGCTGAAACTCCAATACTTTGGCCACTTGATGCAGAGAGCTGACTCATTTGAAAAGACCCTGATGCTGGGAAAGAGTGAGGGCAGGAGGACAAGGGGACAACAGAGGATGAGGTGGTTGGATGGCATCATTGCCTTGATGGACATGGGTTTGGGTGGACTCTGGGAGTTGGTGATGGGCAGGGAGTCCTGATGTGCTGTGGTTCATAGGATCACAAAGAGTTGGACACAACTGAGTAACTGAACTGGACTGAAGCTAAGTTGTTTTTTTTTTTTTTTCCCTAAAAGTATTTCTTTATGTTTGGGGGAGTTCTTTCACATTAGCTGTTCAAGGGCTTTCAGATCTTAGTTATTCAGAGGCTTTTAAATGGAACCCATCATATGACTATACACCATCATCTGTGCCACCTCCAAAGAGATCGCTGAGTCAATTCCACACGTTATTCATGCAAAGACAGACGTTTAAACCCAGGCAACAGCACAGAGAGCACAGAAATAACTCCCTTTATATAGAGTTAACTGAATTTGTAAAGATACCAGAGCATTTCAATGGGGAATAAAATCTTTTAAACTAATAATACAGAAACAACTAGATATGCCTTTTATTTTTTTAAGTTAAAATATTTAATAAACTATTTTTTATTGAAGTATACCTAATGTACAATTTGTGTTATTTCAGGTGTACAGCAAAGTAATTGAGTTTTCTATGTATCTGTCTATCTCTCTATTTCAGATTAGGATTTACTGTAGAGTACAGGGGGTCATATTCAGTATCTTGTAATAACCTATCATGGAAAATAAAGTAGCTTTAAATCCCTGCCCACTTCTTTGACTCTTCAAGGCCATTATCCCATAAAATCAACTCAGCGAGTCAAATGGTTTTCTCTCTCCCTCGTCATTTGCCTGAAATTTTCACTGAGTGAGTTTTAGCCGAGTGTCCAGCTTGTGCTACTTGGCGTCCTAGGAGTGCGAAGGTAAGCATGGCCCTGCTCTCTCACTTGGGAAGCCTTGCCCATCATGCACTGATCTGCTCTTGAGGCAGAGTCTAACCAGCCCGAGAGGGAGCCTGTGCAGAAGTCCCAGGTGCTTCAGACTGGTGGGCCTTCCTCGGTCTCCACTCACTCACCTTCCTGAAGGAGGGGAGAAGTGATGCCTGCCAGAGGAAAGACAGTGAAGAGAGCTGCCGAGTCAGAGATGCTTCTTTGGTGCTTTATCTTCACTCCCAAGTGTGTGTCCCCTCCCCACCCAAGCACAGAGGTTCTTCATGGCTGGATCTTCTCAGCCCTCAACTTGCTAAGGGTTGCTTCTTCTTAACTTCTTTTCATTCTGTATTTTTACTTATTTGTTGCACCAGCATTCCGTTCAGATATAGAGTTTACTGGTGGAAGACATTCAGAGAAGTTGCAGAAGCAGATAGAATCTCCCTGACTCTTTCTTTTTAAAATTTTTTTTATTTTTAATTGAGGGAAAATTGCTTTCTAATGGTGCATTGCTTTCTGCTGTGCAACAAGGTAAACCAATCATTAGAATACTTCTTTAAGCACGATTTGGCAGCAGTTGCTTTTGAAATTACCCCTCCTGATTTTATAACCTCTATGACTGTGGTCTCATAAGGCTTTAACTTCAAACTGTTATAAGTGGGTCCTAGGAGGACAATTTCATAGGAAAGAACTGTCTTTGAAATATACATATGATGCTCTATCATGTGCCAAGCTCAGAAAGCGAGATCCTTGAGGACCTGCAGCTCCTCGGGGCCTCCAAGCTCTATCTTTTTTGTTGTTGTTTCTCCCAGTCATGTCCAACTCTTTGCAACCCCATGGACTGCAGCACTCCAGGCAGGCCTCCCTGTCCCTTGCCATCTCCTGAAGTTTGCCCAAGTTTATGTCCACTGCATCAGTGATGCCATCCAGCCATCTTACCCTCTAATGCCCTCTTCTCCTTCTGCCCTCAATCTTTCCCAGGATCAAGGACTTTTCCAATTAGGCAGCTATTCGCATCAGATGACCAAAATACTGGAGCTTCAACTTCAGCATCAGTCCTTCCAATGAGCATACAGGGTTGATTTCCCTTAAGACTGACTGGTTTGGTCTTGCAGTCCAAGGGACTCTCAGGAATCTTCTCCAGCACCACAGTTCAAAAGCATCAGTTCTTCCACGCTCTGCTTTCTTTATGGTCCAGCTCTCATAACCCTATGTGACCATTGGGAAGAGCATAGCCTTGACTATATCACCTTTGTCAGCAGGGTAACACCTCTGCTTTTCAACACACTGTCTAGGTTTGTCATTGCTTTCCTGCCGAGAAGCAATCCTCTGATTTCATGGCTGCAGTCACCACTGGCAGTGATTTTAGAGCCCAAGAAGAGGGAATCTGTCACTACTTCCACCTTTTCCCCTTCTATCTGCCATGAAGTAATGGGGCCGTATGCCATGATCTTAGTTTATTTAATATTTAGTTTTAACACGGCCCTTTCACTCTCCTCCTTCACCCTCATCAAGAGGCTCGTTAGTTCCTCTTCGCTTTCTGCCTTTAGAGTAGTATCCTCTGCCTACCTGAGGTTGTTGATGTTTCTCCCGCCTGTCTTAATTCCGGCTTGTAACTCACCCAGCCTGGCATTTCTCATGATGTGCTCAGCGTATAGATTAAACAGACAGGCTGACAGCAGACAGCCCTGTCACACTCCTCTCTCAATCTTGAACCAGTCAGCTGTTCTTACAGGGTTCTGACTGTTGCTTCTTGACCCACATACAGGTTTCTCAGGAGACAGATAAGATGGAATTTCCATCTCTTTAATAGTTTTCCATGTTTATTATGATTCTTACAGTCAAAGGCTTTGGCATAGTCAATGAAACAGAGGTAGATGTTTTTCTGGAATTCTCTAGCTTTCTCTTTGATTCAGAGAATGTTGGCAATTTGATCTCTAGCTTCCCTTCCTTTTCTAAACCCAGCTGAGACATCTGGAATTTCTTGGTTTGCATAATGCTGAAGGCTAGTATGTGAGATTTTAAGCATGACCTTACTAGCATGGAAGGTGAGTGCAACTGTCCAATGGTTAACACATTCTTTAGTACTATGTTGTACCTTTTCTTATCTGGTAGGTATTTATTTTATTTTTTAAAAATTTATATTGAAGTATAGCTGATTTACAGGCAGATATATAGTGAAGTGATTTATTTATACATACGCATATAGCAGAGTCTTTTCCCATTTAGGTTAAAAAATGATCCCTGATCCTTAATTAATACCATACACTAAAATTCATGCAAAATGCAACATAGACACAAGCATAAAAACGGAATCTACCAAGTCACTAGAGGGTAATAAGGAGAAAATCTTTGTTAGCATGGGGTTAAAGAAAAGTTCTCAGATAGGTTACAAAAAGCACCAACTATATAAGAAAAATAACTTAAAACCATTGTAAAAAAATGAACTGCATTTTGAAAGACATTGTTATGAAAATAAAAAGAAAAACCACTAATTAAGGAAATGATTCACAGTACATATATCTGATAG
The DNA here is from genome assembly GCA_006408695.1 of Aepyceros melampus. Lineage (NCBI taxonomy): Eukaryota > Metazoa > Chordata > Mammalia > Artiodactyla > Bovidae > Aepyceros > Aepyceros melampus. The sequence goes on along the minus strand of SJXQ01009623.1, from coordinate 5,331 downwards.
AATTATCCAGCAAAACAAAAACTGCTGTGACTTAATAAAAGACAAACAATTTTTAAAAAGATGGGTGCATGTATTGTCAGGGGCCAGCGAGAGGAATCCCACCCATGACAGGGTCACGTGGTAGATTCAGATGGCAGGGCAATTTGAGTCATCAGATTTCTCCCTGGTTTTTCCTGAGCATGTATCCCAAAAAATAAGAATTTGTCTGTTTCCCAACTATTTCTGACAGTTTCTCGGAAAGAGTTAATTCAAAGCTTTAGTTTCCTGCATTTGAAAGGAGTGTTTCAGCCCTACCCCCGCTTTGATAACGCCTGCCTAACAGGTTCCCCTGACCTTTTACAAGCTTGTGAATTGCTTGCAACCCCCCAACTGTGAGGGGCAAAAAGGCCTTGAAGTGTTTTAAAGTTACAAACCTTTTCTAAGAGCCAAAACCCTATTAGTGATAGGATTTCACTGTTGCCTCAATGATCGCTGCCAGACCTCCTTATTTGCACCTGGAAGTTTCAGCTATACAAACAATATTTGGAAAAAGATATGTAGTAGTTTTTTTATGTTAGTTTAACACTAGGCTTTGAGTTAATTGCTTTCTTTTATAAATCATTGTACTCCCTCTCGCTTGCTGTGTCCTTGCCATGTAAGAATGCAACTTTGTTTAGTGCCTCCTGAGAATGGCACCAGACCTTGGAAAAAATAACACTTATCAGAAAAGAGGTGTAAATTGTTGAATTGGCCTTTTGGCTGGAAGATGATGTAAATTACCTAAGACTTGTGTATATAATTAGGTATGCAGAGACTAAGCCTGGTCTCGATAAGAGTCAGGGCTGCTGACATTGCCAAAATTTGTGATACCCATTGATCTCTATGTATAAAAAGACCATGTGAAAAATAAAGTTTGGACCAGTTTCTCAGATGACTCGCTCTCTCGAACTCCTTCATTGAAAAAAGAAACCTGGCTCCCCCCATGTCTCCTTGTCTCTGTCCTCTTGTACTTTAATTCCAGGCTGAATTCCCATCTGGAATGGGGAGGCTCGCCATGTCTACTTACTTGCCCTGGCTCTAAGATCTGTGAGAAAAGAAGCCCACAGTGGGGCCCCTTTAAAGATTCAAGCGGACACCGGTGGCCCACGTAGATGGTGCAAATCTCTTGTCTTGAGATTTTATTGGCTTTCCCCATAAACCAAGTTATTCAGCCTCCTTTTTTCCACTAATTTCCTACTATACTATCCTATCCTAAGCTATCCTACCTATCCTGTCTTGTCCTATCCGCCCGCTCCATCCCCGCTTTGAATATCCCTGGATCCACCGGGGCTGGATCCCAGCAATGTATGAAGTCTTATTTTTTAATTATGGAAATGAATTTATTCATAAAATAAAAACAGATTTACATATATCAAAATCAAACTTACATTTAGTGAAGGGGAGAATGTGGATGGGGCATAAACCTGGAGCTTGGAAATAACGTATAGTCTAGAATAATACCACTGTATAAAAGATAGGTAACCAGCAAGGACCTGTTGTATAGCATTGGGAACTCTATTCAGTATTCTGGGATAACCTATATGAAGAAAGAATCTGAAACACAGTGAATATCTGTATATGTACAATTTAATTACTGTGCCGTACACCTGAAATAACAAAACATGAGGAATCAACTGTAATGTAATAAAAAATTTTAATTAAAAAAAATTAAAATAAAAATAGAAAGATGGGCACACCTCACACTGGTAAGAATGGCCATCATTTAAAAAATCTGCAAGCAATACCTGCTGAAGAGAAGGTGAAGGAGAAGGGAAATCGTGTGCATTGTTGATGGGAGGATGAATTGATGCAGCCACTATGGAGAACAGTGTGGATATCCTTTAAGAAGCTAGGAATAAAATTAACGAATGACACAGAAATCCCACTACTGGGCATAAACCTTGAGAAAACCACAACTGAAAAAGACACATATACCCAATGTTCATTGCAGCACTGTTTACAGTAATCATGACACGGATTAGACTTAAATGCCCATTGACAGGAGAATGGACAAAGAAGCTGTGGTACTCAGTTCAGTTCAGTCAGTCACTCAGGCATGTCCAACTCTTTGCGACCCCATGGACTGCAGCACACCAGGACTCCCTGTCCATCACCAACTCCCAGAGTTTACTCAAACTCATGTCCATTGAGTCGATGATGCCATCCAACCATCTCATCCTCTGTCGTCCCCTTCTCCTCCTGCCCCAATCCCTCCCAGCATCAGAGTCATTTCCAGTGAGTCAACTCTCGCATGAAATGGCCAAAGTATTGGAGTTTCAGCTTCAACATCAGTCCTTCCAAGGAGTATTCAGGACTGATTTCCTTTGGGATGGACTGGTTGGATCTCCTTGCAGTCCAAGGGACTCTCAAGAGTTTTCTCAAACATCACAGTTCAAAAGCATCGATTCTTTGATGCTCAGCTTTCTCCACAGTCCAACTCTCACATCCATACATGACTATTAAGCCTTGACTAGATGGATCTTAGTCGACAAAGTAATGTCTCTGCTTTTGAATATGCTGTCTCGGTTGGTCATAACTTTTCTTCCAAGAAGTAAGCGTCTTTTAATTTCATGGCTGCAATCACCATCTGCAGTGATTTTGGAGCCCAAAAAATAAAGTCTGACACTGTTTCCACTGTTTCTCCATCTATTTGCCATGAAGTGATGGGACCGGATGTCATGATCTTAGTTTTCTGAATGTTGAGCTTTAAGCCAACTTTTTCACTCTCCTCTTTCACTTTCATCAAGAGACTCTTTAGTTCTTTTTCACTTTCTGCCATAAGGTGGTGTCATCTGCATATTTGAGGTTACTGATCTTTCTCCCAGCAATCTTGATTCCAGCTTGTGCTTCCTCCAGCCCAGAGTTTCTCATGATGTACTCTGCATGTAAGTTAAATAAGCAGGGTGACAATATACAGCCTTGGCATACTCCTTTTCCTATTTGGAACCAGTTTGTTGTTCCATGTCCAGTTCTAACTGTTGCTTTCTGACCTGCATATAGGTTTCTCAAGAGGCAGGTCAGGTGGTCTAGTATTCCCATCTCTTTCAGAATTTCTAGTCTTAAGTTGTGCTATATATATACACATAAAATAGTACTCAGCCATTAAAAAGGAACAAAACTGAATCAGCTGTAGTGAGGTAGATGAACCTAGAGTCTGTCATGCAGAGTGGAGTAAGTCAGAAAAAGAAAAACCAGCACAGTATATGAATGCAGATATATGGAATCTAGAAAAATGGTGCTGAGGAACCTATTTGAAGGGCAGGAATAGAACAAATGTAGAGAACGGGCTTTTGGACACAACAGGGGAAGGAGGGAGTGGGATGAATTGAGAGAGTGACATTGACACATATACATTACCGTGTGTATATAGATAACTAGTTGTCTGTAGATGACTAGTGGGGAGCTCAACATTCAGAAAACTAAGATCATGGCATCCGGTCCCATCACTTCATGGCAAATAGATGGGAAAACAATGGAAACAGTGACAGACTTTATTTTCTTGGGCTCCAAAATCACTGTAGATGGTGACTGCAGCCATGAAATGAAAAGATGCTTGCTCCTTGGAAGAAAAGCTATGACCACCCTAGACAGCATATTAAAGAGCAGAGTCTACTTTGCTGACAAAGGTCTGCATGGTCAAAGCTGTGGTTTTTCCAGTCGTCAGGAATGGATGTGAGAGTTGGACCATAAAGAAGGCTGAGTGCCGGAGAATTAATGCTTTCGAACTGTGGTGTTGGAGAATACTCTTGAGCATCCCTTGGACTCCAAGGAGATCCAACCAGTCCATCCTAAAGGAAATCCATCCTGAGTGTTCATTGAAAGGACTGATGCTGAAGCTGAAGCTCCAATACTTTGGTTACCTGATGTGAAGAGCTGACTCATTTGAAAAAAAACCTGATGCTGGGAAAGATTGAAGGCAGGAGAAGGGATGAGATGGTTGGATGGCATCACTGACTCAATGGGCATGAGTCTGAGCAAGCTCCAGGAGTTGGTGATGGACAGGGAGGCCTGGAGTGTTGCAATCCATGGGGTTGCAAAGAGTCGGACACGACTGAGTGGCTGAAGAACAGCATAGCGGGAAGCTGCTGAACAACCCGGGCAGCTCAGCCGCCTGCTCTGTGATGACCTAGAGGGTGGGGCACGGGCTGAGTGGGAGGGAGGCTCAGGAAAGGGTGGATATATGTGTACCTACAGCTGATTCATGTTGTTGTACAGCAGGAAGTAACGCGACATTGTAAAGCAGTTTGCTCCAACTTAATTAAAAAGAAAAAAGATGGGCAGAGTATCTGAAAGACACTTCACAGAATCAGATACCTTGCACCAATGGTTTAGAAGCATGTGGAAAGACACAGAACATCGTTAGTGTCATAGACAAGTTGAAAGCTGATATGATACCACTGTGCACACACCAGAATAACTAATTTTCTTTAAAAAATTGACAATTTCACATGTTGGCAAGGAAGTGGGATAAAGGAAAATGTCTACATGCTAGTCAGAATCAATATGCCCTTTAGAAATCCATTTTGCAGGAGCTCAAGTTAAGCATACTCTGACTCCATGACACATCAATTCCATCCCTAAATATTTATTCAATAGAGAAGAAATTCTAAAATAGGCAAAATTAATGTACAGTGACTGAAAGCAGATCAGTGATTGCCCAGGGCCAGAAGTAAAGGAACTGATGAGAAAAGGGAGACTTTTCTGGGATAACTGTTCCTTTTCTTCGCTGAAGTGTTAGTTACACAAACATATAAAGCTCTTTGACCAATACACTTAAGATAGCTGCATTTTGATATCAGCTTTGATATAGTTTATGTTAAAAACTATAAAATCAGAAAAATACCTATTAAGGGGGATTGACCTGAAATGGGCACAAGGGAACTTTCTGGACTGATCAAAATATTTATCTCAATTGTGATAGCAGTTACTCTGTCACACACATTTGTCAGTCTAAGTGTAACCGTAAAGTACTTATTTTATGAAAATATTCTTCAATTGAATAAAAAGTTACTTCAAAAAATAGCAAAGATAGAGCTAAAGCAAGAAGCTGTGATATTTTATTTCTCTCACATTAGCAAAAATACATACATATATTGTGTGTGTGAGTGTGTGTGTGTGTGTGTGTGTGTATCAGTTCAGCTCGGTTCAGTTGCTCAGTCGTATCCAGCTCTTTGCGGCCCCATGAATCACAGCACGCCAGGCCTTCTTGTCCATCACCAACTCCTGGAGTTCATTCAGACTCACATCCATCGAGTCCGTGATGCCATCCAGCCATCTCATCTTCGGTCGTCCCCTTCTCCTCCTGCCCCCAAT
>SJXQ01009622.1:4517-23165 GCA_006408695.1 Aepyceros melampus | reverse complement strand
CAATACAGTATACTTACACATATATATGGAATTTAGAATGATGGTAATGATAAACCTGTACGCAAGACAGCAAAAGAGACACAGATGTATAGAATAGCCTTTTGGACTCTGTGGGAGAGGGAGAGGGTGGGATGGGTTGGCAGAGTGGCAGTGTAACATGTGTGATATCATAAGTGAAACGAATCGCCTGTCCAGGTTTGATAAGGATGCAGGATGCTTGGGACTGATGCACGGGGATAATCCAGAGAGATGGTGTGGGGCGGGAGGGGGGAGGTGGGGGTCTGGATTGGGAGTTCATCTACACTCATGGCTGATTCATGTCGATGTATAGCAAAACGAATACAGTATTGTAAAGCAAAACAAACTAAAAAATAAAAATTATTAAAAAAATAATATAATAATATCTTTAAAATTTTTTATTTATTTATTTTTTTACTTTACAATATTGTATTGGTTTTTCCCTACATTGACATGAATCTGCCATGGGTGTACATGTATTCCCCATTCTGAACGCCCCTCCAATCTCCCTCCCCATCCCATCCCTCAGGGTCATCCCAGTGCAACAGCTCAAAGCACCCTGTATCATGCATTGAACCTGGACTGGTGATTCGTTTCACATGTGATAATTTACACGTTTCAATGCATTCTCCAAAATCACCCCACCCTCGCCCTCTCCTACAGAGTCAAAAGTACATGAGGTGAGGTGAAGTCACTCAGTCGTGTCCGACTCTGCGACCCCGTGGACTGTAACCTACTAGGCTTCTCTGTCCATGGGATTCTCCAGGCAAGAATACTGGAGTGGATTGCCATTTCCTTCTTTCTCCAGAGGATCTTCCCAACCCAGGGATCAAACCCAGGTCTCCCGCATTGGAGGCAGACACTTTAACCTCTGAGCCACCAGGGAAGCCTAATACTAAATCATGTTTTCTCTCTTCCATTAGCTTACCATATTTTGTACATACAAATACAGAACCAAGATGATCATCTAAAATTTTAAATAACAACAAAAAAAATTTGCTGTGACTGCTATCTTACTGGTTCATGAATTTTTTTTAAACCAAGCTATTTAAAATCAGTTTTCAAATATTTCATTTCACTTGCAGAACAAACTTTATTACTGGCAAAGTACTGGAAATAAAATAGTGTTGTTATATGTTAAAAGAATACATTTAATTTATCATTAGTTTAATTTGTTTTGACAATCATTGAGGTAATGAAATTATTAAAAACAACATCGTGGATTTGACAATATTATAGTAGCTTGATTGATTAGAAAAAAAAGACTGCTTAACAAATTGATACTATAAGGATCAAGAAAACTATTTACAGAGATATTTTCTTATTGAATTATTTGAGTAATATTACTTAGTGAAATTTCTGGCATAATGATCCCATAAAATATTGTCTGGGAATGAATTGCTGAAAACTCTTCATGAGTTCCCAAATGAAAGCACATTCTTTATTGAAATTTAAAGACTCTCATTAAGAACTCAGAAGAATATTATTGACATGCTGTGGAACTTTGCAGGGTGAATAGAAAACTATCTGTTCTTCTTCAACGTCATATAAAAAGGCATATATAATAAAACAGATGTGAATGAGGGTGATAATGAATGCACAAAGCTGCCTTTTAAGCATTAGTCATTTCTTATAATATTTCTTGAGGCCCTTTTACTGCTGTATTATGGTCATTGTCAATTATATGCAAGTTCCTTTTGAGAATAATTTCTAGGCATAAACATACAAAGCTATGTCCTACCCAAGGGTGATCTGAAGCTCTGCGATCTCCCCCACAACCAGCCCTCTTGCCTAACCCTAGTTCACTAAGATGGTATTTTTATTGTTGAAAGTAATGTGGTATATAAATACACATATAAATTAACTGACAGAGAGAGATTTTGTTTTCATATTAGCGGTGTTATGGAGAACTATGTGATTTGCACCTTATCCAAAAGAATTATTGAGACCATACATTCTCAAAGAGAGTCTTTTCACCTTCAAGGAAATTAAAATGGATTCTTTGGGGGGTTTTCCTCATAGTTGGTAAAGAATCTGCTTGCATTGCAGGAGACATGGATTCAATTCCTGGATTGGGAAGATCCCCTGGAGAAGGAAATGGCAAACCACTCCAGTATTCTTCCTGGGGAATCTCATGGAAAGAGGAGCCTGGCAGGCTAGTCCATAGGGTTGCAAGAGTAGGACACGACTTAGCAACTAAAGAGAGAGAGCATATCTTGGATATCACAATGGCTTTAATTTTCTGAAGGATCAGAATCTGCAAGCATATATAATGTAGACCCATGGTATCACAGTTGAAAATAGGTGATTAAGAGGAAAAATGTCTATAAAAGCTCTGTAGCATAGTGGTAATGAATAAAAGGATGCAAAACACTGAACACTGATATTATGTCAGATACAGCAGTGTTGATTCAATAATTTAGATTATATTTTACTTTTTTTGTACATGAATATAGTCAAAGAAATATGAAACTTGGCCATTTGGTGCTTTTGCCTTGAATGTTAGTGTTTCCTAATCCTAAATGTGTTTTCTTACCCCTAAACTTGTATGTTGAAATCTAATCCCCAGTGAGATGATATTTGGAGGCAGGACTTTGGGGAGGTTATTAGATCATAAGAGTGGAATCCTCATGAAAGAGACCCCCAAAATCTCTCTTACACCTTATATCATGTGAAGACAGAGCAAGATATGGCCATCTGTAAGGCAGAAGGAGGGCTATCACCAGATATAGAATTCAGGAATTGAACAGTGCCAAGATCGTGATCTTCCCAGCCTTCAGAGTGTGAGAAATAAATTTCTATTTTTTATAAGCCACCCAGTCTGTGGCATTTCTCTTATAGTTTCCAGATGGACTACAGCAGCTGGTATAGAGGTAAAGAAATAATTGAAGTCTAGTTGTTTAAGTCATTGAACATTGGATAAAGGTAAATATACATATTTGCAAATGCCTCCTTGTTTTTCAGTAACACATGTTTCAATTAATGTACATCAAATTATTTTTGCCAAAATATTCCTATGAGCTAATTAAGATAGCAAGCAGCAAAAGAAAAACCTATCTCTACCTATATCGTTGGCTTGATTCTAAGTAATTGTGGAGAGTGCTGCTGGATGAATAAGAGAAGAGAAGGGCTGTAAAAACTCCTATGCTAAAGGCAGGTGCTTTTTTCTTTTTGGTTGCTTCATTGGTTTGACAGCATTTCTTTTACTGATTCTTTTTAAATTATCAAAGTAAAGTTTGGTTTTACAGATACTTATCAGTGATTCTTGACATTAGAAAAACGTCATATTACACCACACTTCTCTCAATTCCAAGGAGAAGGTATCAAATAAAAATTGTTGAGTTAAACAGGCAAGGAAGACTGCGCAAGACGATTGGGGAGAGAGATTGAACTCAGTGCTTCTGAAACCAAAGAGAGGAGAGACTTTAAGCACCAGAGGGAGGAAGTGAAAAAAATACAAAAAGACATAAGCAGGGAGTCTTGTCAATGTGATTACCATTTGTATTTGCTAAATGGCATCACTGCAGATGGTGATTGCAGCCATGAAATTAAAAGACGCTTACTCCTTGGAAGAAAAGTTATGACCAACCTAGATAGCATATTCAAAAGCAGAGATATTACTTTGCCAACAAAGGTCCTTCTAGTCAAGGCTATGGTTTTTCCAGTGGTTATGTATGGATGTAAGAGTTGGACTGTGAAGAAGGCTGAGCACTGAAGAATTGATGCTTTTGAACTGCAGTGTTGGAGAAGACTCTTGAGAGTCCCTTGAACTGTAAGGAGATCCAACAAGTCCATTCTGAAGGAGATCAGCCCTGGGATTTCTTTGGAAGGAATGATGCTAAAGCTGAAACTCCAGTACTTTGGCTCCTCATGCGAAGAGTTGACTCATTGGCAAAGGCTCTGATGCTGGGAGGGATTGGGGGCAGGAGGAGAAGGGGACGACCAAGGATGAGATGGCTGGATGGCATCACTGACTCGATGGACATGAGTCTGAGTGAACTCTGGGAGTTGGTGATGGGCAGGGAGGCCTGGCGTGCTGCGATTCATGGGGTCACAAAGAGTCGGACACAACTGAGTGACTGAATTGAATTGAACTGAACTGAACTAAAAGTTAGGGTTCTACCCTGCTACAGAGATAGAGAGAGATGAGTCCTATTTTCCTGATCATTACATTCAGAGATATGGCTGCCAAATTCTTGAGAAAGACATTTCTGGTTTGTAAAGCCAACCCAACTGGCAGGAAACTGGAAGATTTGCATCTTAACAGAGGCATTAAAAACTACAATTTAAAAATTTTTTTCAGAATAAAATCTCTAAGGAAATGGAAGTCAGGACCCTACAATCAGGAGCAAAGCTGTCTAAGCTGTTCCCTTCAGTTTAGTGAAACTGAAGGAAACAGTAAGGCCTTCTTGGTCAGAAGACGATTAATGATCAGGATCTATGATGTGATTCAGTTCAGTTCAGTTCAGTCGCTCAGTCGTGTCCAACTCTTTGCGACCCCATGAATCGCAGCATGCCAGGCCTCCCTGTCCATCACCAACTCCCGGAGTTCACTCAGACTCATGTCCACTGAGTCCGTGATGCCATCCAGCCAACAGGGAGGCCTGGCGTGCTGCGATTCATGGGGTCACAAAGAGTCGGACACAACTGAGTGACTGAATTGAATTGAACTGAACTGAACTAAAAGTTAGGGTTCTACCCTGCTACAGAGATAGAGAGAGATGAGTCCTATTTTCCTGATCATTACATTCAGAGATATGGCTGCCAAATTCTTGAGAAAGACATTTCTGGTTTGTAAAGCCAACCCAACTGGCAGGAAACTGGAAGATTTGCATCTTAACAGAGGCATTAAAAACTACAATTTAAAAATTTTTTTCAGAATAAAATCTCTAAGGAAATGGAAGTCAGGACCCTACAATCAGGAGCAAAGCTGTCTAAGCTGTTCCCTTCAGTTTAGTGAAACTGAAGGAAACAGTAAGGCCTTCTTGGTCAGAAGACGATTAATGATCAGGATCTATGATGTGATTCAGTTCAGTTCAGTTCAGTCGCTCAGTCGTGTCCAACTCTTTGCGACCCCATGAATCGCAGCATGCCAGGCCTCCCTGTCCATCACCAACTCCCGGAGTTCACTCAGACTCATGTCCACTGAGTCCGTGATGCCATCCAGCCATCTCATCCTCGGTCGTCCCCTTCTCCTCCTGCCCCCAATCCCTCCCAGCATCAGGGTCTTTTCCAATGAGTCAACTCTTCGCATGAGGTGGCCAAAGTACTGGAGCTTCAGTTTTAGCATCATTCCTTCCAAAGAAATCCCAGGGTTGATCTCCTTCAGAATGGACTGGTTGGATCTCCTTGCAGTCCAAGGGACTCTCAAGAGTCTTCTCCAACACCACAGTTCAAAAGCATCAATTCTTCGGTGCTCAGCCTTCTTCACAGTCCAACTCTCACATCCATACATGACCACAGGAAAAACCATAGCCTTGACTAGACGGACCTTAGTCGGCAAAGTAATGTCTCTGCTTTTGAATATGCTATCTAGGTTGGTCATAACTTTTCTTCCAAGGAGTAAGCGCCTTTTAATTTCATGGCTGCAGTCACCATCTGCAGTGATTTTGGAGCCCCCCAAAAAAAGTCTGACATTGTTTCTACTGTTTTCCCATCTATTTCCCATGAAGTGATGGGACCAGATGCCATGATCTTCGTTTTCTGAATGTTGAGCTTTAAGCCAACTTTTTCACTCTCCTCTTTCACGTTCAACAAGAGGCTTTTTAGCTCCTCTTCACTTTCGGCCGTAAGGGTGATGTCATCTGCATATCTGAGGTTATTGATATTTCTCCCGGCAATCTTGATTCCAGCTTGTGTTTCTTCCAGGCCAGCGTTTCTCATGATGTCCTCTGCATAGAACTTAAATAAGCAGGTGACAATATACAGCCTTGACCTACTCCTTTTCCTATTTGGAACCAGTCTGTTGTTCCATGTCCAGTTCTAACTGTTGCTTCCTGACCTGCATACAGATTTCTCAAGAGGCAGGTTAGGTGGTCTGGTATTCCCATCTCTTTCAGAATGATGTGATTAGAATATGCTATTTCACTCAGCGAAGAAGGCAATGGCTCCCCACTCCAGTGTTCTTGCCTGGAAAATCCCATGGACGGAGGAGCCTGGTGGGCTGCAGTTCATTAGGTTGTGAACAGTCGGACACAACTGAGCAACTTCGCTTTCACTTTTCACTTTCATGCATTGGAGAAGGAAATGGCAACCCACTCCAGTGTTCTTGCCTGGAGAATTCCAGGGACAGGGGGAGCCTAGTGGGCTGCCCTCTACGGGGTCCCATAGAGGGACACGACTGAAGCGACTTAGCAGCAGCAGCAATAGCATTTCACTCAGGGATGGAATTATTATCAGGAGGAGAAAGGTGTTTGTGGTTTTCACTTTCTTTTGGGGACTATGTTTGTTGATTAAAATGTTTCAATCTCCTAGGCAAGTCAACAAAATTGTGAAGATTTTTCTGCTTTCATTTTTTCTCCTTTGTTTTATTTGCTTTTTCATTTCTATGTTTTTCCCAGTTGACTTACAAATGGGTGCTTTAAGGCTTCATAATAAATATTTTTCCATCTGCTGATACATTTTTAGATTATTTTTATATAATGTATTTATTTATTTTTATTTTGTTCTCTATTTTAGATAAGTTCTAAAAGTCTAGGACTTGTTGAGAATTTAGTGAAAAGGAATCAAAAGGCCATTTGGTTGGATTTTTGTTCAGGCTTCAGCATAACAGGAAAAAGCAACCATTATTGTGTGTGCCTTGACCCAGGTAACAAAGAGATTACAGGAAGTAAGGCTTGAAAGTAGGTGATTATCAGAAGGGCATCTGGGTGTTTTTGGTTTCCTCTGGTTACTTTCATCTCTACATTATAGATATCACAGTATTTTATACTTCCACTGAGAAACTTTGAAGACAATATTCTGTTTCTTTTTTGTTGTAGTTGTTTGTTGGTTTTAAGTAATGCCAGCGAAAACTAAATATTCTTTCTTTTGCAGAGCATATTCACATGGGACTTTTGAAAGTGAAGACAAACTCCAAAATATAAACTCATTTATAAACAAACTATATGGCTTTATGTGATCTAAATTTTCAGTAATTTTAATCAAGTGGGTGAGTCTTGTTCTAGAACAAACAAATATAAGAAAAGCCCATATTCATGCAGGATGACTGGACAATAAAGTGACTAGAGATGAATTGTTTGTGCACGCTCAGTGGCTTCAGTCATGTCTGACTCTTCATGATCCTATGGACTATAGCCCGACAGACTCCTCTGTCCATGGGATTTTCCAGGCAAAAATACTGGAGTGGGTTGCCATTTCCTTTTCCAGAAAATCTTCCCTACCCAGGGGCTGAATATGCATCTCTTATGCCTTCTGCATTGGCAGGTGGGTTCTTTACCACTGAGCTACCTGAGAAGCCCAGATATGAATTGAATGAATCCTGATCAAATGAAATTAAAATATTCATGTTTTTTCTTATACTTATTTCTGATATACAAATAATATTATTTAGCTTTGAAGTTATCCTGACTTTAATTTTATTTGGATTAAAAAGTGACATTGGGACATTGTGCTTGTTTGTATAGCAGTATAGTCTCAACTGAAGATTAATGACAAGGAGATCCAGCCACAATAGTTCTTGGCTTCCCTGGTGACTCAGTGGTAAATAATCAGCCTGCAATGCAAGACACCCAAGTTCCACCCCTGGGTTGGGTAGAACCCCTAAAGAAGGAAATGACAAACCACCCAGTATTCTTGCCTGGAGAATTACATGGATGGTGGGCTACAGTTCATGGGGACTCAAAGAGTTGGTCAGGACTGAGCAACTAACAATTTCACTTTCAAGCATAATAATTATCCTTGAGGGTGGGAGGATTTAGATGAGGGAAGGTACAGTTGTCTCTAAGGGAGAACTCTTCTGTTAACTGGCAAAACCAATATTAGTTGTAGGATGGAGCGACTATCACATCCAATCCTCCTCCAACCCCACAAGTAGGCAATCTGATTCATGTTGTAATATGTGTGTGCTTGCTCAGGCACTCAGTCAAATCTGACTCTTTGTTACACTATGGACTGTACTCCATCAGATCCTTCTGTCCATAGAATTTCCCAGGCAAAGATAATGGAGTAGATTCCCATTTCCTCCTCCAGGGGATCTTTCCAACCCAGGGATTGAACATGAGTCTCCTGTGTTTCATCTCCTGCATCACTGTCAGGCAGATTCTTTACTGAAGTGATGTCTAATTTTTCCACTCATTGTGAGTCCTCCCCAAATGATAATACATCGGAGTTAAACTATAAACTTATCATACAACCATTTTCCAAAGTGGGTTTCAACAGTAAAAACTGAAACAATAACTGGGAAGGGAAACAGAATTACACAAATTTACTATTACCTTTGACCTGCTCTGTTTTGTACTCCAAGGCCAAATTTGCATATTACTCCAGGTATTTCTTGATTTCCTACTTTTGCATTCCAGTCCTCTATAGTGAAAAGGACATCTTTTTTTTGGTGTTAGTTCTAGAAGGTCTTGTAGGTCTTCAGAGAACCATTCAACTTCAACTTCTTCAGCATTACTGACCAGGGCATAGACTTGGATTATCGTGTTATTGAATGGTTTGCCTTGATTAGAGATCATTCTATTTTTTTGAGATTGCATCCAAGTACTGCATTTCTAACTCTTTTGTTGACTATGATGGCTGCTCCATTTCTTCTAAGGGATTCCTGCCCACAGTAATAGATATAAAGGTCATCTGAGTTAAATTCACCCATTTCAGTCCATGTTAGTTCACTGATTCCTAAAATGTTGATGCCATTTCCAGTTTGAACACTTTCAATTTACCTTGATTCATGGATCTAACATTCCAGGTTGCTATGCAACATTGCTCTTTACAGCATCAGACTTTACTTCCATCCCCAATCATTAGCACAACTTGGTGTTGTTTTTGCTTTGGCTCCATCTCTTCATTCTTTTGGAGTTATTTCTCCCCTGATCTCTGGTAGCATATTGGGTGCCTACTGACCTGGGGAGTTCATCTTTCAGAGTCCCATCTTTTTGCCTTTTCATGCTGTCATGCTCAAAATTCTCCAAGTCAGGCTTGAAGTACATGAACCATGAACTTCCAGATGTTCAAGTTGGTTTTAGAAAAGGAAGAGGAACCAGAGATCAAATTGCCAACATCTGTTGGATCATAGAAAAAGCAAGAGAGTTCCAGAAAAACATCTACTTCTGCTTTATTGACTGCCAAAGCCTTTGACTGTGTGGATCAAAACAAACTGTGGAAAATTTGAAAGATATGGGAATACCAGATCACCTGGCCTGCCTCCTGAGAAATCTGTGTGCAGGTCAAGAAGTAACAGTCAGAAGTAGACATGGAACAACAGACTGGTTCCAAATCAGGAAAGGAGTGTGTCAAGGCTGTATATTGTCACCCTGCTTATTTGACTTATATGCAGAGTACATCATGAGAAATACCAAGATAGATGAAGCACAAACTGAACTTAAGATTGCTGGGAGACATATCAATAACCTCAGATATTTAGATGACACCATCCTTATGGCAGAAAGCAAAGGAGAACTGTATAGCCTCTTGATGAAAGTGAAAGAGGAGAGTGAAAAAGTTAGCTTAAAGCTCAACATTTGGAAAACTAAGATCATGGCATCTGTCCCATTACTTCATGGCAAATAGATGGGGAAACAATGGAAACAGTCACATACTTCATTTTTAGTGGCTCCAAAATCACTGCAGATGGTGACTGCAACCATGAAATTAAAAGACGCTTGCTCCTTTAAAGAAAACCTGTGACCAACCTAGACAGCATATCAAAAAGCACAAACAGTTCTTTGCCAATAAGGTCCATTTAGTCAAAGCTATGGTTTTTCCAGTAGTCATGTACGGATGTGAGAGTTGGACTATAAAGAAAGCTGAGTGATGAAGAATTGATGTGTTTGAACTGTGGTGTTGGAGAAGACCCTTGAGAGTCCCTTGGACTGCGAGGAGATCCAAGCAGTCAATCCTGAAGAAATCAGTCCTGAATATTTATTGGAAGGGCTGATGCTGAAGCTGAAACTCCAATACTTTGGCCACCTGATGTGAAGAACCAACTCATTGGAAAAGCCCCTGATGCTCGGAAAGATTGAGGGCAGGAGGAGAAGGGGACAACAGAGGACGAGATGGCTGGATGACATCACCGACTGAATGGACATGAGTTTGAGTAAGCTCCAGGAGTTGGTGATGGACAGGAAGCCTGGCATGCTGCAGTCCATGGGGTCGCAAACAGTCAGACATGACTGAGCGACTGAACTAACTGATAATTACTTTTTTTTTTTTTTAAGAAAATTACTTTTTTTCTGGCACATTTTATACAGCTAGGTTCATTGTGCATCTTCATGATGGTATTCTGACATAGTGTGTTTCTCTAACTTAATTTGACTTTTTTTTTTTTTCATGAAACAACTTCACATATTATACTATTGAAATCATATGCTCCATGTTTGTTAGTCGCTCCATCATGCCTGATGTTTCTGTGACCCCAAGGACTGTAGTTCACCAGGTTCCTCCGTCCATGGAATTCTCCAGACAGGAATACTGGAGTGGGTAGGCATTCCTTTCTCCAGGGGATCTTCCAGACCCAGGGATTGAACCCAAGTCTTTCACATGGTATGCAGATTCTTTACCATCTGAGCAGCAGGGAAGCCCCATATGCTGCTATTTAATTTGGATCTCACTAATCATATTTACATTTTTACATTCTACATGAGTAGAGATTGTGCTTGCATATTTTGTGAGGATTATATATGTTAAAGTACAAACAAAAGAAGCTACATATTCTTAGATCTTTAAGAATTCTCACCAAAGCCACATCTGCCTATTTGTCATGCAGCTTACCTTAGCACTATTCAAATATCCTATTGACACTTAAATTCAATTTACTAGACCACTGGGAAAGTGTAGTGCAAATTTATTAATATAAGCTGACCATTTCTCTGGCTTTTTAAATTTTACCTCTCTCTTGATTATGAGGTACAAATAGTAAATACCTTTAAAATATGTAATCCAATTCATTTTCTCTAGTGACAATCATTTTGTTTAGTCAGTTTTGAGCTTAGCAAAATAAAATAAGTTTAGTAAAATAAAACTTAGTAAATAAGCTTTGTAAATAAGCTTTAAAAAAGCTTAGTAAATAAAATAATATCTTGCAAGTTAATTCACTTTTGATGTAGTTCTTGATTGTGGATGTTATGATCATTGTGATGATAAAAATGACAGAAAATGAACCAGTTGGAGACTAGAATACTCCCTAGAAATCTCATAATTTAGTTTCAAATTTCATTATAGTCTTCACAAAGTGATCAGTACCTTTCAACAGAATTAAAATTTGCATTTAACCAGTTGACCATTTTCAAGTAAATCCTAGGACTATTACATAACAAAATAAGCAAATGCAGATGTCTGCTATTAATTACCTCTCCCTAAACTAATCTTTTAAAACCAACTAGTCTAATCATTTTACAATTTTTAAATAAAATTACAGAAGGTTAACACTTTACATTAAGAATAAGGATCACCACACTTAGAATACTCTGATGTTGAGAGCTTCCATTCTGTTTGAAATAATCTTTTATTTTGAGTCACAGAATTATAGAAACTATTTTGTAGAAGTCTATATTTAATTTAGTCCTCCTTCAAAATTAACAATACTCTATTTGGTCATGATATTTATTTATTATTTAAAAGCATATATAATAAAATTATGCTGAAATAATTTGTGTCAAAATAGCAAGTTATTTTTTATTGAGGTGTAATTAATGTGAAATACTTTATGCTTCATATTTTCAAGAAAGTGAGTCACAATTTTAAAGTTTATACTCCAGTTATAATTATAAAATCAGCTGTATGCCCTGTGCTGTAGAATATAATCTTGTAGCTTATTTATTTTATACCTAGTTCTTTGCAACACTTAAGTCTCTATCCCTATTTTGCTCCTCCCTTTTGCCCACTCATAACTATTAGTTTGTTATCTATATCTCTGATTCTGATTCTTTTTTGATACATTCACTAATATGCTGTATTTTTTAGATTCCACATTTAAGTGATATCATGCTGTAAGTCTCTTTCTCTGCTTGACGTTTCACTTATAAATACTCTTCTAGTTCATCCATGTTTTTGCAAATGGAAAAAAAACACATATAATGGCTGAATAGTATTCTCTTGTGTATATATACCATATCTTCCTTTTTTAAAACTGTATTTTTGTATTAGGTATAGCTGATTAACACATCTTTATATATTTATCGGTTGGGCATTTAGGTGGGTTCCATATCTTGGCTATTGCAAATAATGCTGCATTATTTACAGTATTATTATTTAAAGCTACATGAATCAATTTTAGCTTTCAGACTTAGTATTTTTAGGTGATTAAAAAAAAATATTGCCATGCATGGAATTGCTGAGTCATGTGGTAGTTCTATTTTTCATTTTTTTGAGAAATGTCTATACTTTTTTCTATATTGGCTGCACCAATTTACACTCCCACTAACAGTGCACAAGGACAACATTTTCTCCACATTCTCACCAACATTTGTTACTTGTTCATTTTGATGTTCCCCATACTGATAGTTGTGAGGTGATATCTCATTGTGGTTTTACTTTGCATTTCTCTGATGATTAAAGATGTTAAGGATCTTGTATGTGCCTTTGGTCATCTGCATGGCATCTTTGAAAAACGTCATTTAGATCTTCTGCCCATTTAATTGTTCTTTTTTTATGTTGAGTTGTATAAGCTGTTTATATATTTGGGATATTAGCCTCTTGGTCATATAATTTGTGAATATATCCTCTCATTCAGTAGGCTGTCTTTTTGTTTTGTCAGTGGATTCCTTTGCTGTGTGAACACTTTTAAGTGCAATTATGTCTCATTTGTTAATTTTTGCTTTTATTTCCTTTGCTTTAGGAACTAGATTAAAAAAAAAAGCTATAATTTTTGTCAAAGAATGCCCTATGTTTTTTCTAGGAGTTTTTACAATTTCTGGTCTTATATTTAGGTCTTTAATCCTTTTTGAGTTTATTTTTGTATATGGTATTAGATTTTCTAATATCATTGTTTTATGTGTAGCTGTCCAGTTTTCCCAGAACAATTTATTGAAAATGATGCCTTTACTCCAATATATATTTTTCTTCCTGTGTCAAAAATTAATTTCTCATAATTGTGTGGGTGACAAGACTTTTAAGGGAGATCCAGGGGTCTATTTCTTTTTTATTTTCTTTCTTTCTTTTTTTTTTTTAGTTCACATTAGTTGAATAAAGACCCTTACTCTAGACACCCTTCAACTTCCTAGGGCTCGGTCTCATTTTATATTTGCTAATATGAAGAATTTCTCTATTTTTTTTCTGAGTTTGTGACTATTCTTTAGAAATTTGAATATATCTTGATTATTAGAAAGATAATCCATTTATTTATGAATAACCTTGGGTGTACCCATAAATTTTGGAAGCAAAATATCACCTACAGATTGGCACCTGCACCATAAAGAATCTGCTTGTAAAGTAAGAGGCCCGTGTTCAATTCCTGAGTCAGAAAGATTCCCTGGAGGAGGAAATGGCAACCGGTTCCATTATTCTCTCCTGGAAAATCCCATAGACAGAGGAGCCTGGTGAGCTACAGTCCAAGGGGTCAAAAAGAGTTGGACTTGACTGAGCAACAAACACACATACGTACCTACATCTACATGGGTTGAATTTTGAGCCTCTGCACTGCTGATCTTCATCACCCCTCGAGGGGAGTTAAGGGTGGAGATTAGGCATGAGATACTCTGTGCTCCAGGAAAAATGGGTAGAACATTTTTTTCAGACAGATATTTTCAGGAGAAGAATTTATGAGTCCAATTTTGCATCTCCTCATCTCTAGAAAAGCTCTAAAATCCTTCAGGGTTACATCAGCTCCTTGTAACTAAGAGTAACCTTCATGAGACTAGCAGCAAACTTTTGCAAAGAAAAAAAAAAAGTGCTGAATTGGAAGCACTTTCCCTTCACCAAAATCACACATGTACAGACATTCCCCCTACTCGTTGGAACAATTTCCCAGAGGTATCTGAAATGCTTTCTCTCAGGCTATAGTACTCATTTTGCCCCAAATAAAGCTTAACTCACAACTCTTATATTGTGCTTTTTTTTTTTTTTTTTTTAACCAACAGAAGTCACACTCTTCAGGCATAAAAGAAATCTTATTGCTGAATATGATATATACATAACCAAGTTCAGAGTACATTACAAAATTTTTCTTTAAAATCTCCCCTTTGGGTAAGCTATCAACCCACAGAACGTCTACCTCTGCTAGGCATCAGGGGATCCGTCTTCATTTTTCATACCTAAAGTCTTCTTGCCATTTTATACAAGAATCCTCCCTCACCTACCTGATCCTGGTTCTCCAACAGTGGACAAGAAGTAGAAATGATGGGAATGTTTGGGGGTTTTTCAAGTCCCTCAAAATGATACCAATAATTGCTCTACATAGTGAATTATGTTTTTTCCTGTTAATTTTGAACATCTCTTTCATCTGAACTGTTTGCACGATTTCAGTAACAGAGGGCTTGTCTCTTCCCTTGTTACAAAGGACAATTTAGACCATTTTTCTTTCCTGGTATGGATTCATGTTGATGTTTGGCAGAAAACAACAAAATTCTGTAAAGCAATTATCCTTCAATTAAAAATTTAATTTTTTAATGTTTTTGCAATTTTTATTTTTATTTTTTTTGAACTTTGCACAGCCTTGCTGGTTATTTTATTTATTTATTTTAATGTTTGTTTTGCTTTACAATACTGTATTCGTTTTGCTATACATTGACATGAATCAGCCACGTGTGTACATGAACTCCCAATCCCGATCCCCACCTCCCCCCTCCCGCCCCACACCTTCTCTCTGGATTATCCCCGTGCAGCAGTCCCAAGCATCCTGCATCCTGCATCAAACCTAGACTGGCGATTTGTTTCACTTATGATATCATACATGTTACACTGCCACTCTCCCAAATCATCCCACCNGACTGAACTGAACTGAACTGATATTTGCATATATCCTTTTTTAAAAAAACAACCTAACAAACACAAATAAGTAACTAAGTAAGTGTTAGTCGCTCAGTTGTGCCCGACTCTGCGATGCCATGGACTGCAGTCCACCAGGTTCCTCTGTCCATGAGATTTTTCAGGCAAGGATACTAGAGTGGGTTGCCATTTCCTTCTCCAGGGCATCTTCCCAACCCAGGGATTGAACCCAGGTCTCCTGCACTGCAGGCAGATTCTTTACTGACTGAGCTACAAGGGAAGCCCAACAAACAAAGTGAGACTGAGAAGTCCAAACCAGAGCACCTGATTTGAGCTTCCTGCATCATACAGCAAATTCCCACTGGCTAAATTTTGCAGAGGGCAATTTATATGTTTCTCTGCTACTCTCAGTTCATCCTACCATCTCCTGCCTCCCTCCACTGTTTCCACAACTCTGTTCTCTATTTCTGCATCTCCACTGATCCTTGCAATTATGTTCATCAGTCTAACTAAAATATTTTAAAAGCCAAACCAAACACTGTGCTTAATATTTACATGACTGTGTGCTTTCCAAACATAAAAATAACATATGCATCTAAAGAGTTTTACATTAAAAAATAAAATAGGAAATAAAAATAGGATCTTTACATCATATAAGCCAGTGGTAACTAATTATTATGAAATAAATGGGTGTCAAAATGGATATGCTTATTCAATATGCAGGGGTTTTTTGTTTTGTTTTGTTTTACTTTACAATACTGTAGTTGTTTTGCCATACATCAACATGAATCCACCATGGGTGTACATGAGTTCCCAATCCTGAACCAATATGCAGTTTTATAAGCTTTAAACACACATATGATTTTAATTCATTAGAAGGAAGAGAAAAAAAAAGTCCTCTTTACTTTTTCTATCTTCCTCCACTAATATTCTAGTCTAGCAATGAATGAAAAATATTTCTCATGGTTACATCCATGAGAAAGAATTTCAGAGTTCTAGTTCCTGGTTTATCAATGTTATGTGTGAACTATTGACTTATTATGAAAAAAAAAAGGCAATTTACCTTATTAAATTCAATCTGTATAACCTTTTTTGTTCCACTCAATACAGAAGTTATTTTCAAAACACAGTTGACTTTTAATTGCATTATTAATTTTCAATATCTGTAAACATTATCCATTGACAGCTTCCTGTAAGATGAAAATACAACACTTGTGCTTTTCTGTCCTGAACTTATGTGAGACATAATTTGACTTTTATTTTGAGAGGATTGAAAACAAATTTTTCTTTTAGAGCTTCAATTAAGTCTCATGTATTTTTTCTGTTTGTTAATGCCAAACATCACATATCAACACAGGATTTTTGCTTCCAAGTATGATAGAGTGGTTTTGTAAGCATATATGTTAAGGGGTTCTCAGAGAAAGAGAAGCAAGAATGGTCTTTCTTGACATAAAAGGAGCCATTTTAGCCTAAGCCATTTTGTGATCTAAGCCCAACCTCAAAACTGCCCTTCAACAGATATCAGTAATCTATGATTTTAAGGGGAAGTGAAGGAATGCAAAAAAGAAGTAAAAGCAGTTAAAAAAAAAAAAAGTTCACCTATCAAACAGAGTTCAGGTTCCTCCCCATAGGATGTACTAACCAATCTGATATATGTTTTCTTTGAACTCTGAAGAAAGTAAGCACTGCTCTATGTGCACGCACACACACACACACACACACACACACACACACAGAAACACATGCCCACGTGGAAAATAGAATGATAGCCTTGACCCTTCCAACTTTGATCAACTGAAGTTTGAACTCTGTCAGCCTTTGCCCCAATTCTATACTGAATTCTCCTTTACTCAACTCCTTTATGATTATGCATGGACCCTTAGCTTAAAACTTCCCCAGTTGCATTGTTCAGAAACACACTGCTTTGGAAAAGATACCCAGTGCTGTCGTTACTTGCAAGTAGGGTGAAACCAGTTTTGGAGTAATATTATTGGGTTACATCCTCCACTGCAAACAAATAGACAATGTACATAAGGCAATAGTTATTATGAACTAGACAGAAAGGGCATACAACATCAAATTTTGGAAATATGGACATTCAGATTTGCTCCGCAATCATCCCTCTACCAGAAGACAGTTCCTTAATCATGACTCAGGAAACTGGTCTCCAATAGGATTCCCAAAGGTTGAGTTAAAATCTGGAGGGAGAGGTCAAATCCATGGGTGCCCAAGCATCTGAGGTCTGTAGATTAAAACACTGAAGAAGAGGGAGCCTGGAAAAGTGGCTTCCCACAAACATGCTTGAGTTTTCCTAACAAGTTCTGTGCCAAGGACCAAGTCTCACATACATAGTGAAAGACTACAGGATTTACCCAATAGTGTTGACTGCAGTATTGAGAAAGAAATGAGTGGGAGAGGTAACTGCACTGGGAGATGTTGGTACCCAATCCAGCGAAAGTGGCAAAATGTCATTGCCACTTCCTTTACATTTTGGACATCCAGCTGAGACACCAAAAAGACCACAGCTATGAGTAAGTCTGAGGACCTAGTAGGACCTTCATTGTACCTTCCCTAACACACTAAAATCAAGCCCTGAGAAGTTCTACAGGACAGGAAGGGTGTAGAGATCAAGTTTTACAAGTTAGAGGACTTAAGAGACACCTAGGACTCTGCACAAATAGTTCCCAGCAAAGTGTTAACAGAGCCTAGCTAAGGACAAGTGACCAGTTAGTAACTGAATTCTCTATGAGAAGAAAATAAACGTACTTCAGGGAAATTTAACAGAAATCTAGAATCTCTATAATTTATCATAAAACATTTTTAGTACAATATGATAATTTTAAAAATTAAATAAACAAGGAAACCAGCATATGTGACTAGTAGTCAATAAAACAATCAGTAGAAGTCAAATTAACAGTGTCTTGGGTATTAGATTTTGCAGACAAGTTTAAAGCAAGTATTACATATTGTTCAAATAAGTATAACTATTTTCAAAAGATTAAAAACCAAGATGATAATGATTGCACATTCATGTAATCTCATCAGAAAAATGGAATCCATAAAAACAAGGGAATTCTAAAATTTTAAATTAAAATTACTGAGGTAAAAATTTTTGCTGTGCTTCACAGTAGATTGGAGGTGAGAATGGAGCCAGTGACCTTGATCACTGATCAATAAAAAAAATACAATAAAAATTAACTGAATAACAGGCAGAGACAGTGATTGAGAGAAACATGCTCAAGATAGCAATTTTCAGGCAAAATAAAACTGATATAATAACTGTGTCAGGAAGAGAAGCACATGAGAATAGGGCACAACATTTTTTAATACAATGTAAAATAATTTCCTTCAAAATGACAGAAATGAATGGACTTGTAGATCTGATAAATTTAATAGAAAATCAAAGATAATCTGAAAACATTAAGAGGGGAAAAAAAAAGACTACTACATACAGAAAAACAGTAATAGGAATCTTACTTATTCCTCATCAGTAATAATGGAGACCTGAAGAAAATGGAATATTTTTTGTGTGTCTGTTTTTCTGTTTTT
>SJXQ01009621.1:121854-162302 GCA_006408695.1 Aepyceros melampus | reverse complement strand
TGTTTAAATGGAAAAGCTGATGATCATGTTTGTTGATGGGGATACAGCAGGAATCACTCAGACACAGACTCTCTTCTTCCCTATCTTATGTGCAAATACAGGGAATTCACATATTCTGGGATGTGTTCCCTGGGGCTGTTGCAGCAAATTACCACCAACTTAGTGGCTTATGACAACAGGGATTTTTTTCTCTCCTGCAGTTTTGGAGGCCAGGAGCCAAGGCATCAGTAGGGCCAAGTCCCCACCCAAGGCCCTGGGGGAACATCCTTTCTTGTCTTTTCCAGCTTCCGGTGGTTGTTAGCATTCCTGCGGCTACATCTCTCGGGTGCCTCCCTGGTCACATGCGCCTCTCCTCTGTGCATCTCAAATTTCCCTCTGCCTTTCTCGTGTAAGAATACTTATCACTAGGGACCACCTGGATAACTCAGGAGGGTCTCACTTTGGATCTTGAATTACATCTGCAAAGACACCTTTTTCTCCCCGATGAGGTCACATTTACAGGTTTTGAGTGGCCATATTTTTGGCAGCCACCATTCAACTCATTACCTGAATATTTTTTAAGTGGCAGCCGCTAGGCCTACATCTGGGTTTTCTCTGACTTCTTCTCCCAATCAGTCTCTGAGGTAGATATTATTGTGCCCATTTTAAAGGTAGAGAAACTGAGTTGAGTTTCAGGAAAGTTAACTAATGTGTCTAAGGTCACATAATGGTGGGAGCCAGAAGCTATTCCAGGTCTTATTCCTAAACCTATAGAATTTCATATCTATATATCTATGTGCTTAGTAACTCAGTCGTGTCTGACTCTTTGTGACCCCGTGGACTGTAGCCCGTCAGGCTCCTCTGTCCTTGGGAATTTCCCAGGCAAGAATACTGGAGTGGGTTGCCATGCCCTCCTACAGGGGATCTTCCCAACCTAGGGATAGAACCCAGGTCTCCTGCATTGCATGTGGATTCTTTACTGTCTGAGCCACCAGGAAAGCCCAACTTAAAGGCTTTGAACCCAGGACCTTGCACCCGAAGTAGACTCATATCCCTGACCGACCAGCCAAAGGTGGTGGTGGTTTAGTTGCTAAGTTGTGTCCGACTTTTGTGATCCCATGGACTACAGCCTGCCATTCCCTTCTCCAGGGGATTTTCCCCACCCAGGGATTGACCCTGGAGAAGGCAATGGCACCCCACTCCAGCACTCTTGCCTGGAAAATCCCACGGATGGAGGAGCCTGGTGGGCTGCAGTCCATGGGGTCACTAAGAGTTGGACATGACTGAGTGACTTCACTCTTTTCACTTTCATGCATTGGAGAAGGAAATGGCAACCCACTCCAGTGTTCTTGCCTGGAGAATCCCAGGGACAGGGGAGCCTGGTGGGCTGCCGTCTATGGGTCACACAGAGTCAGACACGACTGAAGTGACTTAGCAGCAGCAGCAGGGATTGACCCTGGGTTTCCTGCGTGGCAGGCAGACTATTGTCTGAGCCACCAGGGAAGTCCATCTATATCTGTCTTCAAATGAGCATCATTTTCTCCAAACCACTGTTGCTTAAAAGATTTCAGAACCCCTCTGCTTGTAAGCCACATTACAGCCCACAGAGGAAAAGTCTACCTACTTGCATGATTGCAACAATGTGTCTTATATACCGTTTTAGGCAGTTTTGTTTTCACATGACAGAGCTCCTGGATTTAATTCTGCTCACAGTAAACAGGCCCCAGCACCTGACAAATAATAGCCGATGGATTCCTCAAAGCACTAATTACTCAAGAGCAAAGCAATCTGCTTAAATCCAGCTAAAGGCTTTGCTTATAGCAATGGAGAGGCCCTGGGAAAGAGACAATGTGGACTGACCCCAGTACAAGGTGGGTGCTCACACCAGTGTAATCCTTCTATGTGTCCCAGGGACGTCAGGAAAGCATGCAGGTGTGGGTCACCAACCAAACATAAGCATATGGAGTCCAGGAAGCAGAAAGCCTTCCTTTCCCCATCGAATCCAGGCTGAGCCACACGCTACTGGTTCCATCCTCAACAGCCATCTCTTTCTGTCTCCTTTGCTGAAATTCCCCCTCCCCCTCCCCCTCCCCCCTTTTTTGGTCTGCCCTGAGCGGCTTGTGGGATCTTAGTTCCCTGACCAGGGATCAAACCGGGGCCCTATCAGTGAGAGTGTCGAGTCCTAACCACTGGAACACAGGTTATTAGACACCACGTGGCCACTGGAAATGCAGGGGTGCCTTACAATAGTGGGAAACACCAGTTGACCTCTTGCAGATTCAGAACAGAATGACGCAGAGCAGCTGGGATGTAACCAGCTGTGCCTGCAACTCCCTACCTCTGGACTCAAGCCAACAGAATTGATGTCTTTATTTTGGGAGTAAATAATAATAAAAATATTATTCAGGGAATTGACAATTCCCCTGAATCTTGCCTTACAGACACCAGTAGGGCACTGCCTGATCACAGGGATTACAACAGCAATAAGGTAACATGTGCTGAGTGCCCAGCATGTGCTGGGACCTTTCCATAGATGATCTCATGTAATTCTCACAGCAACGCTAGATGAGAAACCTAGGTACAGAGAGGTCAAGCAACATACACTAGGGTGCACAGTCAGTAGGATGGAGGCAGAATTTGAACCCCTGTGTTCAGGCCCTAGACTATGCCGGTTGAATGAGCATCTGGAACCTCTCCTCCACCCCAGAAAGCCCTATTCAGCCACCTGCTTTGCCAGTTCTTCCTAAAGTAGGAAGAGTAGTCCTACTGAGTACCCTCAGCCCTTAGGACCTTGGGCACAGCATACGTATTTTCTCATCGGAAGGAGGATGACACGCTTGTTCTTTGGGAGGAAGGAACATTTAGAATGCCTTGCTTGTTTTGGAGCGCTGGGTTGACAAGGATCCTTAAGCTGAGATCAGACGGTTATGTCTGCAGAGAACTTGGGTAGGATGAGAGGTTTTGTGTGTGCTTGGCGTTTATCACTCCTGCTGTGGTGACTAGCAAGGCTTACATCCAACAGAGGAAAGGACTTTATGGCCAGGTTGGGGTGGGATTCCCTGGTGGTTCAGATGGTAAAAATTCCACTGCAGTGCGGGGGACCCAGGTTTGATCTCTGGGTCGGGAAGATCCCCTGGAGAAGGGAATGGCTACTCACTCCAGTATTCCTGCCTGCAGAATTCCATGGACAGAGGAGCCTAGGGGGCTACAGTGCATAGGGTCTCAGAGTCAGACATGACTGAGTGACTTAGCACACTCTGGGTGGCAAAGGAGTGTGCTTTTAAACTTGGCCTTGAATGTCACCCTATGGGTAAACAAGAGAATGTGTGCTTGGCACGTAGGATATCAATGGCAAGGAGGGAGACCTGTGTGGGATGGTTTTCCATGTCTCCTGCCATCCAGATTATGGTGAGGGAGGAAAGCCCTGTTGCCATAGGTTGAGGGTAAGCTTTAACTCAGCCCAAATTAAATGGCTGCAGATTACGATTAATTGATTTTGATTAAATGGAACTTTAATATCTATTGCCTAGCCCTCTAAATGTACTCTCTTGATGAAGGCCTTATTTATGTAGAGGTTTAAAAGAAAAATTGATACATAGCCTAGCCCAGCTGTTGGATTTCTGGCCCAGCTGCTGGATTTCTAGCCGTTTCTTCTCCGACTCCCGTCTGGGCATTTGCTGTCAGCACTTCTCAGAGCCTCCGCTGAAACCGTCCAGTTTTACATGTCCTGGTCATTCAATCATTGGCTCCTTTGTTCACCAGTAAGCTGAGGCTCTACCTAAGGTCCTCCTGTGGGAACAGCTCCATGAGAAGCTTGACTGGGGGAATCTCCCAGTATATGGACCACCCCCTTGCCCTGGAAGCATGTTTCCTGATGGAGGTGGGTAGGCTGGGGTGGCTCTTGGCTTCTGAGATTGATGGCTCTCCAAGGTCTCACCAAATGCTGCTCTTAGTGAATCAAAACTGTTCCTGTTTTGCTCCCAAAAGATTCCAGAGTGGTTTTCCAAGAAGCATGCAGCATCCCACTCCCCACTCCTCCCCTCAAGGCCTGTTTTTTATAAAGCTCCAACCTGTCTGCTTTTCTCTTTCTTTGGCTCTCTTTCTGTTGAGGAGTCTGGCAAAATTGTGAAATAACTGCTGCTTTTCTTCCAGTCTTCCTTGCCATGGCCCATTGCTCTGTGGAAACTCCACAACTACTTTCCATGGAGAGCTTCCTGAACCTTTGTGAAGAGTCAGACCTGTCTTAGAGAGTTATATTCTCACATGCATTTTACTTCCCTTGGTTTATAAATCTCTGTGCTGTTTTATGGGCTATTCAGGGGCTCAGTGGTAAAAAATCCATGTGGGTTCAATTCTCAGGGCCAGGACGATTCCCTGGAGAAGGACCCACTCCAGTATTCTTGCCTGGGAAATCCCATGGACAGAGGAGCCTGGTGGTCTCTCCCAAAGGAAACCAACCCTGAATATTCACTGGAAGGACGGTTGCTGAAGCCGAAACTCCAATCCTTTGACCATCTGAGGGGAAGTGCTGAATCATTGGAAAAGACCCTGAGGCTGGGAAAGATTGACGGTTGGAAGAGAAGGGAGCGACAGAGGATGAGATGGTTGGATAGCGTCACCAACTCAATGCACATGAGTTTGAGCAAACTCTGGGAGATGGTAATTTCTCAGGGCCAGGACGATTCCCTGGAGAAGGACCCACTCCAGTATTCTTGCCTGGGAAATCCCATGGACAGAGGAGCCTGGTGGTCTCTCCCAAAGGAAACCAACCCTGAATATTCACTGGAAGGACGGTTGCTGAAGCCGAAACTCCAATCCTTTGACCATCTGAGGGGAAGTGCTGAATCATTGGAAAAGACCCTGAGGCTGGGAAAGATTGACGGTTGGAAGAGAAGGGAGCGACAGAGGATGAGATGGTTGGATAGCGTCACCAACTCAATGCACATGAGTTTGAGCAAACTCTGGGAGATGGTAATGGACAGGGGAGGCTGGCGTGCTGCAGTCCACGGGGTCGCAAAGAGTCAGACACGCCCGAGCGACTGAACAACAGCAACATGCTGCTTTAAAGAAGAGGGAAACTGAGGCTCAGGGAGGTCAAAGAGCACCGTTACTGTCCTCCCCAATAAGAACTGGGACTCAGCTCAAGTCTCAAGGCAGAGCTGCGGAGTGACCCCACTCCCTGGACCCCCCTAGACTGCCTCCCACCCCGCCCTCTGACCCTCCTGGTCTCCTCTTGCTCCCATAACATCTGCTCTCTGCAGCTTCTGTTTTCCAAGCCATTATCTTTTGTTTTCATTCATTTTCTATCCCATTATTCCCCTCCATGGCTTCTTTACAATACACATCTGATCACACGCCCTCTTAGCATACAATTACTCGGGACAGAATCCAGGCCAGCCCTGTCTCGGGGGCCTGGGGGATCTTTCCTGTCCGCCGTTGGGTCCTTTGCTCCTCCCCGCCCCCTCCAAGCAAGCTCGCCCTCGCACCGCACGGGATAGCTGGCGGTCCCGAGAAAACTGCCCGACTCTCTCGCACCTTCGCACCTTCACTCCTTCACCCATGATGGTCTCTCTCACCGAAAAGGAGCACAGTTGTGCCTGTCCTTGAAGATTCAGCTGAGGAGACACTGGTCTGGGCAGCCGGCTGGGGTGGGCCATCCTCGGTGGGCCTCCTCCCGCAGCTCAGCCCCCTGGGTTCGGGCCGGGCCTGCCCTCTCTGCCAGCACCTGGAGACCACTCCTCAGCATCACTGTTGGAGCCAGGAACATCCCTACCAGAGGGCCCCAACCTGTGCTTCCAGGGCCTGCAGTGCCAGAGCAGCAGCCAGGGGGAGGCTGGTTCTATGGAGAGGAATGTCGTGTGAACTTAGGTAGACAGACACCAAGGTGCTTGAGGGGCCTTTTGTGACATCCTATGAAGCCAGGATGGGAACGGAAGGTGGGGGTGGAGAGCTGGGGCTGGCACACCCCTCTCTTGGGTGCTTCGAATGCTGCATGTGGCCCGCACCTCCCACGGGGCTTCTCCCCCTCCTTCTCCTTCCTTCTTGCCTGCGTGTGTGCCTGCTTAGCTCTGACATGTCCAACTCTTTGCAACCCCATGGACTGTACCGCCAGGCTCCTCTGTCCAGGGGATTCTCCAGGCAAGAATACTGGAGTGGTGGGTTGTCATTTCTTCCTGCAGGGGATCTTCCTGACTCAGGGATCAAACCCATGTCTCCTGTGTCTCCTGCATTGCAGATGCATTCTTTACCTGCTGAGCCACTGGTTGTTAAAAAAAAAAAAAAGCACTTAACACAAAATTTACCATGTTTTTTCATCTCCAACTTTTTATTGCAAAAATTCCAGAAAACATAAAAAGATAGTGTAATCATCAACCATATTATGACTGCCTACATTCAGCAATTAAAAAAAAAATCTTTATTGAAGTATAGTTGATTTACAATGTCGTGTTAGTTTCAGGTACACAGCAAAGTGATTCAGTTATACATATACATATGTGTGCGTGCATCCATGCTAAGTCGCGTCAGTCGGATCTGACTGTGCGACCCCATGGACTGTAGCCCTCAGGGCTCTTCTGTCCATGGGATTCTCCAGACAAGAATACTGGAGTGGATAGCCACGCCATTCTCCAGGGGATCTTCCCGATCCAGGGCTCGAACCTGCGTTTCTTATATCTCCTGCATTGGCAGACTAGGTCTTTACCACTAACGCATCTGGGAAGCCCCCACCTACACATATACCCACTCATTTTAGGATTATTTTCCCATGTAGGTCATTACAGAGTTCTGAGTAGAGTTCTCTGTGCCATACAGTAGGTCCTTATTGCTGCTGCTGCTGCTGCTAAGTTGCTTCAGTTGTGTCTGACTCTGTGTGACCCCAAAAACGGCAGCCCACCAAGCTCCCCTGTCCCCGGTATTCTCCAAGCAAGAACACTGGAGTGGGTTGCCATTTCCTTCTCCAATGCATGAAAGTGAAAAGTGAAGTTCCTCAGTCACGTCTGACTCTTAGCAACCCCATGGACTGCAGCCCACCAGGCTCCTCCATCCATGGGATTTTCCAGGCAAGAGTACTGGAGTGGGGTGCATTGTCTTCTCCGAGGTCCTTGTTAGGTATCTGTTTTATCTATAGTAGTGTGTATGTCAATCCCAGTCTACCAGTTTATCCCTCCCCTGCTTTTCCTCTTGACACAATTTACCATGTTAGTTTTTTTTGTTGTTGTTGTTAAGAAGGAACTGCTAACACTCAGCTGCAGCTTTTTATAAGAGGAATTTGGGAGATAGACAATACCTGAGCAACCAAGGCCAGCGGTTTGGTTTTGGTGGACAAAGAGTTAAGTCTGAATTGCAACACCAGTTCTGGGCAGGTGGTGGGTGGGGTTGGCCAGAGAGCAAGGTCAAAAGTCAGTCTTTGAGTGGCTGTCAACACCTTGAAATGAGACTTTCAAGTTGGGACTCTCAAGAGGGTCATGACACAGGCTAAATCCATGCCAATGTCTTGTGGCTGAATCTTATGCTGAAAAAAACCCAACTTTTAAACTGTCTTTGCTCATTTTCCAGGCCTGGACTGGGTGTATCCCTGGTCAATACACTTTAATAAGAGAGACAGCAACAAGCTGGAGTTTTCCCAGAGTATGATAAACAGGGGTCTGAACTGTGCACTGGAAGAGTGGGAGATGTTTGCTTTGAAGAGAAGACTCAGGGGACCCAGGTAATTGTCTTCAAATCAATGTTATAATAATTCATAATGTGAATACTGTGTAAGTAACTGGGAAAGAGCCCCTGATGCACCATGAATTAGAAGAAGCCAGTCACAGTCAGGATGCTTAGTGAGTCCTCACGTTCTGTTTAAAAATGTTAAAGATACAAGTGCGTACATGTCCTTGTGTGTGAGTTCCTACACACACACACACACACACACACACACACACATCCATCCAGGAGAAGGAAATGACAACCCAGTCCTGTATTCTTGCCTGGAGAGTTCCATGGACAGAGGAGCCTGGTGGGCTACAGTCCATGGGTTTGCAAAGAGTTGGACACGGCTGAGCAACTAACACTTTCACACACATTTATATAAGCGTCCCAGGTGGTGCTAGTGCTAAAGAACCCGTCTGCCAATGCAGGAGACATAAGAGATGCATGTTCGATCCCTGGGTCAGGAAGATCCCCTGGAGGATGGCATGGCAACCAGTTCCAGTATTCTTGCCTGGAGAATCCCATGGACAGAGGAGCCTGGCAGGTTACAGTCTGTGGGATTGCAAAGGGTCTGACATGACTGAAGTGAGTTGGCATGCATATATATATATATATATAAATGTATGGTATATGATGTTTCAGAGGTCAGGCAGTTTGTAAAACCCAGCTTTTCTATTTACAAACATGGATTTTCTTTCATTTCTCCGTGCAAACTTACCATAGATCAGGAGTCCCCATTTCTATGAGGGTGGAATGACGGGAAACTTGCCATCACAGGACACAGTCATTTTTGGCCTGAACTTTGAGCTTTTGGGGGAAGTGTCAGTTAACTGAAGGCGATCGCCCTGACATTCGCTCCCCAAGGTGGTGGGTGCGTGTCTGGTCAGAGGGCGGCTGCTGGCTGCACGCAGGATCTGCTGCTGCTGGACTCGTCCCGGGGCCCTGGCACCGCGCCTGCGCCTGCGCAGTGGTTTCTCCAGGCAGGGATGCAGATTTCCTTGGGCCCCCGGTGGCGTCCCGCTGGCTTCCTGTGGCAGGTGCCTTTCACAAGTGCCGCCCCCTCCCTTTCAGCCTCTGACACTCTTGTGTGTGATGTTATTCCCAGCCCTTATCCTCATGACTTATTCTTTTTATAGCTGAGAGTTTGTACCTTTTGTCCTCTTCACCCGTTTCACTCACCCATGGGAATACCAGACCACCTAACCTGCCTCTTGAGAAATCTGTATGCAGGTCAGGAAGCAACAGTTAGAACTGGACATGGAACAACAGACTGGTTCCAAATAGGAAAAGGAGTACGTCAAGGCTCCTGCTTATTTAACTTATATGCAGAGCAGTGCTGGACTGGAAGAAACACAAGCTGGAATCAAGATTGCCGAGAGAAATATCAATAACCTCAGATATGCAGATGACACCACCCTTATGGCAGAAAGTGAAGAGGAACTAAAAAGCCTCTTGTTGAAAGTCAAAGAGGAGAGTGAAAAAGTTGGCTTAAAGCTCAATATTCAGAAAACAAAGATCATGGCATCTGGTCCCATCACTTCATGGGAGATTGAAGGGGAAACAGTGGAAACAGTGTCAGACTATTTTTTTTGCGCTCCAAAATCACTGCAGATGGTGACTGCAGCCATGAAATTAAACGACGCTTACTCTTTGGAAGAAAAGTTATGACCAACCTAGATAGCATATTCAAAAGCAGAGACTTTACTTTGCCAACTAAGGTCCATCTAGTCAAGGCTGTGGTTTTTCCTGTGGTCATGTATGGATGTGAGAGTTGGACTGTGAAGAAGGCTGAGCGCCAAAGAATTGATGCTTTTGAAGTGTGGTGTTGGAGAAGACTCTTGAGAGTCCCTTGGACTGCAAGGAGATCCAACCAGTCCATTCTGAAGGAGATCAACCCTGGGATTTCTTTGGAAGGAATGATGNCAGAAAATTTAAAATATAACCAATAAAATGCATGTGAGAGTTGGACTGTGAAGAAGGCTGAGCGCAGAAGAATTGATGCTTTTGAACTGTGGTGTTGGAGAAGACTCTTGAGAGTCCCTTGGACTGCAAGGAGATCCAACCAGTCCATTCTGAAGGAGATCAACCCTGGGATTTCTTTGGAAGGAATGATGCTAAAGGTGAAACTCCAGTACTTTGGCCACCTCATGCGAAGAGTTGACTCATTGGAAAAGACTCTGATGCTGGGAGGGATTGGGGGCAGGAGGAGAAGGGGACAACAGAGGATGAAATGGCTGGATGGCATCACAGACTCGATGAACATGAGTCTGAGTGAACTCCGGGAGTTGGTGATGGACAGGGAGGCCTGGTGTGCTGTAATTCATGGGGTCGCAGAGTCAGACACAACTGAGTGACTGAACTGAACTGAACCCCCTGACTCAGGCAACCAATATATTCTCTATAACTGGAGGCTTCCCTGGTGGCTCAGCTGGTAAAGGATCTGACTGCAGTGCTGGAGACCTGGGTTTGATTCCTGGGTTGGGAAGATCTCTTGGAAAAGGGAATGGCTACTCCAGTATTCTTGCCTGTTGGAAATCCCACGGACAGAGGAGCCTGGAGGGCTACAGTCCCTGGGGTCACAAAGAGTTGGACAGGGCTGAGAGACTAACACTTTCACTTTCATGAGCTTCATAAATTTTGGTTTTGGTTTTGTTTTCAGATTTCACATAGAAGTGAGATCATATGCTATCTCAGAATCTATCCATATTGTCACAGGTGGCAAGATTTCATTTTTTATGGCTGAATAATATTCCATTCGGTATATATAGCTCATTTTCTTTATCTGTTTATCTGTTGATGGGTACTTAGGTTGTTGCCATATCTTGGCCATTCAACATAATGCTGCAGTAAACGTTGGGGTGCATGTGACTTTTTGAATTATGGTTTTCTTCTTAATCAGTGTTTTTGGATAAATGCTCAGACATGGAATTACTAGATCATACAGTAGCTGTTTCAGTTTTTTGAGGAGCCTCTGTAATGTTTTCTGTACTTGCTGAGCTAACTTGCATCTCAATCGATAGTGTTTGAGGGTTCCCTTTGTCCACATCCTCACCAACACTTGTTATTTGTTATCTTATTAATAATAAAAGCTATTTAAATGGATGTGAAGTGCAGTGTTAGTCGCTCAGTCATGTCTAACACCTTGCAGCCGTCACGGAGGCCGAATATTGGAGTAGGCAAGAATATTGGAGTAGGTTGCCATTTCCCTCTCCAGGGAAACAGATGTGAGGTGATACCTCACTGTGGTTTTGTTTTGCATTTCCCTGGTGATTAGTGATGTCGAGTACCTTCTAATGTACCTATTGGCCATTTGAATATCTTCTTTGGAAAAATGTCTATTCAGGTCCTCTGCCCATTTTTTGATCAGATTTTTTTTATGCTATTGTATGAGCTTTAAAATATATTTATATATTAATTTCTTATTATATGTATGATTTGAAAATATTTTCTCTCATTTATTAGGCTGCCTTTTCTTTTTGTTGATGGTTTCCTTTGCTGCATCTGGCTTTTTATTTCATTTCACTGATCTCTTTGTCCATTTTGTACCAAAACTTACTACCTTCATTGCTATTTTTGGTATCTGCTGAGACAAATTACTTCTACTCATTCTAATGTCCTGATTATTCTTGGCCTTTTGTTCTTCTATATACATACATTTTGGAGTTAGCTTAGTAAGTTCCACTAAAGTAAAAGTTATTAGAATTTTGATTCAGTTCAGTTCAGTCCCTCAGTCGTGTCCAACTCTGCGACACCATGGACTGCAGCGCGCCAAGCTTCCCTGTCCATCGCCAACTCCTGGAGCTTACTCAAACTCATGTCCATCAAGTCGATAATGGCATCCAACCATCTCATCCTCTGTTGTCTTCTCCTGCCTTCAATCTTTTCCAGCATCAGGGTCTTTTCCAATTTTGATTAGAATAGTGTTAAACCTAAAGGTTAATTGGAGGATAATTGACCGTTATGTGATATTAAGTTTCTCAATCCATTATTATGATAAGCCTATCTATCTCTTTAGGTAGTGTTTAATAATTTGCAATTTAGGTCCTGCACAACTTTAATAAATTTATTCTTTGATAAACTTATTAGCCTGTATGTTGATATATTGTGCTGTAAATTGTGTACTATTCTAAATTATGGCTTTTTAAAATTACATTTTGAACTTTTTTCTTACTGGTGTGTGGAAATGACAAATATTTTTATATTTTGGTTTCAAATCTGACAAACTTCTCAAATTCTCTTATTTTTAATTCTAATTACCTATAGATGCTTTTGGGTTTTCTATGTACTTCATAATATAATATGTAAACAATGATAATTTCATTTCTTTCTTTTCAATCCTTAAATATTTTCTTTCTTGAAGAAAAATTTTCTTCTTTTTATTATTCTGGGTGGTTTTTTATTTAGGCCTCAGGATCAGAGGGTCAAGTTAATTATGCTTCTCAGTTCATGGTGAATTATCATAATGGATTCCTGCAAAGCACTCCTCTACCATCATTTATTTATTCCTTGTTTCTCAGACTCTTTCCTCCCACCACCCTGCTACTGTCTACTCCAGAGACAACCACTCTAATATGTTTGATGTACAGCTTTTCTTTTGCATGTATTCTTGGAAGACAGATATTGTTTTTATATGGGAATATATTTTTAACTTGTGTTATATAGATCATTCTGTTTCTTTTTATATTAAGTGTATGAAATAGATATGGAACAAGCAACGAAGTCTTACTGTATAGCACAGGGAATATAGTCATTATC
Source organism: Aepyceros melampus (assembly GCA_006408695.1). NCBI lineage: Eukaryota > Metazoa > Chordata > Mammalia > Artiodactyla > Bovidae > Aepyceros > Aepyceros melampus. The sequence continues at coordinate 149,876 of SJXQ01009621.1, read as the reverse complement.
TTATAATAACCTATGATGGAAAATAATCTGAAACATAATATATGTGTATATGTATAACTGGGCTTCTCTAGTGGCTCAGTGGTAAACAATCCACCTGCCAAGGCAGAAGTCTCAGGAGACACAGGTTTGATCCCTGGGTTGGGAAGATCCCTTGGAGAAGGGCATGGCAACCCACTCCAGTACTTTTGCCTGGAGAAACCCATGGACAGAGGAGCCTGGTGGGCTACAGTCCACTGGGTCACAAAGACTCAGAATTGACTGAAGTTACCTAGCATGCATGCACGTATGTGTATAACTGAACCACCTTGATATGCACCTGAAACATTGTAGTCAACTATGCTTCAATGAAACATGTATATATATTGAGTATATGAGTACTTAACCCATAGTTTGTAATTGCTTCACAGTAAACGTGTAGTGTTTTGCTTCCTTGTTCTCTCAGTAATGGATGCCAGAAAACCCCTTAGCGCCCCAACTACAGCTACACCAAGCCTCTCCATAGACATCCCCTTATAGCCCTGCATGACCGTATACTCGGGATCTAATGGAGTGGAATGGCAGGCTCCCAGGGAATGCATATTCCTAACTGGGGGAAGTGGCCCCGCCTGGCGCTTCAGGGCAGCTCCTGCCAGCAGTGCCTGTGGTTTCTGTGTCTCCAAGTGTCCTCTGGTATTTGGCATTATGCCATTTCCCTAATTTTTGCTGATGTCCTACCTGTAAGTGGATATTTTATTGTTATTTTAATTTGCATTTCTTGGATTCCTAGTGGAGTTTGAGCACCTCTGCATATACTTGTTAGTTTGGAGGTTTCTCTTCTGTAAAATGCTTGTTTATATTTTTCTTCATTTTTCTGCTGTGTTTCTGTTTTTTTCTTGTTGATTTGCAGACATTCTTATATATTCTATATAATATTTCTTATTGATTTTAGTCATAGTAGATATCTTTTCCTAGTCTGGCTACTTTCTACTAAGTTTGTCCATGATGTCTTACATAGAACAGAAATCTTTCATGTTGATGTAATCCGTTTTATTTCTCCTTCCTTTTTTAGCCAATGAAGAGTTTCCCAAGGTATGGGTGTGCCACAATTTATTTATCCTTTTTCCAGTTGCTAGACTTTAGGTCGTTTCCAATATTTGGCTATAACAAATAAAAGTGCAATGAACATTTGCTTACAGGTCTTTGTGTGAACTTATGTTTCACTTATTGTGAGTAAACACTTGGAAATGGGATTTCTGGGCAACATGGTAAATGTAGATTTAATGTTATAAAACACTGGCAGAACTTCCTCTAAAGTTTCCATACCATTTTGCATTTCCACCAGCAATGAATGAGCATTCCAAATGGTCTAATCTTACAGCACTTGATGTTGGCAGAGCTTTTACATTTAGCCAATGCTGTGGGTCGGAGAAGGCAATGGCACCCCACTCCAGCACTCTTGCCTGGAAAATCCCAGGGACGGAGGGGCCTGGTAGGCTGCAGTCCATGGGGTTGCTAAGAGTTGGATGACTGAACAACTTTACTTTCACTTTTCACTTTCATGCTTTGGAGAAGGAAATGGCAACCCACTCCATTGTTCTTGCCTGGAGAATCCCAGGGACGGGGGAGCCTGGTGGGCTGCCGTCTATGGGGTCGCACAGAGTCGGACACGACTGAAGCGACTTAGCAGCAGCAGCAGCAGCAATGCTATGGGTGTCCAGTGTTTCTGCAGTATATTTTCAATTTCAGTGATTATATTTATTTCTAGACGTTCTAATCTTTTTTACCCCAAATATGCTTAGTCATTTTTAGATATGCCTTCTTTTTACTCAAATCTCCTTTACTTTAAAAATTATTCTGTAAGTTTTAGGCGTGTGTGTGTGCTCAGTCATGTCTGACTCTTTGCAGCCCCATGGACTGTGACCTGCCAGGCTCCTCTGCCCATGGAATTTTCCAGGCAAGAATGGGGGGGGGGGAGTGCCATTTCTTACTATAGGGGGCTTTCCTGACCCAGGGATCAAACCTGAGTCTCTTGTGTCTCCTGCATTGGCAGGAGGATTCTTTACCTTTAGAGCTACCTGGGAAGCCCAAATATTAGGTGTGCAGCATTATAATTTGACATCTGTATGCTAGAACATACACGTTTACTTTTAAAAGACTGAGTTTATATTCTGTGTCTAATAATTCTAGTATCTTACCATGTTTTTAGGTCTTATTCTGCTGTCTGTATTTTCAGCTGGCTCTGGTTCATGATTTCTTGTTGTCAGTTATGAACTCTGATTTAGAACTTTACCTGTGGGAATACTTTGAGGGTGGAGTTGAAGATGACTTTCTTCAGAGAGGAAAGGTATTGCTTGCTGTCAGGTGTCTAGGGAATTAACAACCCAGTGCTATTTAACTAAATTCTTACCTTGAGGTTTTTCAAATCAACCAGATTAATTTAAACTCAGCCTGTGAACCTGCCTGAATCTGACTTAAGATTACACACTCTCAGGGGAGACTCTTTTTTTCTCTTCTACTTACCATAGACTTTTGAAGCAGATCATTTTCCTTATAGTCCTTAGAGAGGATTATACCCCCAGATCACTCTTAAACTGGGGGTAGCATTTAGGGTTCTAGCTCTTTGTTGGTGTCTCCAATTATTCATTCTATTTTGAGGGGTCTCTGGGCTTTGCCCTACCAGCTCTATTTATTAAAATAGATAACTAATAAGTGCCTACTCTAAAGCACAGGGAACTCTACTCTGTAATCTGTAGGGGTCTATATGGGTATCCATCAGTCTCAGCCTCTCAGCTTATTCCTCCCCCTCCAAGAATCCTTACAGGTTTATCTGAAGACATGGAGTGAGTTGACTCCAAAGCCTTAAGCATCTCTTCTTGCGTTAAGATTCACACATCATTTTCTCATTCTAGAAATGTTCCTTGAGTTCTTTGCAGTATGCTGGTAAGAGGTCAACTAGCAACAGCAAAACATTTCCCTCCTGTCCTTCAAAATATACTGGACGAATACAGTAGAAACACTATGGTAGAAATTAACAGATTCTAACTCAGATTTGAAAAACCATCCGGAAATGCCCCTTATTGGCACTATTGGCAGAGATTGAATTTCTTTCTTTCTTGTTATCTGATGAACTTGTCAGGATAAATACTGGAAGCAGAACTGCAGGGTCAGACATACGCAGATTTTAAGTTTGGAGAAGTATTACCTAATTTTTCTTCAGTCACTCTAGTATCAGCCAAATGTGAGGATTCTTTTTCCACTATGCTCTAGTCAACAGGATGAGATGGTTGGATGGCATCACCAACTCAATGGACATAAGTGTGAGCAAACTCTGGGAGATAGTGAAGGACGGGGAAGCCTGGCGTGCTGTAGTCCATGGCTTTGCCAAGAGTTGGACATGACTGAGTGACTGAATAACACTAGTCAACACTGTGTATATTAATTTTTTTTTTTTTTTTTTTGCAGTCTTGTAATCTTGAGGGCTTCCATAGTGGCTTAGATGGTAAAGAATCTGCCTGCAATGCAGGAGGCACGGGACTGATCCTGGGATCAGGAAGATCCTCTGGAGGAGGGAATGACTACCACTCCAGTGTTCTTGCCTGGGAAATTCCATGGACAGAGGAGCCTGACAGGCTACAGTTTGGGGATGCAAAGAGTCAGACGCAACTGAACAACTAGCACTTTTGTAGTCTTGTAGCAGTTCTCACAAGTTAGTCCTGTCATCTAGAAATATCTAATCAAATTCAATGTTCAAACCTCTACCCAGCCAATATTTCTTCTTTTAAATGCTTTATTCTCACTGTCTTTTCAAGACGATTTTTGGGTATAGAAATAGATGTGTGTGACTTCATTGCAGCTAAGGTATCCTTTTGCCAGCCTCTGGATTCTTTATGATTCCTCTGGAGAGAGTCTTTTTCATTTCTGCTTAATGGTCACCCTTCTGTTATCTGCACTTATACCTGTTGAAGATGAGACCCTACCCTACTGGCTAAACCCTGCCTAAGTTCTTGTTGGCCTTGAAGATCTTGAGTCTAGCCACACTTTCCATCTGGCTCAGGCCATCCCCTCTGCAGCCTCTGCCTCCCATGAACTCCCCTTGCCCCCAGCCATGATGGCCCCACATCACAGTAGGCTCACCGCGGGCCTGCTGCCTTGCAACATGCTACAGCTTCCTAAATTCCCCAGGGTAAGGCAGTGTGAGAATTCTGGCTGCTTGCTAATTCATTAGGGAAACATCCTCAAAGTGTCCAGTCCAATGTGTACACAGCACAGCAAAGCACAGATAAAGGCTGCCTAGCCCAGCACATACTAGGTATGTAAAGCTATTTTCCTTCTCTTCTCTCTCTGTAGGAGGCAACCACATGTCTGGCTCTGCTTCTGTCCCTAATGAAACATGCTAGAATAGTGAATTAAAGAAGAAAAGGAAATAGTTCCACTATTAGACTATTCTGATAGGTATTCATCTCCAGACATTTTTTCTGTGAATATTGAACCCTATGTAAAGTTGGGATAAGGGGAACCCCTTTTCTCTTGTCTTCCTGTTTCCAGATAGTAGGACCTCTATTAGAATAATCCTTCAGCCTTTCTCTAATGCTTTACTTAATCCTCCAAAGAGAAGGGGCTTGGAAAATAAGCTAGGTCTGTGAGGCTCAGCCCCTCCACCTTCCAGGGATAGGGTAAGATCCCCCATTCTGCCTTGGGGTTCCCTGCTATGAGTTGTACAGAGGCAAGATTGAGTTCTGCTGATGGAGCCTGTGTTTGTCTAGTGTGGCCTAAGACCAAGTAGGCAAGGAAGTCAGTTTTGGGGTTCTGTACTGGGAAGTTTTTAGCAAGTATTATTTTTTTCTTTCTCTCCTATACAGTGTTTAATCCCCTATGGATGGACTCTAAGTTCTTTCCATATTTTACTACTAAAACACAGGCTTTGCAAACATTCTTGTACATATTTCTTTTCTGCTTGTCTGATGAACTCATTAAGATAAATGACTAGAAACACAACTGCAGGGTCAAATGTATGCTGATTTTAAATTTGCGGCGGTATTACCTAATTTTTATTCAGTTACTCTCCCATGAGCACAGTGTGGGAGTGCCTTTTCCTCCATACCTCAGCCAACATGAATTATAATTAATTTAAAAAAAACTTCGCTCATCTGCCAGCTGAAATATTGTTTTAATTTCCATTCATTTTATTACTAGTGAGCTTGAACCTCTTTTTCAATTTGTTTCTCTTTAATTTGCTTGTGCATGTTCTTTGAGAATGTTTCCATTAGAATGGTTTTCTTCTTCTTTGATTTGTAAGAGTGATTTTTGTATTAATATTCTCAGTCCTCTGTTGATGGCAGATTAGTGTAATGATTGACAGCTTGGGTTTTCCGGGTATGACTTTGGACTAAGTTACTTAAATTCTGCTGTCACTTCATCTCTACATTGGTTTGTATATATCTATATCCTTGTCACTTTTAATCTCTACATTAGTTACAGGCATAAATGTCACCGCTTTCCTCTCATTCACCCCTCCCTCACCTCAACTGTACCAGGAGTAAATGGGAAAGACAGTGTTGGTAGTAGCCAAGAGGAGTGGATGACTTTACACGATAGTGACTTATCTAGAGAGGGCAGGCATCATAAAGAGAAGAATCAGGCAGCGTTTGGAGGATGGATGAAGACAGAGAAGATTGGAGGTAGCTGCCGGGCTCTGTGGCTTGTAGAGAAGATAGATAGGATAAACATTTATAAAGGATGCTTTTTCTGAGTGTTCCAACCTCTTTGTAGGCTTTGACCCTGCAGAGCTACTTATTAAATAATGTTCTTTCCCTGAGCTTTGATTCAGAGTTGTATTTCTTCATTACCTACTTCTGTGTGGCACTGGATTGAGAGAGAGCAAGAAGGCTTGCTTGACCAGAGTATTAACTGAGATGGGACACAGAAAGCACGCATTGCAAATGTTTTCCCCAATCTGCTATTAGTCTATGCTAAATTTATGGCATTTTGCCATAAAGAAAATGGTTTTAGCTTTAAATATTTTAAAAATAATGTCTTTTCTAGGCTTGTGTCAATTGGAAAGTGTTTGTCTACAGGTAACAGAAGACAAAGGGCTTCCTTGGTGGCTCAGCAGTAAAGAATACCCCTGCCAAGGCGGGAGATGTAAGAGATGTGGGTTCAATCTCTGAGTTGGCAAGATCCCAACAGAGGAGGGCATGGCAACCCATTCCAGTATCCTTGCCTGGAGAACCCCATGGACCGAGAAGCCTGGCGGGCTATGGTCCATGGGGTCACAAAAGAGTCGAGCATGACTGAGGGACTAAACCAGAGCAACAACAGAAGGCACAACATCGAGGGGCCTGAACTGCGATCAAATGCATTGGCTCATACGGAGGGGAGTCTAGCCGTGGGATGGACCTCAGGTCCAGGACCTCGAGCTTTTCCTCTTTCTGCTCCTTTCACAGTGTTAGTAGCAACTAGAGGTTGATTTCTCTTGTGGTCAAAGACACCTCCCAATAACAGTCAGGGTTTCGTCCCTGTCACATTCACATTCGGGTGAGGGCAAGAGGAAAGAAAGTGTGGTTTACTCTGTGCTTCTCTGTTGAGAGAAGGAAGTGGTCTTCCACAAAGCATCCCATCAGACTCACATCAGAAATCTCAGATGGTGTTGCTGCTGTAGCTCTGAAGCCACCGTTAACACAAAGGAAGGGTTTTCTGGTTTAAGTCGTGGGTTCTCCAGGTGTGGTCCCCAGACCGGCGATATCAGTGCTTCTTTGGAATGAAATTTCTCAGGGCCCTGCTCTGGATCCACTGCATCAGACCCTCTGATTTAATAAACCCTCCAGCTGGTTCTGACGCTTCCTGAAATCTGAAACCCACTGACTCAGGCCCACCACTGGAGTTGGGTAGGTTTATGTCCTTTGAATCTCATGGGTTACTTGAGGGATGGATGGAGTCCTGAGGTTCTGTGAAGGAGGAAAGGAGAAATGGATGCTAGGGTTACCAACATGGACTTCTCCAGGCAAGAATACTGGAGTGGGTAGTCATTCCCTTCCTCAGGGGATCTTATTGACCCAGAGATTGAACCCAGGTCTCCTGCATTGCTGACAGATTATCACCTGAGCCACCAGGGAAGCTCCAACCATGTGGAACAAATGGTCCATAATTCAAATCCCAGATGACATTTTAAGCCTAACTTTTAAAATTAATTAATATATGCACACGGTAAAATTCTGTAATTGTGGAAAAGTACAGGTGAGCGTATGATACAATTCTGTGCTTGCTTTTTTCATGTAATGTATTAGGGAGGTTATTTTATGTCAACACCCATACATGTCTCATTCTTTCTATTATTCCATGTTATGGATGTTTCATAATTTCTTCCGTCTGTCTCCTGTGGGACCTTCACATTGTTTCTAATCTGTTGTTAGTATAAACAATGCTGCAATGAGTGAACACCTGTGTACATATATCTTTGCATGAGAGCAGCTGAGAAGGAAATTGCAACTCACTCCAGTATTCTTGCTAGAGAATCCTGGGGACTGAGGAGCCTGGGGGCTGCTGTCCATAGGGTCGCACAGAGTCAGACATGACTGAAGTGACTTAGCATGCATGCATGCACTGGAGAAGGAAATGGCAACCCACTCCAGTGTTCTTGCCTGGAGAATCCCAGGGACAGGGGAGCCTGGTGGGCTACCATCTATGGGGTTGCACAGAGTTGGACACGACTGAAGCGACTTAGCAGCAGCAGCAGCTATGCAGAAGTGGGAATTTTCATCTCAAAGGGAGGTCCATTTTATTTTATTTTATTATTATTTTTTGCTCCCCCTTTCCTCTCCCCACCCAAGCCTCTCACCTTGAGGGAGGTCCATTTTAAATTTTGATTTATACAAACTGTCTACCACCGAGTGGCACCAGTTTACACTCTTACCAGGAGTGTGTAAGAATGCTTGTTTCCTCACACCCCATCAACTCCTAAGTATTACCACACTGCTAGATCCTTGATTATATGATAGTAAAATACTATTGTTTTCACATACCTATATTTATTTGCTATCATTTAAATAGGCATTTGCTTATTTATGAGGGGTGTTGGGTTATTTTGTTATTTACTTCCTTTAAAAAATATTTATTTATTTGGCCACATAGGATCTTAGTTGCAGCATGCGGGATTCTCCTTGCCTCATGTGGGAACTTCGTTGAGGAGCACAGACTCTTTAGTTGTGCGTAGATTCAGTAGTTGCTGCGCATGGACTTAGCTGCTCCACAGCATGTGGGATCTGAGTTCTGCTACATTTTCTTATGTTTAAAATTCATTTTACACCTTCTCCTCCCGGCCAGCCACACATTCATATTTATGTGGTTTCCTCAGAGCTTTCTGGCTTCAGTGATGTGCTAGAAAAGGGTTTTTAACTCCAAGATTTTAAAGTGATGTTCTAATAGAAAAGAGATTAAGTAAAGCATCTCTGGGAGTGATAAAGAAGGTCAGTGCTGTTCCATTTGCCAAAATTTGGCTCGTTCAGAACTTTTCAGGAATGCCTGAAAATTCTTGGGCACAGAATTGCACAGATGTACTCCTTTACCATCCAGAGGCCAATGAGTTTTAACCCTTCCTTTGAGCAAATACAAATTGTGTCAAGTCTGAGCTTTTGGTGGAGACTCAAGTTCTCTGTGTGGAGGGCGAGGTGTTTACAGCTCCAGCGTGGGGCTCTGATGGAATCCCCCACAGAACGCCCCCTCTCACCCTGCTGCTGTTTGCCTCTCATTCCTAGGGTCTAGTTGATCCTCTGTGGGTTGCTTTCAAATACCAGCTCCTCTGGGTCTTGTTAAAATACTTTATCAATGCCCATCTTTCTCGGCAGAGATGACCTTTAACTCAGCTTTGCTGTCACTACCTGACTTGGATAACCTCCAAAGGAAGGTTGCCATGGCGATCCTGCATTCAGCTCAACCAAATCTGGCTTCTGTCTCTTATTAAATGTTCCCTAAAAAGGAAATCACACAGAGGCACGGAAGGCGAGGATCGTTCACATGTAGCTGCAATGTTCTCTGCCCTCTCCCCCTCCTCCATCAGGTATCTCGCCTGTCATGAGTTAGCTCACCTGTGGTCCCTCTGCCTTCTTTGCCTAATCTCAGCTGCCATGGTAAGTGCTTAAGTCTTAGGACTCCAGCAGGTGGGGGAGGGTGATGGCAAATGTCAATTTGCTTTTCAAAAGACATTTTTTGCAGCTCAAATCTAACACCACTGGCAAATGTCAGACGTGGATTATAATGAGGCCATGTTAGAGACACTAATTGGATGGCTATTCTTTTTTTCTTTTTTGATGGTGTTTTTCCCCCCCTTTTCTCAGGGACACTGCTTTCACAGTGGCTCTCATTAAATCCAAGGAGGTAGTCTCCTTTAAACCATGAGCTCCATGCCCCTCGTTCTGGGAGAGACAATTGCTGCTGGGGACTTCAGGAGATTGCTTTGTATTCACCCAGTGGTTGAAGGAAGAGGGGAGAAGGCGAGAAACATGTGACATTCACAGAGCCTGCAGGAGGATAGATCAGGCGCTCCATTTTGGGGGACAGTCAGTCTGGCAAAAGGACTAAGTGGGCATCAGGGAAAATAAATGGGGCTCCGGGAAAGGGCAGTGCTGCCCTCGGTCCCTGACTGCCCTGCCCACCCCCCAACTCCGCCCCTGCCTGTAGAAGCAGAGGCCCCGAGTCTGCTGGGAGAAGGGGCAGGCCAGACTCACGGCACACAGAGAAGAGACGCGGGATGCTGGGCACGCAGAGGAGACGTCTCCTCTGCCTCCTTCTGGAAGATTTTTCCCACTGTGTTATTTTGCTACAGCTGCCATAGCAAAATTAGCAGAGTGAGGGGCTTAAACAACAGAAATAGAGGCTGGAAGTGTGAGATCAAGCAAGATGTTGGCCGAGCTGCTTTCTCCCGAGGCCTCCCTCCCTGGCTTGCAGACGGCCGTCTTCTCCCAGTTGTCTTCACACTCTCTTCCCTCTGTGTGTCTGTGCCCTAATCTCTTCTTCTATAAGGACACCAGGCCTGTTGGATTCAGGCGCACCCCAGTGAATTTGTTTTCACTTAATTATCTCTTTTAAGGCTTTGTCTCCAAACACAGTTGTATCTGAGGTTCTGGGGCTCCGGGCTTCCACATGTGAGTCTTGATGGTTCCTCGTTCAGCCCATTACACCCACCGGTTGCTGACCATTTCCTGGGCCACTCTTGCCCCCACACTGTATTTGTGGCTGGGAGGGAACAGTCAGAATTTTGTTTTGGAATTGTATCTCAGAAGCAAGCAAGTCAGGAGAGTGTCTGGAACTTCATTTTTAGTAGATGTCAATTGCTGTTTTATGATGAAATGCCAATAAAATTTGGTGTTTAAATAATATAATGATCTGCTGTTGAAAACATAATAAAATATAACGTTTCAATAAAATAATCAAAGTTGTACATTAGGTTGCCAGTAACATCCTGTCACAGGCCTCTGTTCTTCTCTTTTGTTGCCTTCAGCAGAGCCCTAATCAATATATTGCCTGTGTGCTTGCGTGCTAAGTCGCTTCAGTCCTGTCTCTTTGTGACCCTATGAGTGTAGCCCCCCAGGCTCCTCTGTCCATGGGATTCTCCAGGCAAGAATACTGGAGTGGCTTTCCACGCCCTCCTCCAGGGGATCTTCCTGACCCAGGAATTGAACCCACGTCTCTTATGCCTCCTGCATTGGCAGGCATGTTCTTTACCACTAGTGCCGCCTGGGAAGCCCAGTGTATTGCCTATAGGATGAGTATGTTGTTCATCAATGCCTGGTGACGGATACTCCAGCCGGGCAAGGACCACCACTGTCTCTTCACTGTGTATCCTGACCACCTGTGTGTCACAGGGCTTGACACACAGTGTGTCACATAGCGTGACACATTGTGTATTTAAAAATAAATTGTGAGGGTCTTCCCTGCTGGCTCAGTGGTAAAGAATCCACATGCCAGTGCAGAAGACACGGGTTCTATCCCTGATCTGAGAAGACCCTACGTGCCGCAGAGCAACTAAGCCCATGGGCCACAACTATTGAGCCTGTGCTCTGGAGCCTGGGAGCTGCAGCCACTGAAGCCGGTGAGCCCTAGAGCCCGTGCTCCACAGCAAGAGAAGGCACCGTGGTGAGAATCCCCTGCACCACAACTAGAGAGTAGCCCCCACTCACCGTAACTAGAGAAAAGCCCGTGCTGCAGTGAAGACCCAGCAGAGCCAAAAGTAAAAACAAATAAATTTAAAAGTTACAAAAATAATAAATTCTGAGTCAATGAATTCATATGCATTCTTATGTCTCCCTCTATCAAAAAAGCAAATGTCCACAGCATCAGATGCTTTTCAGGCAAGGCGGTGTCCACCGTCCACACACATTCAGGAAATCTACCCCGGTTGCTGAATGGGGAACCCTGCTTTAGAGAAGGGTCCCACTCCTCCCACAGTCTGCCTTGGCCCCAGACTTAAACACTAACTACCCCCTTTATCTTCTAATGGACTAACCCAAACACTGACCTGTTTACAAACTTCACTGAGACTTGAAGGAATTTCATGAAAGAAAATAAAACCTTAAAATCGGCTCTGGGGTTTCACTTCCGCAAAGGGCATCACCCCAAGATCTCACAAGATTCCTGTCTCTGTCCCCACTGCCCTCCCCACAATGACCTTTTCACTTAGTCCCATGCCTGCCCAAATCATGAGATGTTTCCTTCCATGCCTGAGTCAGTCTGATGTTCCCATTCCCTTTCCCATCCCCTTATCCTCACTCCCACCCCACTATTTATAATAGCCAGGACATGGAAGCAACCTAAATGTTCAATGACAGATGAATGGATAAAGAAGATGTGGTACATATATACAATGGAATATTATTGAGCTGTAAAAAGGAATGAAATTGTGCCATTTGCAGAGACGTGGATGGACCTAAAGACTGTCATACAGAGGGAAGTAAGTCAGAAAGAGAAAAGCAAATACTGTATAATATTGCTTATATATGGAGTCTGGAAAAATAGTATAGATGAACTTATTTGCAAAGCAGAAATAGAGTCACAGACGTAGAGAACAAATGTATGGAGACCAAAGAGGGAAGGGAGCGTGGGATGAACTGGGAGATACACATTGTCTGCTATGTGTAAAGTAAGTAACTAACAAGAACCTACTCTACAGCACAGGGAACTCGGCGCTCTGCGGTGGCCTAAATGGGACAGAAATCCAAAAAACTGAATATATGTGTACATATGACTGATTCACAAGGGGACCACAGAGGATGAGATGGCTGGATGGCATCACTGACTCGATGGACGTGAGTCTGAGTGAACTCCGGGAGCTGGTGATGGACAGGGAGGCCTGGCGTGCTGCGATTCATGGGGTCGCAGAGAGTCGGACACGACTGAGCGACTGAACTGGACTGAACTGATGACTGATTCACTTTGCTGTACAGCAAGAAACTAACACAACTTTATAAAGCAAACTGTACTCCAATAGGGCTTCCCTGGTGGCTCATGGAACTCGGCGCTCTGCGGTGGCCTAAATGGGACAGAAATCCAAAAAACTGAATATATGTGTACATATGACTGATTCACAAGGGGACCACAGAGGATGAGATGGCTGGATGGCATCACTGACTCGATGGACGTGAGTCTGAGTGAACTCCGGGAGCTGGTGATGGACAGGGAGGCCTGGCGTGCTGCGATTCATGGGGTCGCAGAGAGTCGGACACGACTGAGCGACTGAACTGGACTGAACTGATGACTGATTCACTTTGCTGTACAGCAAGAAACTAACACAACTTTATAAAGCAAACTGTACTCCAATAGGGCTTCCCTGGTGGCTCAGTGATAAAGAATCAGCCTGCGAGGCAGCAGACACGGGAGACTTGGGTTTGATCTCTGGGTCAGGAAGAGCCCTTGAAGGAGGGCATGGTAACTCACTCCAGTATTATTACCTCAGAAATTCCATGGACCAAGAAGCCTGGCGGGCTACAGTCCAGAGGATCACAAAGAGTCAGACACGACTGAGCACAGCATGGCCCAGCACATACTCCAATACAAATTAATGAAAAAGAAAAAAAATTAGCTAGCATCAAAATCATCTTTGGAAAGATATCCCCGACTGCTGCAGAGATCGTCTTCTAAATTATCAAAACTGGAGGTCCATAATCCAATCGGAGAAATTGCTTCCAGATTTGTTCATCCAGATACTAACATGAGACTTGTGTCTATACCCTGTAAAAGAGGCATCGGAATGGTTTTTCCCAGAACCAGAGAGAGACTCTCCCAAAGGAAAATCACAGCTTCTTCCCCAGACCACCAGAAATAAGTGCTCAGGCTCTGACTTCTGGCCAGCTGAGCCTCAGAAATACTGGGACTCAGGGTCAGGTATCCTTGTTCTGCAGACCTCATTACCCATAAACTGGGGCTGAGGTGACACTCTCAGACGTTCGGGCTCAGTTAGTTGGCCTGGAAAGGTCACTTTATAGCAAAAGCTGTAAGATTGCCTGGTGAGGAGTGGCTGGCACAGAAGGGACATGGTCTCAGCTCCCTGATGCTAACTGGGCCACTCAGAACACATCCCCCATGCAGAGTGAGGACTACTAAGGCTGAATGGAGGGGGAGGAAGAGAGTGAAGTGTAGTCAGCCCACCACTCCATAAACACACTACAAAATCAGGACCCGCTGGGTCTGGTTGCAACAACAGGGCTTCCCTGGGGACGGGTCAGCAGAAGCCTAAGTCTCGGTCTTGGGAGGGGAGGAGTTTGGAGGACCCACCCCCACCCCAGATCTGCCTGTCCAGGGAGAAGGGTGAGGCGATGGGCTGGGGTGAAGCTGGTGGTCGTAATAATGGAATGAGCTGACTTCCTGGGTCATCAGCTCTTGCCATGTGCCAGACACCATGCTAAAGATTCCACACAAATGTCCTCGTTCCATTCTCATGGGCATCTGTGAGTTTAAGCTGGCTTAAACCTCAACACCACCCTAATGGTAGAAAGTGAAGAGGAACTAAACAGCCTCTTGATAAAGGTGAAAGAGGAGAGTGAAAAAGCTGGCTTAAAACTCAACGCTCAAAAAACTAAGATCATGGCATCCGATCCCATCACTTCACGGCAAACAGATGAGGGAACAATAGAAACAGTGACAGACTTGATTTTCTTGGGCTCCAAAATCACTGCAAATGGTAACTGCTGCCATGAAATTAAAAGATGATTGCTCTTTGGAAGAAAAGCTATGACAAACCTGGGCAGAGTATTAAAAAGCAGAGATGTTACTTTGCCAACAATAGTCCATATAATCAAAGCTATGGTTTTTCCAGTAGTCAGGTATGGATGTGTGAGTTGGACCATAGAAAATTCTGAGCGATGAAGAATTGATGCTTTTGAACAGTGGTGTTGCAGAAGACTCTTGAGAGTCCCTTGGACAGCAAGGCGATCCAACCAGTCGATCCTAAAGGAAATTAACCCTGAATATTCATTGGAAGGACTGATGCTGAAGCTCTAGTACTTTGGCCACCTAACGTGAAGAGCTGACTCATTGGAAAAGAGCCCGATGCTGGGAAAGATTGAAGGCAGGAGGAGAAGCGGATGACAAGAGGACAAGATGGCTGGATGGCATCACTGACTCAATGGCCATGAGTTTGAGTAAACTCTGGGAGTTGGTGATGGACAAGGAGGCCTGGCATGCTGCAGTCCATGGGGTCGCAAAGAGTTGGACACGACTGAGCAACTGAACTAAACTGAACTGAACTGTGAGTTTACAGACAGATAAAGGGGTGAAAGTGCTGCACTCCATATGCCAGCAAATCTGGAAAACTCAGCAGTGGCCACAGAACTAGAAAAGGTCAGTTTTCATTCCAATCCCAAAGAAGGGCAATGCCAAAGAATGCTCAAAGTACCGCACAATTGCACTCATCTCACATGCTAGTAAGGTAATGCTCAAAATTCTCCAAGCCAGGCTTCAGCAATACATGAACCGTGAACTTCCAGATGTTCAAGCTGGTTTTATAAAAGGTGGAGGAACCAGAGACCAAATTGCCAACATCTGCTGGATCATGGAAAAAGCAAGGGAGTTCCAGAAAAATATCTATTTCTTCTTTATTGACTATGCCAAAGCCTTTGACTGTGTGGATCACAGTAAACTGTGGAAAATTCTGAAAGAGATGGGAATACCAGACCACCTGACCTGCCTCTTGAGAAAGCTGTATGCAGGTCAGGAAGCAACAGTTAGAACTGGACATGGAACAACAGACTGGTTCCAAATAGGAAAAGGAGTACGTCAAGACTGTATATTGTCACCCTGCTTGTTTAACTTCTATGCAGAGTACATCATGAGAAATGCTGGACTGGAAGAAACACAAGCTGGAATCAAGATTGCTGGGAGAAATATCAATAACCTCAGATACGCAGATGACACCACCCTTATGGCAGAAAGTGAAGAGGAACTCAAAAGCCTCTTGATGAAGTGAAAGAGGAAAGTGAAAAAGTTGGCTTAAAGCTGAACATTCAGAAAACGAAGATCATGGCATCTGGAGCCATTACTTCATGGGAAATAGATGGGGAAACAGTAGAAACAGTGTCAGACTTTATTTTTGGTGGCTCCAAAATCAATGCAGATGGTGATTGCAGCCATGAAATTAAAAGATGCTTTCTCCTTGGAAGAAAAGTTATCACCAACCTAGGCAGCATATTAAAACCTGAGATGGTACTTTGTCAACAAAGGTCTGTCTAGTCAAGGTTATGTTTTTTCCAGTGGTCATGTATGGATGTGAGAGTTGGACTATAAAGAAAGCTGAGCACTGAAGAATTGATGCTTTTGAACTGTGGTGTTGGGGAGGACTCTTGAGAGTCCCTTGAACTGCAAGGAGATCCAACCAGTCCATTCTAAAGGAGATTAGCCCTGGGTGTTCATTGAAAGGAGTGATGGTGAAGCTGAAACTCCAGTACTTTGGCCATCTGATGTGAAGAGCTGACTCATTTGAAAAGACCCTGATGCTGGGAAAGATTGAGGGCAGGAGGAGAAGGGGATGACAGAGGATGAGATGGTTGGATGGCATCAGTGACTCAATGGACATGGGTGGACTCTGGGAGGTGGTGATGGACTGGGAGGCCTGCTGTGCTGCAGTTCATGGGGTCGCAGAGTCGGACACGACTGAGCAACTGAACTGAACTGATTGTTACTTTTATACTCATACTTTTTCTTAACCTCTTAGTTTTAATTTCCTTATTGAAGAACAGAAATAATGATACAGATATCATGGGAATTAATATGTTTAAGCAGAATTATGCTTCGATATTACTTAGAATATAGGCTAACATGCTTATGAATGTGATAAAAATGATAGGAGTTCAAACAAGATTAGTTTATTTCTATCTCTGTTAAAAGTCTAGTTGGTCCAGAATAGCTAGATATTTCAGTCCAACACAGAGAGTCAGGAGCCCAGATAATTTTCATTGCGCTGCTTCTGCATTGCCTGGGTTCTTGTTTATATGTGTGGCCAAGCTTGTTTATGGACACATCTGTATGTCATCCAGCAGGAAAAGGGCAAGAGTCAGATAACAAAGGACAAAAAAATTTTATTTAAGTGACGCAGAAATTGCACAGTGCACTGCTCATATTCTTATAAAACAAGAACTTAGCTGCGCGGCCACCTACCTTGCTTAAGGCAGGCTGAGAAACACTCTCACGGTGGAAAACCCCGTGCTTGTCTGAAACCTCATCACTACTGAAGAAGGAGAGAATACACCAGAAGCCAACTATCGGTTTGCAGAGGCTACTTTTTGTTAAATACCCAGTCTGCTGCTGCTGCTGCTGCTGCTGAGTCGCTTCAGTCGTGTCCGACTCCGTGCGAACCCATAGACGGTAGCCCACCAGGCTCCCCCATCCCTAGGACTCTCCAGGCAAGAGGGTTGCCATTTCCTTCTCCAATGCATGAAAGTGAAAAGTGAAAGCACCTGCTAATTCAGAGGTGCTCAGCAGTTAGTGTCTCCCTTATTATAAGAATACTACTATAAATAAATGTTAATAAGTTAAAAGGTCTCAAAGAGCTTTCCAGCAAAGCCTTATTTTAAGTGGAAACAGAAGCTTGGCATAAATATACATTTCTTGTCTTAATATGAAGATTCATAGCCTTAGGTTGCGCTTCTTCCATTCTCTTGCAATGTTTGAAAATTTTACCATTAGGGTCTAATTTCTTTGAATACATAGGAAGTGACCATTACAATGTTATTATGAGCTATTACCATCTTTCTCCTGTCTCATTCCCTGCCCTCTTTCCCTGTATTCTTATGAAAGTCCAAAAGAATATATATGGAGAAGCAAGAATTTCCCACTTGGTAGGAGAAGCGAGGAAAGTAAGTACAGAAGGCCAAGACCCTCTTTATCAACTCAAGGTAGGCACCTGTCAGAACAAGACAGGAGTGAGTCTGAGTGGGAAGTGGGAAGACTGTGTGGCTCCGAGCCATGGCTCAGCCCTCAGAGGGTGTGTTTTAGCAAAACTACATGAGCATAGGCACAAATGGCCAACTGGCACATGAATAGATGCCCGACACCTCTAATCATCGGGGCAATGCAAATCAAAACCACAGCGAGGTACCACCTCACCCCTGTCAGAACGGCTACTACCAGAAAGGCAACAAATAAAAGTGTTATGGAGGAGGTGGAGAAAGGGGACTCTTGTGCAGAGTTGATAGGAATGCAAATCGCTGCAGCTACGATGGAAAACAATATGAGTTTCCTCAAAAAATTAAAACTAGGACTGCCACGTGATCCCGCATTTCCTGCTTCTGGATATTTATTCGAAGAAAGTGAAAACGCGAATCTAAAAAGATATATGCACCTCCGTGTTCATTGTGGATCATTTATGAGTCAAGATACAGAAACAATTCAAGTGTCAGCTGCCGGATGAATGCGTGGAGAAGACGTGGCGTCCACATACGCAGCGGAGTATCACTCACTGATAAATGGAGGATGGAGCCTTGCCATTGCGACAACATGGGTGCACCGTGAGGGCATCACGCTGGTGAAATAAGTCAGACCGAGAAAGGCAAATGCCATATAATTTCATTGTGTGCGGAATCTAAGAAACGAAACAGATTAACAATCAAAACAAAATGCATAGACACAGAAAACAGACCGGTGGTTGCCAGGGGACTGAAGATGTTAGTGGGCAGGAGAAAGGGTGAAGGGGTCAGGAGGCGCAAACTGATAATAAAACAAAGGTCCTGAGGATGCAGCATGCGGCCTGGCAGCGACAGGCAACAACACGGCACTGCACTCCTCCCAAGCTGCTCGGACAGCGACTCTTAAATGTCCTCATCACAAGAGAAAAGATATTTTTTATAACTGTATGGTGATGGACGGTAACTAGACACTGTGGTGATTTTAGCTATATATATATATATATATAATCATTATGTGGTACACCTAAAAGTAATATAATGTTATACGTCAATTATACCTCAATTAAGAAAAAGAACGTCAGGTGCTGAGGGGAGAGAAGACAACAAAAGGAGACCCTAGAGGTGCTGAATCAAAGCAGCTATTTCACGACTTTTTTTCCCAGAGACGGTCATACCTCAGAGGCTTTGCTGTAGCTACATTTAACTAGAGACAAATAAGGTATATGAAAGCTCCCAGGGCTTCGAGTTCTTAAAAAGCTTGTGCATTTTCGGGTTCTGCAGCTATTTAATTATGGCAAGCTAGAGGGTTATGAATTCAACAACTTTGTGATTGAGATTAATGTGCTCAGAAGTTGCCTTCACAAGCAATTGCAAAGTGAACAGCAGACCCTCAACACTCTCTAAACTAAATCTGCCTGCATGGTGGCCTAGAACAGAACAGGAATCCTAGATTCTAACCTTTCCAGTGGTTAAATTTTCCAGCGAAATTTATTTCAGGAAGGTTACTTGGTTATTACAAGGAATAATTTGAATATGCTATGCAGGGTTGATGTCAACGCCAAACTTCGCTTAGAAGTCTTTCCGTCTTCGTTTAAACTGATGCTTCAAAACCTGAGACTGAAACAACAGGTTACAGGTTTCAAATTGTGCTCACAGTCCAAAATAAAGCGCTAAGCCTGCATGTAAAGAAGGTTGACCAGTTTCGCAGACAGGCACATATCTGAGGGTAGAACAAGTTTGCTGAAGATTCTGGACAGGGGCTGCTGTGGTGGGAGGGTTGCTGGGGCACTGGGGCCTCCTATTCAGTCATGCTGGGCTGCACCACTCCTCTACCTCAAGGAACAACTTCAGGAAAACTACTTAGAAGTTTGACTTATATGCTGAAGTCGGTCAGGAACAGAGGCTGGAAAAGCATAACGATGAGAAAGCGTGGCTGGCTGGCTGCTGTCGGGCAGTTAAGCAGTTTCCGGGTGGGGCAGGAGCCCTAGGGTCACATGGAAACCGCTAGATCGGCCTCCGCACTTCCGGAGATTTGGCTGGTAGCGTGACGGTGAGCCCCGGTGGGTTCAGGTGCGTAGATTCTGATCGCACAGCAGAGTCAGGGCCACCACGGTGTCGGTTCTCCATTCCTCTCTCCCACAGGATAGGTGGAGATGACACCAAATGAGAAGGGTGCTGGGGGCAGCGGCCAGGCTAACGCTAAGGAGCCCACCCTGAACTGTAGCCAATCACTGTTATGGACTAACACAGGAGAGTGAAAATGCTGGCGTAAAACTCAACATTCAAAAAACTAAGATCACTGGCACCTGGTTCCATGACTTCATATCAAATAGATGGGGAAACAGTGGAAACAGTGAGAGACCTTACTCTCGTGGGCTCCAGTATCACTGCAGATGGTGACTTCGGCCATGAAATTAAAAGACACTTACTCCTTGGAAGAAAAGCTATGATGAACCTACACAGCATATTAAAAAGCAGAGACATTACTTTGCTGACAAAGTTCTGTCTAGTCAAGGCTATAGTTTTTCCATTAGTCATGTAGGGATATGAGAGATGGACTATAAAGAAAGCTGAGCGCCAAAGAACTGATGCTTTTGAACTGTGGTGTTGGAGAAGACTCTTGAGAGTCCCTTTGACTGCAAGGAGATCCAACCAGTCCATCTTAAAGGAAATTAATCCTAAATATTCATTGGAAGGACTGATGTTGAAGCTGAAACTCCAATACTTTGGCCACCTGATGCGAAGAACTGACTCATTTGAAAAGACCCTGATGCTGGGAAAGGTTGAAGGCAGGAAGAGAAGGGGATGGCAGAGGATGCTATGTTGGATGGCATCACCAACTTGATGGATATGAGTGTGAGCAAGCTCCAGGAGTTGGTGATTGACAGGGAGGCCTGGCGTGCTGCAGTCCATGGGGTTGCAAAGAGTCAGATACAACTGAGCGACTGAACTGAAAGAGGGAGAAGAGAAGCGGGTAGAAAGCCCTGTGCTTGGCTGAAATGAGAATGAGAAACAGTCTCATGGAAGTTTCTCACAAGATAGGAAGGCAGATGAAAAAATGCATTGGACAGTTCTTCACTTGACTGTTTATCTCCCCTTGTTCTGGGAACCACAGGGCATCTGGCCAAAACTTGGATAGACTGTGATCAGGCCTTTGCCCATGTGGCCTCTGTGAGAGCAGGCTGTCAGGGTGCCGAAGCGAAGCTTAACCAAATGTGCCTTGGTATGACATTTAAAAGAAGGCTGTTTTGGGAGCTGCTTGGATCTTGCCTAAAAAGACAGTGTGGAGGATGGATGAGGGTCCCAAGAGTGGAGATTAACTATGTGAAAATGACCAGGAATCATGAGATTCAAGTGGGAAGAGTCTCATCTCCAAATTAAATGAATACGAAGTTGGATATTTTCAGTAAGTAAATATCAGAAAAGCATTCAGAAGCACTCAGCAGGGGAAAAGTCAGCTTTGAGCATGAAGGAAGCGCAGAGACCACACAACATGTTATCACAACAGCAGCAGCACAGACCTTTCCTACTGCCCCATGTTTTTCTCTAACCCCACCCCCAGAGCAGAAGTCAGAGCCAGGCTGATTGAAATGGAAAGCTTTACAATAAGAATAAGTCAGAGAACAAAGAGACTGATCGGGCATGCATTTTACCACCATCGGCATTCAGCTGGAAGTAGCCCAATACAGAGGAAGAGAAGCTTTCCATTTGATTGAAGCTTGCAGCTTTGACTACTATATTGGAATAAACATTTTAATTACTGATATTGTGCTTTGACTAGAAGTTCCTGGAGGACTTTTAAAACATTGTCTTCAAGTGAACATAAAAGCCAAGATTTCATCCATTGATAGAGAAAGAACTAACGCTCACAAAGGATTTAAGGGAATTTGGAGGGAAAAAAAAAACACTCTGTTTTCTCTTTGCGTCTTATTGGGTTCTACTTGTTTTAGCTTCAAGGCTATATCCAAGAGAATGCCTGAGGAAGCGTAGATGGTGCAAAGTCGACTTTAATGCAAGGTAGGTGTCCTTTGCAGAGCTGGATGTGTAAATCTGGGCAGGGATTGAACTGCCTAGGGAAAGTGAGGAAGAGCTGAGTCTGCCCCCAGCCCAACTTTGTCCACTTTTCCCCAGTAATCTTCAAACAAAGAGGAAAATGATATGTAAGAAATAAAGATTTGATCAAAACGACAATGAGTGTCACCTCATACCAGCCAGAATGGCTATCATCAAAAAATCCGCAAACAATAAATGCTGGAGAGAGAGTGGAAATAAGGGAGCCGTCCTGCGCTGTTGGTGGGAATGTACCTTGGTGCAGCCACTAGGGAGAGCAGTATGGAGGTTCCTTGAAACACAAACAATAGAGCTACCATACGATCCTGCAATCCCATTCCTGGCATATCTATAGGAAAACCTGATCTGAAAGGGTCCATGCAGCCCAGTATTCGTTGCAGCACTGCTTACAACAGTCAAGACGAGGGGGCAGCCTAAACGCCCGCGGACAGAGGAGTGAATAAAGAAGACGGGGAGTATCACTCAGCCGTTAGGAAGAAGGAAAGAACACCACGTGCAGCAATGTGGATGGGCCAGAGTGTCACACTGGTGAGCGGGTCAGACAGAGAAGGGGAAATGGGGCATGATGCCCCTCACATGTGGAGTCTAGAAAGAAATGGCACAAGTGGACATACTTACGGGGCAGAGACAGACTCACAGCCTCAGACAACGTGTTTATGGCTTCCAGGGGGAAAGATGGGGGAAGGGGTAGCCAGGGGTTTGGGGAGGGACAGGGACACACTGCTGTGTTTAAAATGGATATCCAGAGAGGAGCTGCTGTGCGGGACATGGAACTTTGCTCGGTGTTTTGTGGCAGCCTGGATGAGAGAGGAGTCTGGGAGAGAGTGGGTACCTGGATGGCTGAGCCCCTTCACTGTTCACCTGAAACGGCTGCTTCATTTGTTAATCAGCTGTACCCCAATACAGTGTTCAAAGTATGAAAAAAGAAATACAGGTCTGAGGGAGTGCCAGATTATTAGTTTGTTGGCTGCAGAACGTAAATGGGTCCGACGCTGGAACGGGACTCCTCCTCGAGCCAGACTGTGAATCTGGTGGCAACGTGGAGTGGAAGAGCAGAGCTGCCCTTTCGCAAACCTCGCTGCCTCTACGGACAAGTCACCTGGGCCTCCAGACCCCAGTAAAGAGGGAGTCCCCTTGGCAGGCCGCGCTCCCACACGGAGACGGTGTATTACATGGGCACATGGTGTCCAGCAGGTTTCAGTGCTTTTGAAAATATGAAACAGCTGTTACACACAGCTTCAGGTTTCACATAAAGATATGGTTGACTGCTCTGAAAAGACTATTTGTTTAAACTAAGAGAACAATTTGTTATAATCAGGCATCATTTAATGGTTCTTAGCTCTGGAAAAACTTGTGCCTAGGTAAACACTGGTAGGTGTTTCATGGCTGAATGAAAACTTTTTTTTTTCAGTCCTGAAATCTATTTTATGTCACTAAAATAGTGTTTACAAGTCTCAAAAGATCTTATCATTGTCAGGATGCTTTTCTCTTCATCCCGTATAACCAATATAGCTATTCAACATTCATTTTCTAAATGCCAAGACTAATATACCTCAAATAAAATAGAAGCTAAATATTGACACAAATTTATCAGAATATTAGAACCACAAAGAGACTTGACTCATTTGTTTGGCTCATGCAAGTGAGTGCCCCAGACCAGGAGTTTTCATTTATTTTTCTGACATCCATTTAATTGAGGGAATCACAAGGGGATTTGAAAATATACTCTAATTTAATTAACTTTAAAGAGACATGCCTTAACATACTCTTAGCGGAATGCTTTAGTATAATAAAATAAAGCAAACAGAGAAGGTATCTACAGTCCAAAAGGTTGGATCTTAGTGTCTGAAACCTGTCAAGGTGGAAAGTTATCTACCTACGGTTTCCAGAAGAGGAGAGCCAAGAGGTTCCTTCAGTAGCCCTTGCCAGCAGTTTATCAAGTGCCTGTTGCAAAAGCTGATAGTCCCCGTGGTAGACGCTTTGCCTAGTTTCCCAAGTAGTGCCCAGGGGAAAACTCATAGTCTCCATACAAATATAATGGGGACAGACAGACTCCTGTTTAGGGTGTGCTAACTCAGGGCCACCAACCCTTTTAAGTGAGGATGGAGGGGCATGGTGGTGACAGCTGGGCAGAAGGCGGGTAGAAGGGTCCCCAGCAACCTGTGTTCCAGAGAGCAGAGGTCTGGACATAAGACAGGCTGGGAGCTGGGAGCCAGGACCCTTCACTGGAGCACTCGTACCTAAACAAATGTCTGCTGAGCAACAGAATAAAAAGCAACTGTAAGAGACTAAACTAACTGTGTGCATATGAATAGTGAGACACAGGATCCCAGAAAGCAGGGCAGACCCCTGCACACAGCGCCACCAAGAGGGCGGCCCTGCCGCTCTCCCCGCCATCAGCCCAGCGGAGCAGCAGCGGCCTTCCCCAGGGAGCCGGCAGGGGCGACTCTGTCTTTGCTCCATTGTGTTACAGCATGAGTCCCAGTAAAGCCTCGCCTGAATTCCTCATCAGTTTATATTGATTAAAGGATCCCAGGACCCAAGTCAGTAACAAACACACAACACCCATCAAAACGCAGGCACTGCTGCCAGAGTGAACCCCAGGAGACCCCATCCTAACGTCAGACACTGCTTACGCTCTTTCAGACGTGTCCTCCATGTTAACACGGCTGCCACTGTGTGAACACTGTTTCCAGGCCCTGAGTTCCTGGATCATGGGTTCTGGGTCTGGACTCACTCGGATTACTTTGGACCTCTTCCTACCTGGAAACAATTACAAGGAAAGGAACAGACTCACCTAAACTCCCCCCAAATGCAGGCTCTTTCTCCTTGTTACTGGAAGGCAACTGAAACTCACCCAACGCCTTATCATCATATTCGCAGACGCCACACAGCCCCAGCTGTATCTCTCTAGGAATCCTCGTTGGATGTTTATGCTCTGCTCGCTGCACCAAACCTTCACAGAGCCACTTCTTTCTGACTTCTGCAAACCCACCAAGTATGCGATGATATGGGGAGGGGGGCAGTTCCTGAAGACCCGTGGGCCCTGAGGACAGGACCACAGTCAAAGCTGGGGCCATCCCACGCCTGCACAGCCTCCTCCCTCCTTGGTCACCTTTTTCTCAGATTCTCCTCTAGCTATCACTCCCACAGCCCGCCTTCCTTCCACGGGACACGCTCCCTCCTGCATGAGCCCAGGACTAGCTCTAGAGTCCTCCGTGCCCGTTCTGACTCCTTATTCTCCGTGGCCCTCTCTTGTAATAATAGTGCCTCTGTCTCCCTTCCTGCACCCATTGCAGGCCGGTTCAGGCCAGCTGTCCATCACGGCGCCCTGGGGGCCCTGAGGGCCCTGGGGGCTCTCTCAGCTCCCCATTGACTCCCTTTCTACTTAAGTCACTAGTAAGTCAGTTAGGCTCCAACCGAAGGAACCTGGGTGATACCAAAGCATTCCCTACTCTCGTGCCTCACTCAGATGCTTGGCAAAAGCATCTTCTCTGGAATTCTGACAACTTTTTATTTTCACTGCTGCTGCTGCTGCTGCTGCTAAGTCACTTCAGTCGTGTCCGACTCCGTGCGAACCCATAGACGGTAGCCCACCAGGCTCCCCCGTCCCTGGGATTCTCTAGGCACTGAAGTATAGTTAATTTACAGGCTTCCCTGGTGGTTTAGTGGTAAAGAATCCACCTGTCAAGCAGGAGATGCGAGTTTGATCCCTGGATCAGGAAGATCCCCTGGAGTAGGAAGTGGCAACCCGCTCCAGTAATCTTGCCTGGAAATCCCATGGACGGAGGAGCCTGGCAGGCTCATGAGGTGCAGAGAGTCAGGCACGACTTAGCAACTAAGCAACAACCACAACATAGTTAATTTACAATGTTAACTTCTGCCGTAGAGCAAAGTGATTCAGTTATACATATGTGTATATATTCTTTCTTCATATTGTTTCCATTATGGTTTATCACAGGTTATTGAATACAGTTCCCTGTGTAGTATGGACCTTGCTGTGTGTTCATTCTATATATAATAGTTTACTATAATATGCTAACTTCAAACTCCCAGGGAGTTTTGGGAGTCTGACAAATATTTTTTCATGTTGTTATATAAATATCAGGAAACTTATCACAGTTCTAAAAATTAGCAGGTCTTTTTTTTTTTTTAAAGAAGGATAAGAGGAGAAAAAAAAAATCCCTCAACTATTATTTATGAGCTTTCCACGGGAGAGGGAAGGAGTGAAAGTTGGTATACAAACTATAGGCAAATATATTTAAAGTTGCCCACATGACTTTAGTATTTGTCGAAGGTGGGGCAGAGATACGCAACTGACAGGTGCCCTAAAGGCGTGATTCACTGAATGATGGAAAGATTTTCCTGGACGTTAAACAGTGGTTTGAACATATCTGTTCTTTGCTTCTTGAGGCCTCAGCCCGCAGGCCCCCATTACTCTGAACAGCCTTCCTTTCTGTCATGTGATTAATCTGAACAACTTAATTGCACCTTCCTCTCAGCCAGGAAAGTGCATTGTTAACATGTTAATGACTTCATTGTCCTCGATTTCTCTCTCTGTAACTAGATCTCTGAGTAGAAATTATCAATCAGGTTAACAGAAAATCGTGTTCAGAGAAAATGTTATGCAACTCTCATCAAATGATCATCCGCTTTTCTTGCAAGAGTTCTAATACTAAAGCCAGGCTTTCATTCAGTCTCGCATAAAAATACACCGAGGAACTTAACAGAATTCCAAAATTTTGGCCTGGCAAGTGTGATCAAGGAAATAGTTCCAAGAAAAAGAAATGTTGAAGCAGTCTTTACCCATGAGATGTTGTGTGCAGTTGTGCATAACTGGTGAGATGGCAGTTGCCAGACGAAGCAAGCTACTTGTGTTTCCACATAAGGCGAAAGGCATACTACGCAGAGAAATTATTAAAATGATACACTCAATAAAAATGGAAATTGGCTTGAATTATACTTCAAGTTGGTCTAATATTGTGATTGATTATCTTGACTGTAACAGAAGTGAATCTTATGGAGTTAAGGTGTTCTAAAGCAGTCTATAGGTTGCCATGGAAACTCACCAAAATATATTCCAACACTACTTGGGGGCATTTCCGTTCTACCAATTGACAAGTGCCTGATAGAGAAAGACTGTTCAGTCAGTGGCTTACCAAAGTAGTTTTGGATAGGACCTCAGAAGAAAAGATAATTATTAATAAGAATGTATATATTACCTGCATTTTTCAACTATTTAAGACACTCAAGTTTGACCTTCTTCAAAAAACTTATGAAGTAGGTCAATACTATGACTGGCCTCTTTATTTAGCTGAGAAAACATGGGAAAAATAGAATTGTGTGGCTAGAAAGCATTTTCAGGCCATGGTCCTTAGGCAAGATTATAATTAAGTCATCAGCAATAAACCATCCAGCATTTTATTCTGAGAAATTTCTAGCTTATTCACAACATCCTAATTAAAAAGAATTTTCCTTAATTATTCAGTCTATATCTTCCCAAGTAAAATGTAAGCACATTTGTTAACAACAATAAAGATAAATAATAGAATTTCCATGTTCTGAGCACTGTGCATATGTTAAATAATCTGCTAAACTCTTCCTCCATTATATTATGTTTGTCCTACAAAGTTCTGCGAAGCAGGCCTTGTTACCGCTATTTATGGAAGCGAAATCAGACACAGAGAGGGTAAGTAATTTGCCCAAGTTCACTATTAAGTGAAAGAAGCAAATTTGAAACCAGATCTGATGGGCTCCTAAGCCTCCCAAGAATTTAATTATTTTGCCCCACTTTCTGTTGCCATTTTATAGTTTCATCTGAAACGCACTTGCTCTGCATTGCACAGTTACAGGCAACACATATATAACATCTTCTGAAAGAGCAGTGGGCTAAAAATAAAGGTACTAGGGTTAGAGAGCTCTGGGTTCAAACCCAGAGGGAAACCAGTTTGTACTTACTGCTCTCTGATTTGGGGAAGGATTTCATAAAAGGAAATAATGAGGTCAGCCTCGGAGCTTAGTGCAGGGACTCAGAACAGGTGAGTGGTCAACCATCCTCCCCAACTCTCACATCCTCTAAGCCGCTCTTGGCCCTTCAAGTAGTAAGCCAGCCCAAAATGGAAACAGTCATACACGCATTCATTCCTTCATTCAGTTCAGTTCAGTTCAGTCGCTCAGTCCGACTCTTTGCGACCCCATGAATCGCAGCACGTCAGGCCTCCCTGTCCATCACCAACTCCTGGAGTTCACTCAGACTACATCCATTGAGTCCGTGATGCCATCCAGCCATCTCATCCTCGGTCGTCCCCTTCTCCTCCTGCCCCCAATCCCTCCCAGCATCAGGGTCTTTTCCAATGAGTCAACTCTTCACATAAGGTGGCCAAAGTACTGGAGCTTCAGTTTTAGCATCATTCCTTCCAAAGAAATCCCAGGGTTGATCTCCTTCAGAATGGACTGGTTGGATCTCCTTGCAGTCCAAGGGACTCTCAAGAGTCTTCTCCAACACCACAGTTCAAAAGCATCAATTCTTCTGCGCTCAGCCTTCTTCACAGTCCAACTCTCACATCCATACATGACCACAGGAAAAAC
>SJXQ01009621.1:45729-117310 GCA_006408695.1 Aepyceros melampus | reverse complement strand
GAAGGCTTTCTTATCTCTTCTTGCTATTCTTTGGTACTCTGCATTCAGATGCTTGTATCTTTCCTTTTCTCCTTTGCTTTTCACTTCTCTTCTTTTCACAGCTATTTGTAAGGCCTCCCCAGACAGCCATTTTGCCTTTTTGCATTTCTTTTCCACGGGGATGGTCTTGATCCCTGTCTCCTGTACAGTGTCACAAACCTCAGTCCATAATTCCTCAGGCACTCTATCTATCAGATCTAGTCCCTTAAATCTATTTCCCACTTCCACTGTATAATCATCAGGGATTTGATTTAGGTCATACCTGAATGGTCTAGTCGTTTTCCCTACTTTCTTCAATTTATGAATTTGGCATAAGGAGTTCATGGTCTGAGCCACAGTCAGCTCCTGGTCTTGTCTTTGTTGACTGTATAGAGCTTCTCCATCTTTGGCTGCAAAGAATATAATCAATCTGATTTTGGTGTTGACCATCTGGTGATGTCCATGTGTAGAGTCTTCTCTTGTGTTGTTGGAAGAGGGTGTTTGCTATGACAAGCACATTTTCTTGGCAAAACTCTATTAGTCTTTGCCTTGCTTCATTCTGCATTCCAAGGCCAAATTTGCCTGTTACTCCAGGTGTTTCTTGACTTCCTACTTTTGCATTCCAGTCTCCTATAATGAAAAGGACATCTTTTTTGGGTGTTAGTTCTAAAATGTCTTGTCAGTCTTCATAGAACCGTTCAACTTCAGCTTCTTCAGCGTTACTGGTTGGGGCATAGACTTGGATTACCGTGATATTAAATGGTTTGCCTTGGAAATGAACAGAGATCATTCTGTCATTTTTGAGATTGCATCCAAGTACTGCATTTCGGACTCTTTTGTTGACCATGATGGCTACTCCATTTCTTCTAAGGGATTCCTGCCCACAGTAGTAGATACAATGGTCATCTGAGTTAAATTCACCCATTCCATTCCACTTTAGTTCACTGATTCTTAGAATGTTGACATTCACTGTTGCCATCTCCTGTTTGACCACTTCCAAGTTGCCTTGATTCATGGACCTGACGTTCCAGGTTCCTATGCAATACTGCTCTTTACAGCATCGGACCTTGCTTCTATCACCAGTCACATCATCAACTGGGTATTGTTTTTGCTTTAGCTCCATCCCTTCATTCTTTCTGGAGTTACATCTCTACTGATCTCCAGTAGCATATCGGGCACCTACTGACCTGGGAAGTCCCTCTTTCAGTATCCTATCATTTTGCAGTTTATAAGCATGTCAAATCAATAGATTGTACACCTTAAACTTACACCATGTTTATGTCAATTTCATTTCAATAAAGCGGAGTGGAATTTGGGTAGAACAACTTAAGCTGCACAAGTAGCTATTTGTCTAAAATATTTTTCTTTTTGCAACATAGGAGCATTTAAGAGAAGACAGAACATTTTAGTACAGTGTAGCAAACACAGACAGCCTTGAGGCTCATTGGCTTCAAATTCCTTTGTTCATCTGTTAGTGTGTGAAGCAGTTAATTAAGGGTCAAGCATTGTCTTAGACACTTGCATTAAAATGAGTATTCATTCATTCATTCATCTGATCGTCAAACTATTGCAAATATTTATCATGTCCCAACCGCCTACCAGGCATTGCTAAATGCTTTATGTGCACCAGTGTTGTCAGAGGGGAAAGTCTTCCTCCCAGGGGCATTTCGCAATGTTTGGAGATGTATTTGGTTGTTTTAACCGGGAAGGAGTTGCTACTGGCACCTAGTGTAGAGGCCAGGGTTGCTTCCTAACATTCTGCAATGCCTGGAATAACCCTCTAGAAAAAAAAGAAGAAAAAAAAAAAAGACCTGATCCCAGTGTCAGTAATGCCAAGGTTGCAAAGCTCTGTGGTCCATCGTTTCATTTAGTCCTCCAAACAGTGCCATAAAGCAGACAGTATCACTGCCATATCCTCCTTAAAAACAAAGAACTGAGGCTTGCGGGGCTCAACTAGCCCAGGCACAACACCAACGAGTGGCTGTGCTGGCCCTTACCTGACTCCTGAGCTGTGCCCGTGAAAGTCATGGTGCATCATTCCTTGGACAATGAAAATCAGGGTGAAGTAGGTGCAGGGTTTATGGCCAGGGGAGAGAAAAAGGAGTAAGCTGCAAAAGCAGGTGGAATCTCGAGCAAGAATAAATTCATTATTGTATAAATTGCTCAGGAAAGAAAAAATGCTGGGAAAATACAGCAGAAATAAATTATATTAAAACAGATGGTACTTTTATGGATAAGTTCATAGAAAATGGGGTTAGAGAAAGAAATAAAGTGCTAATAAACAAGAAGAAGCACTGAATTGCATGGAAAAATAAAAAAAAAAAGTAATCTTAATCTCGAGCTCCTAAATGCCCCTCCCAACAGAAACAATTTTGGAAGTGGGGAAGAAACAATTATTGATTATAATTATCCCATTACAAATGTGGAATATAGGCTTACATGGTATTAGGAAGTAGGCTCACATACTCACTGAATCATTTAGTGATTTATGGATTAATTCTTAAGATTTGAGGAGACTGCAGATTTGAACAAAGTACTGCAGTGATATTTAAGACACATTAAGTATTCAAGATTATTATTAGACCCCACTGGAACTTTGCTTTAGTATTAGCAAAATCAATACAAATTGATCACACTGGGCCCTGTGTAGAAGGGATTAGTCACTGAAACACTGAAAAATCTTCATTATAAGGTGGGTTCACATCCAAGGCTATCCTGTCATGGAGTGACAGCTGGGTTAAAGCAAGATTTGACTTGGTGGGCTGTTTTGTTGCTATAATTACATGACAGAATTCACCTATTAGGGAGTATACTTTAGTACACTTGGCTTAATTTAAAATCATAAAGGGAAGAACTAAATCATGGATAAAACAATGCACAGATGAACACTTATAAACTAGTAATTATTACGAGAGAGAAATTTTCTAGAGGCAAACCACAGGGTTCATCTTGACATTTATGATAGATTAACTGTCTGCAGACTTTAGGCTTTAAGGTTTTTTGTAAATTATGATAGTGTCTCAGAAAGTTTCCTGTAACAGCGAACATAAATTTCCCCTTGCACTGTAAGCTCATTTCATCTTGTTGCCTCTGGTCAAAACAGAAGTGCAGCAAATACTACATTCCTGGTGATTCCATCCTCTCCCACAACGTTATTTGTTCTAATTCCTTGAGCTCTTTTCAGTAGCCTCACTATAAGCTAAACTTTGGAATAGCTGCTATAAAATATCAAAAGTTTAGACATAAGTATAAGGTAAGAAGCGTTGGCGGCTGCAACTGGCGTGCATAGCACGGCCGAGAGGAGCTACCCCACATCTGAGGTCAGGGGCATAAGCTGGGAGGGCCCCATGCCTGAGGGGCAGTGTCCAAGAGGAGCTATGCCACGTGTGAGGTCAGAGTTGGCAGCTGGGAGGAGCTATCCCACACCCAAGGTCAGGGGCGGCTGTTGAGAGAGCCAGGCTGTGACAGCGCAGGAGCAGCGGAGAGGAGCTACCCCATGTCTGAGGCCAGGGGCAGAGGCTGGGAGGAGCAACCCCACATCCAAGGAGTGGTGGCTGCATAGGCACAGGAGGGCCTAGAGGAGCTATTCCACGTTGAAGATCAGGAGGGGTGGTGGTGAGGAGGTACTCCTCGTCCAAGGTAAGGAGCAGCGGCTGCGCTTTGTTGGAGCAGCTTTCAAGAGATACCCCACGTCCAAGGTAAGAGAAACCCAAGTAAGACGGTAGGAGTTGCAAAAGGGCATCAGAGGGCAGACACACTGAAAGCATAATCACAGAAACTAGTCAATCTAATCACTCTAGGACCACAGCCTTGTCTAACTCAATGAGACTAAGCCATGCCCCTGGGGCAACCCAAGACGGGTGGGTCATGGCGGAGAGGTCTGACAGAATTTGGTCCACTGGAGAAGGGAATGGCAGACCACTTCAATATTCTTGCCTTGAGAACCCCATGAACAGTATGAAAAGGCAAAATGATAGGATGCTGAAAGAGGGACTCCCCAGGTCAGTAGGCGCCCAATATGCTACTGGAGATCAGTGGAGAAATAACTCCAGAAAGAATGAAGGGATGGAGGCAAAGCAAAAACAATACCCAGCTGTGGATGTGACTGGTGATAGAAGCAAGGTCCAATGCTATAAAGAGCAGTATTGCATAGGAACCTGGAACGTCAGGTCCATGAATCAAGGCAAATTGGAAGTGGTCAAACAGGAGATGGCAAGAGTGAATGTTGACATTCTAGGAATCAGCAAACTAAAATGGACTGGAATGGGTGAATTTAACTCAGATGACCATTGTATCTACTACTACGGGCAGGAATCCCTCAGAGGAAATGGAGTAGCCATCATGGTCAACAAAAGAGTCCGAAATGCAGGGCTTGGATGCAATCCCCAAAACGACAGAATGATCTCTGTTCGTCTCCAAGGAAAACCATTTAATATCATAGTAATCCAAGTCTATGCTCCAACCAATAACGCTGAGAAGCTGAAGTTGAACAGTACTATGAAGACCTACAAGACCTTTTAGAACTAACACCCAAAAAAGATGTCCTTTTCATTATAGGGGACTGGAATGCAAAAGTACGAAGTCAAGAAACACCTGAAGTAACCGGCAAATTTGGCCTTGGAATGCAGAATGAAGCAAGGCAAAGACTAATAGAGTTTTGCCAAGAAAATGTGCTGGTCATAGCAAACACCTTCTTCCAACAACACAAGAGAAGACTTTGCACATGGACATCACCAGATGGTCAATGCCAAAATCAGATTGATTATATTCTTTGCAGCCAAAGATGGAGAAGCTCTAACAGTCAACAAAGACAAGACCAGGAGCTGACTGTGGCTCAGACCATGAACTCCTTATTGCCAAATTCAGACTTAAATTGAAGAAAGTAGGGAAAAGACCATACTAGACCATTCAGGTATGACCTAAATCAAATCCCTGATGATTATACAGTGGAAGTGGGAAATAGATTTAAGGGACTAGATCTGATAGATAGAGTGCCTGAGGAATTATGGACTAAGGTTTGTGACACTGTATAGGAGACAGGGATCAAGACCATCCCCATGGAAAAGAAATGCAAAAAAGCAAAATGGCTGTCTGGGAGGCCTTACAAATAGCTGTGAAAAGAAGAGAAGCGAAAAGCAAAGGAGAACAGGAAAGATTTAAGCATCTGAATGCAGAGTTCCAAAGAATAGCAAGAAGAGATAAGAAAGCCTTCTTCAGCGATCAGTGCAAAGAAATAGAGGAAAAGAACAGAATGGGAAAGACTAGAGATCTCTTCAAGAAAATTAGAGATACCAAGAGAACATTTCATGCAAGGATGGGCTCGATAAAGGACAGAAATGGTCTGGACCTAACAGAAGCAGAAGATATTCAGAAGAGGTGGCAAGAATACACAGAAGAACTGTACAAAAAAGATCTTCACGACCAAGATAATCACGATGGTGTGATCACTCACCTAGAGCCAGACATCCTGGAATGTGAAGTCAAGTGGGCCTTAGAAAGCATCACTACGAACAAAGCTAGTGGAGGTGATGGAATTCCAGTGGAGCTGTTTCAAATCCTGAAAGATGATGCTGTGAAAGTGCTGCACTCAATATGCCAGCAAATTTGGAAAACTCAGCAGTGGCCACAGGACTGTTAAAGGTCAGTTTTCATTCCAATCCCAAAGAAAGGCAATGCCAAAGACTGCTCAAACTACAGCACAATTGCACTCATCTTACATGCTAGTAAAGTAATGCTCAAAATTCTCTAAGCCAGACTTCAGCAATACGTGAACCGTGAACTCCCTGATGTTCAAGCTGGTTTTCGAAAAGGGAAAGGAACACTGATCAAATTGCCATCATCTGCTGGATCATGGAAAAAGCAAGAGAGTTCCAGAAAAACATCTATTTCTGCTTTATTGACTATGCCAAAGCCTTTGACTTTGTGGATCACAATAAACTGGAAAATTCTGAAAGAGATGGGAATACCAGACCACCTGACCTGACTCTTCAGAAACCTATATGCAGATCAGGAAGCAATAGTTCGAACTGGACATGGAACAACAGAGTGGTTCCAAATAGAAAAAGGAGTACGTCAAGGCTGTACATTGTCACCCTGCTTATTTAACTTATATGCAGAGTATATCATGAGAAACGCTAGGCTGGAAGAAGCACAAGCTGGAATCACGATTGCTGGGAAAAATATCGGTAACCTCAGATATGCAGATGACACCACCCTTATGGCAGAAAGTGAAGAAAAACTAAAAAACCTCTTGATGAACTTGAAAGTGGACAGTGAAAAAGTTGGCTTAAAGCTCAACATTCAGAAAACGAAGATCACAGCTTCTGGTACCATCACTTCATGGGAAATAGATGGGGAAACATGGAAACAGTGTCAGATTTTATTTTTGGGGGGCTCCAAAATCACTGCAGATGGTGACTGCAGCCATGAAATTAAACAACGCTTACTCCTTGGAAGAAAAGTTATGACCAACCTAGATAGTATATTCAAAAGCAGAGACATTACTTTGCCGACTAAGGTCCGTCTAATTAAGGCTATGGTTTTTCCTGTGGTCATGTATGGATGTGAGAGTTGGACTGTGAAGAAAGCTGAGCACCAAAGAATTGACGCTTTTGAACTGTGGTGTTGGAGAAGACTCTTGAGAGTCCCTTGTACTGCAAGGAGATCCAACCAGCCCATTCTGAAGGAGATCAGCCCTGGGATTTCTTTGGAAGCAATGATGCTAAAGCTGAAACTCCAGTACTTTGGCCACCTCATGCGAAGCGTTGACTCATTGGAAAAGACTCTGATGCTGGGAGGGATTGGGGGCAGGAGGAGAAGGGGAAGACAGAGGATGAGATGGTGGATGGCATCACTGACTCAATGGACATGAGTCTGAGTGAACTCCAGGAGTTGGTGATGGACAGGGAGGCCTGGCATGCTGCAATTCATGGGGTGGCAAAGAGTCGGACATGACTGAGCAACTGAACTGAACTGAGCTAACTTTGTCCAAATGACCTATAATAAGCCTTTGCTGCTTTTGTAATGAGAATAAGGGGAATTATTATTTATAATAGAAGCTATTGGCCCAGGAATGCTAGCCACCAGCCAAGGGAGTCAGTGGTGAGAAGGGGGTTTGCTGGTGTCCCTGGTATATGGGCTTCTCGGGGTGCTCAGCAAACAGAGTTGATTCCAGCCCATCTCCGTAATAGCCTTCTGTGGAGGTTCATCATTGTCACCCCAGTGAGACAGCCCAGGTCCTCCTAGTGCTGTCCTTACCAGGGTGTAGACCCTCGGGCCTATTGCCCTTGCCGAGTCTCAGAGTTTTCACTTGAAAGTAGGGAACAGAGCCATTTCCCCTTAGGGCTGTTGTGGGGATTCAGTGATGTAATACACAGAAAGCCAGGGTCTGCCTCATTGTTCCTGACACCAGGTTAATGTCTTGGCTTAAAACAATATTTTACACAGGCACACATACACCACACTTCACAGATGAGTAAATTGATAACCAAGAAGTTTCAAGAATCTTACCCAAGGTATTAGCTAGTACATGGGGCCAAGAATCAAAGCCATGGTTTTGGCTTTTTATGTCTGGTTCTAAAGTGCTTATACCTTATTCCATGCTTCCTTCTTGATAACTTTTTTCTTGTAAAAAGATCAGTAAATACGGATATAGACAAGCCTTAAATGTGAAAACCCATGGAGTAAAGGATTACTAAGGGTAGCGAATATAACTACTTGTAAATGGTGAACATTCAGGTAAATTTAGAAGAAATCTTATATTAACCATTTTTTATCCCTTAGATTGTCCTAATAGGACAGAAGACTAACAGAGTAGTGGTCAGCTATCCTGTCTACATGGACAATTTCTGCATGAATTTGTAATTTTCTGTGTACATCAGTTCAGTTCAGTCGCTCAGTTGTGTCCAACCCTTTGTGACCCTGTGGACTGCAGCACGCCAGGCTTCCCTGTCCATCGCCAACTCTGGGAGCTTGCTCAAACTCATGTCCATTGAGTTGGTGATGCCATCCAACCATCTCATCCTCTCGTCCCCTTCTCCTCCTGCCTTTAGTTTTTCCAAGCATCAGAGTCTTTTCCAGTGAATCAGTTCTTTGCATCAGGTGGCCAAAGTATTGGAACTTCAGCTTCAGCATCAGTCCTTCCAATGTATATTCAGGACTGATTTCCTTTAGGATTGACTGGTTTGATCTCCTTGAAGTCCAAGGGGACTCTCAAGCATCTTCTCTAACACCATAGTGTACCATGCCAGACGCTTTATTGCAAACAGAACATCAAGACAAGGAGGAACTGAAATTTTGTGGCCTCATTGAATTTTCCTTGTGAATACAACATTCCAACCTCTCAAAAGGAACAGAGATATAAAGTATAGAAGCATAAGAAGCTTGAGCTGTGCTTGCTTCACCATCAGTTCTCTTAAAGCTGGATTCCCTGTCTTCATAGTGAGATGGACTGAACTGGAAAGGGTCCAAGATGCTTCCTGACTCCGGTTTCTATAACGCTAGGCAGTATATTCTTTCTTTGGAGACTAAATGGTCCAGTGATGAAGCATCAGCAGGTGTTTTGGAAATGAGCTTTCTTAATTGTTAAGGCAATTCATTCATGCAGGCAGTAGTTCACCCACCAAACACCTTTCAGTGCATGTCTATTATGAGCCGAACACAGGGGATAGAGCAGTGAAGAAAACAGATGTTTTTCTGTCCTCAAGGAGTTAATGTTCTGTAACACAGTGTAGACTGATATTGTCCAAATGAGTAAGGGCAGAATCCAAGATCCAGGTAAGACAGAGAATCTTGAGAGATAGCAAGCAGGGCAAGGGGTGAGGTCACAGGGAAACAGGTCACAGGGGTGCTTTTGGGTCTGGGGGAATGTCTCTGAGGTGATGTCAATGAACTCAGGTCCAGTGCAGTGACGGGGTGCCATTGCCCCATCTGGGGGGAGGTGCTCCAGGCAGGAGGTGCAAAGATCCGGAGGTGGAAGTGTGGTCACATGCTTGAGGGGAGGTGAGGGGGTGTCTCTGGCCCGATCAAGGCAGCTTTAGGAAGAGCTTTAGGTGTCCTTCTATGTGTGGTGGGGTCAGGGTGTGGGATCAATCACACTTGTGTCTTCCAAGGTCATTTTGGTTGGCTTTGGGAACCAGATCCAGAGGGAGCTGGATGACATGAGTGGAGGTCACAGGGCCAATTAGGAGGCCACTGGCATGGTCCAGCCTGAGGGCGAAAGCAGCCTCAGAGGAGCCAGGGGAAGTGAAGAGGACCCAGGCAGGGGGTGGACTTGGGACGTGAGAAGGAGGAGGTGTCAGGACCCACTGCAGGACTGATCATGGGGTCTGACACAAAGAAGGGGCTCTGAGGGTGACTTTAGGATTTCTGGCCTGAGAAATTGGGTGAGTAAAGCCTGTCAGCTGAGATGGCGGGCTGTCATCAACAGAGGAGGCAGAAAGCGGGGCTCTTTGAGGGGTATGGGTAACAAGGCTGCTTGAGATCCCTCCAGACACTGGAAGACAGTATGGTGAGGCTGGAGCGTGAGCAGAGCTCGGGGGTGCAGACTCAGGTGTGCTGAGGTCTGATCTAGTCCTGCAGTGCCACGGGACTCGCCTCACACTGGCCCTTCCGCTTCACAGTGTGATCACAGACATCTCACTTCAGAGGTGGGTGCAGCTGGGAGGCTGTGCAGAAGCTGTGCTTCTTTGTTTATGAAGCAGGGAAGAGCATATGTCCTCTGAGAACTGCTGTGAATGAGCAGGAGGCAAACACATCCTACTGAAGGCACCCCGAGGGTCCTGAGTAAATCACCTGGGGGTTAGCCCATGAGCTCTCCATCCATCAGGAGGATGAAACGTCAGGAGTATTTCTGGATGATTCAGAATGTGTTCCAGGGCCGTGACCTGTTGGCCTTATGTGGTGTTCCTTATATAGAAAGCACAAGTACTTTCAGAAACCACAGTTTTGCACACATCTGAGGAAGCTGTGTAAAACCATCACCTGGTACCTATTTTCATGCCCACCAGACGGCAACCCTGCAGTCACTTCCAACTCAGCAGGGCCCACATCGGTATTTGACTACAAGTCTAAAAAAAGATTTGGATTGCCACCAACGAAAGCTCACGGCTGAAACTTCTGCTGGAAATCCCCTTTGGCCCCATGATGAAATCCGATGCTCGGATATCCTCTTCAGTGTGGTAACCTGAGTGTTTATGCACCAAGAGCGAAACAATGATGTCATTACAGGTGTAACTTTACCAAGTGAAAACAAAATATCCAGCATCCCTTTTGGTTCCTACTCTAAAGCATTACATGATTCTGACTCTTTGACTCTTGGCAGCCAGTTGTGTTTACTAGTGTTGGGAAATGTAATTTTTCTTTGAGAAATCTGATACTTATTTTCAGATGGCATGCAGGTTTTGATTACTCATCACCTACTACTAAAATCTCTGGAAGCAAGTCTTCTGGAAGTTCTTTGAACAGACTGCTATTTGGATTTTGCAGGTGGAGATGCCATTTCAGTAACCAAAAGATACCTGTGAGTGGGAACTGATTCTGAGTGCCATCCAGGGATTTTGAGAATTACCCAGTACACCTGACTTTCAGTCTTTTTCGAGGCACTAAATAAGATTTTTAGAAATAAGAAATAGATACAGTTTAGGCTGCTGGATAATCCTTAGGGATAAACACTAGGGTGTGAAAATGGACTTTTCCTTCTGTGAAGAATAAAAAAAAAATAGTGCTTTAAAAGAGTGACTTTGAGTAAATATGAGCCATAAACAAACACTTGACACGCATAATTTTGAAACTCCTGCTTGTTGCCATGTGCAGATTATATCCATCTTTTTAGGGAGATTATTAGTCAAACAGACCATGATTAATTACAGACCTAAGTTCCATCCTTAATGATCAAATGCTTGGCAAAACTCATCCTCGTTGGCACTAGATAAGGGCAGGTTTTAGAACTTTCTAATTTCATATTTGCTTTTATGAAGCCTATAAAGTAGACTGCTGTTCTTATCTGTGATTAAAAGGAAAGAAATGGAGTCCAAGGCTGGTACAAAATGACAGAATAAGTTACTCCCAGAGACAGGATTAGAACTTACGGTAATGACATGAGTCTCAGCTCTGACTGTGGGATGAGTTGCTCCCCGACAAATCCTGACAAGTCATGAGGATGGATCCCACTCTGGGCTCTCTTTCTTTTTATTATCAATCCCTTCCCTACCATCAAGAGCTTTTTGAGCAAGACATGCTCTGTTTAGAGAGAACAAAAAACAAGGTTTATTGAAAACACATGGTGATACCACCTTGGGGATGCATCGGGACAGAAAAAATGGTTTCAGATGTACACATTTTAATGTTGTGACCAGTAAAGATTCCAGAAAACCACAGACACTTGATAAGTGATGGATTCTGGAGTCACACAATGGCAAAGTCCTGAGGATTTAGCTATACTACTTTGATCTTCACATTCCAAACCCAGATTTGGAATCTGTGGTAGGAGCTAAAATCAGATATTCCAAACATTTTGTAAAAGTCAGAAGTAAAAAGTTTGAGAAAACAGTAGCAGAAAATCACCTTGTTAAGGAGCCTATAATTACAAGCATGAAAAATAAGCATGTTATTAAAAAATCACATTCACATGACCAAATGAAGCAACTACATTAAAGAAAATACAGGCAAAAATTATCTTTCTGAAAACTCTTGTTAACTGAGGTAAAGGTGCTGCCCTTTCCTTGCATTGCTTGGATAACTGCCACAGTTCTGCTTCATTCTTTATGTTGTGTTTACCTTGTGTGTGTATAGGGTGGGACTGCGGGGGAGGTGAGGTTGTGCAGGTGAATGCCTCATAGCTTGTGACTGTTTTGAATTTTTTATTCACTCAGTACACACTTATTGTGGTCAGAAGCTGCTAGGACCTGGGCTTTTGATATAAAGGGCATGGGAAGGGTAGAGAAGACCAATGCCTCCATTCACACAGAGGTGAAAGGATAGCTGGCAAGATGGACTGAGGAAGTTGACCACAACCAGGGTGATGCCTGTTCAGACAGCAACAGGGCAGGCGCAGGGAACCTGGATCAGGGCTGAGGAAGTCCTTCTGGGGGAAACGTAGGTTAAGCACAATGAACAACCAGTCAAAAATAAAGCTACAACCACCTCCCCCCAACCTTCTGCCCTGAATATCCTTCAGGGACCGTAACACAGCCATTTCTGAAATGATCACATCTAAAGAGCTCTAGATATGATCATTTCAAAAATGACTGTGCTACGGACAGAGGAGCCTGGTGGGCTCCAGCCCGTAGGTACAAAAAAGAGTAGGACAAGACTTAGCGACTAAACAGTGACAAAGACCTCTAGACTCAAAAATACCTACAGTGGCTCCTTCCCCTGCTCCTCCTCTTTTAAAATGAAATTTATTCTTATTAAAGACACATGGACTCAAACTCTAGGATTTAAGAAAAAACAATCAACAAAAAATGTAACAAGAAGTCTTACTAAGTGGGTAATTGTTTTTCATTGTATTTGTCAGATTGTTCACGTTGTTCCTATTTAATATCTTTAGCTGAACATTTTTATTCTGAAAAAAATCTTCCATTTTTTTTTTACAAATAAATGGATAAATAGCAATGTATCTACCTTAGTTTTCTCTTACACAAAATGTAGCACACTATGTATGTAATATTGCAGCATCTTTTTTTTCTTTCAATTAATACATCTTGGGTTCTTCCATATCTAACCAAAAGATCATGTTCATTGTGTTCAGTTTATTCAGCTCTATTTACTACTTACTACAAATTGATGAGACTGTCAGGAAGGAGAATTCCTGGGGCACAGAGTAAACTCCATGTAACTTTAGTAGAAGTGACACTTTCCATAAGGGTGACACCACTTTGGACGCCTGCTTCCTCACCATCTCACTAAAAAAGTAACTGAATTTTGCCGATCTGACAGGTGAGAAAATGGTGCCTTTTGTATTTCTTATGAGCGAACTGTGTTTACAAGGCACATGGGTATTTCTTTTGCTGGGAACTGTCTGTTCATATTCATTTGCTATCTTTTATTTTCCTCTGGGTTGCTGGATTTTTCTTCTGGATTTCTAGAGCTTCTTATAGTTTAAGATGATTCGCTTTTTGTCTCTGATAGATGTTGTATATATTTTCCTACATTTGTCTTTTAACATTGCTTGTTTTACTTTATCATACAGTATTTTTGATTTTATGCAATCTAATTATATCTTTAAAAAATTTATGTAGCGTAAGTTTATCAATGTTTTCTTCTATGGTCTCTATATTTTTAGTCACAGTTAAAAAACTAAAAAGCCTCTTGAGGAAACTGAAAGTGGAGAGTGAAAAAGTTGGCTTAAAGCTCAACATTCAGAAAACGAAGATAATGGCATCTGGTCCCATCACTTCATGGGAAATAGATGGAGAAACAGTGGAAACAGTGTCAGACTTTATTTTGGGGGGCTCCAAAATCACTGCAGATGGTGACTGCATCCATGAAATTAAAAGATGCTTACTCCTTGGAAGAAAAGTTATGACCAACCTAGATAGCATATTCAAAAGCAGAGACGTTACTTTGCCAACAAAGGTCCGTCTAGTCAAGGCTATGGTTTTTCGAGTAGTCATGTATGGATGTGAGAGTTGGACTGTGAAGAAGGCTGAGCACTGAAGAATTGATGCTTTTGAACTGTGGTGTTGGAGAAGACTCTTGAGAGTCCCTTGGACTGCAAGGAGATCCAACCAGTTCATTCTGAAGGAGATCAACCCTGGGATTTCTTTGGAAGGACTGATGCTAAAGCTGAGACTCCAGTACTTTGGGCACCTTATGCGAAGAGTTCACTCATTGGAAAAGACCCTGATGCTGGGAGGGATTGGGGGCAGGAGGAGAAGGGGACGACCGAGGATGAGATAGCTGGATGGCATCACAGACTCGATGGACGTGAGTCTGAGTGAACTCCGGGAGATGGTGATGGACAGGGAGGCCTGGCGTGCTGCGATTCATGGGGTCGCAAAGAGTCGGACACAACTGAGCGAGAACTGAACTGAACTTCCTGGTTTCAAGATTATATGACAATTTACCCATTTCTGCCATCCAATATTTATTTAAATCTTTGATTTATTTGGAATTTATCTTGGAATATGATAAGATAACTATGGATCCAACCTGATCTTCCAAATGAGTAATTCATTGTTCTAACATTGCTAATACCCAGAGTGGTGATGGAGCTGAAATTCATGAATGTGTGGGGTTGTTACTAACTTTTGAGAAAATGACTTTTCTGTTGATTACGATGGAAGATTCACTGGGAGATTTTGAGAGGGG
Organism: Aepyceros melampus; assembly: GCA_006408695.1. Lineage (NCBI taxonomy): Eukaryota > Metazoa > Chordata > Mammalia > Artiodactyla > Bovidae > Aepyceros > Aepyceros melampus. Next base: position 102,982 of record SJXQ01009621.1, on the reverse strand, counting down.
TTTTGAAGGTTTTAAGAACAGTTTTAAGAATTGTTTTTTTTAGAGTTGTTGATGGACAGGGAGGCCTGGCGTGCTGCGATTCATGGGGTTGCAAAGAGTTGGACATGACTGAGTGACTGAACTGAAATGAATTGAACATGTGATGCCATAAAAATTGGTTTTGTGAAAGAGGAAACTGTGGCCTAATTGTTTTTTCATTATTTAATGTATTGCTGCTGTGGAACTTGTACACTAAATTATGAAATATAGCAAGTAGTTTTAAAATAGGTTACATACTTTTATTTATTTCACTTTAGGAAAATCTCTTGCTCTTTGGTTCATTAAAATTTGAGCATGCTCAGTAAGAACCTAAATCTTCCCTCTGTTCCCTTGCCTATCGCCCAGGGTGACCTGGCTTCATTCAATAGTGTTGCCGGTGCATGATCTAAGGATGCGAAGAACTTGATGCGGTGAAGAGAAGGTTTTGTGCAAGACATAGCCTTTCCTTTCCATTTTTTCTCTATCTCTATGTTATCCCTGGGAGTCAATGATATCCTGTATAAGACATAAAAATGAGTATGTGAATAGATGTTGAATTCAGAGTTGGCCTAAATTGGTCAGCATCTGTTTCTCCACTTTCTTGATGACTAAATGAGCCACTTGAAGTGTATCTACCACCACTGTTAGACTATCAGAGTATCTGTGCTAAATATAGTTCAATGTTCAGTAATATTGATGAAATTTTAAAAACTATTGGATTGGGTAAAATCATTTCTTCCTATTAATCATAAGTCACACACTTTGAAAAAGGAAAAAATAGTAGTTCCTTTAAAATATCCTATTAAATGTTAAAACATCCTTAAAAAAAGAAAAATAGATGATTCTCAAAAACTTATAGTGAATTAAATGATATAGAAGAAATCATACATATTTTAAGACTTCATTTGTGTGCTTGTATGCTAAGTCACTTCGGTCATGTCCAACTCATTGCGACCCCATGGACTATAGCCGATCAGGCTCCTCTGTCCATAGGATTCTCCAGGAAAGAATACTGGAGTTGCCATTTCCTGCTCCAGGGAATCTTCTGCACAGATATTGAAACCGTGTCTCTACGTCTCCTGCATTGGCAGACGAGTTCTTTACCACCAGCGCCACCTAGGAAGCCCCATGATTTCATTTAAGTGAAGATAAAAAGACAAAATTAATCATAGCGTCAGAAATGAGAATAGTGGTTGCCTAAACAACCCCATGGACTATAGCCGATCAGGCTCCTCTGTCCATAGGATTCTCCAGGAAAGAATACTGGAGTTGCCATTTCCTGCTCCAGGGAATCTTCCTACACAGATATTGAAACCGTGTCTCTTACGTCTCCTGCATTGGCAGACGAGTTCTTTACCACCAGCGCCACCTAGGAAGTCCCATGATTTCATTTAAGTGAAGATAAAAAGACAAAATTAATCATAGTGTCAGAAATGAGAATAGTGGTTGCCTAAACACTTAACTGATAAAGAAATTATTCTCCAAGTAAAATTAAAAATTTTAAAAACAAATACATTGTAAAGCAACTATACTTTAAAAAATTAATAATAATAATAAACATTTGACTGGTTGACTATGGTGGAGTACAGGCTGGAGTAAGAAAAATGTCCTGCTTTTGATTGAGGTGGTGAGGTGGTAGCTATATGTAATTTTGCATTGGTCAATATTTATTGAATTGTATATTTAAGATCTATTCATTTAACTGTTTGTAAATTTTACCTCATCTAAAAAGAAATACTTCCTGACTGCCATTGAAATAAAGCTATTTTAAAGTAATATGACTTTACCATGAAGGAGATGAATAGGGAAATTAATAATTGAAGAAAGCACTTCATCTAGCATAGGAAGAAATGATTAGCACTGATGAATTTTAAACATAAATAAAAATCAATAGTGCTTTTGCATATTAAAATCCTAAAATTTTCTAAGATTAGATATCATAGGTATTATATAGTGTTAGTATTAGTTGCTCAATCATGTCCAACTTTTTGCAACCCCATGGACTCTAGCCCATCAAGTTTCTCTGTCCATGGGATTTTCCAGGCAAGAATACTGGAGTGGGTTTACATTTCCTTCTCCAGAGGATCTTCCTAACCCAGGTCTCCTGTGTTAGAGGCAGATGTTTACCATCTAAGCCACCAGGGAAGCTCTAGGTATTATATAGCTAATATAAAAACCAAAACTTGGAAACTGAAGCAAGAGAAATAAATATAGAAAAACCACCTTGAAATTACTATAGGAAGGAAAGAATTGTAGAGAAAAACAAGAAAGCAAGGCTAAATGTATACTGTAAAAAAAAAAAAGGAGTGATCAAGTTTAAATATATTGTTGTTGTTTTAGTCACAAAGTTGTGTCCACCACTTTTGCAACCCTTCAGACTGTAGCCCATCAGATCCCTCTGTCCCTGGAATTTCCCAGGCAAGAATACTGGAGTGGCTTGACATTTCCTTCTCAAGGGTATCTTCCTGACCCAGGGATGCTGCTGTTGCTAAGTCACTTCAGTCGTGTCTGACTCTGTGCGACCCCATAGATGGCAGCCCACAAGGCTCTCCCATCCCTGGGATTCTCTTAGGCAAGAACACTGGAGTGGGTTGCCATTTCCTTCTCCAATGCATGAAAGTGAAAAGTGAAAAGTGAAAGTGAAGTCTCTCAGTTGTGACCGACTCTAGTGACTCTATGGACCGCAGCCTACCAGGCTCCTCCATCCTTGGGATTTTCCAGGCAAGAGTACTGGAGTAGGGTGCCATTGCCTTCTCTGTGACCCAGAGATAGTACCTATTAAATACTATTAGTATCACAATAAGATGAATAGGACATACATTCCCATTTAAAGATGTAGACTAAATACTCCAGGGGATCTTCCCTACCCAGGGACTGAACCCAGGTCTCCTGCATTGCAGGCAGATTCTTTAACATCTGAGCCACCAGGGCAGCCTGTATTAGCTGTTATAAGCATGTTTATTACAATTAAAATAATCATGCACTCAGACTGTGATAAAAATGATGGCAAGATGTAGAGATTTTCAAAGGTAGAGAATATGTTTCTGTTTTTGAGAAATCACAGATAATGTGTTGTTATTAAACAGTATTCATATTTAAACCCACATTCTCAAATATTAATTCTTATTCATCTAAATGTGAATAATTTATTATGTTTCTAAAATTAACCATCAAATCCCTAACAAACTCAATTCAATAATTAAGTATAAAATGGAAACGGATTAGAGAGTAGAAGTACATTTAAGAATCTATTTACATTTTTTATGAGAAAATTAAAAGGAGCCTTAGCTAAACCAACACACACACACACACACACATCTTAAAGGAGAGTTTGCAACTTGATGGGAACTTATAAGAACTGAATAGATTTTGATTTGTTTATTTATTTTTGACCGTGCTGGGTCTCCCATTGCTGTCTGCGGACTTTTCTCCAGTTGCAGAGAATAGGGACTACTCTTTGTTGCAGTGCTCCAGCTTCTCATTGTGGTGGTTTCTCTTGTTATGGAGAACAGCCTCTAGGGCATGTGGACTTCAGCAGTTGTGGCTTGTGGGCTCAGTAGTTGGGGTTTCTGGGCTCTAGAGCCTGTTGTGCCAACAGTTGTGACACATGGTCTTAGATGCTCCATGGCACATGGGATCTTCCTGCATCAGGGATTGAACCTGTGTCTCCTACATTAGCAGGCAGATTCTCTACCTCTGAGTCACCAGGGAAGCCCCTGGACAAATATTTTTCAGGCTAGCTCTGTGCCAACCTCCTGGAACCAGGGACAGGTCTTTGAACTGGACTTTCAACCTAGTGAGAGGGAATGACAATAATAAGAATAACAAAGAAAAAGTAATATATCATGTTATAACCACTGCAAAAGATGACAGAGAGGAGGGTGGGAGAGTGTATATATCTCACACAAGCTAGTAGAGATCTGAATGTAACAAGTGAGTGAAACATGGAACTCTTGGGAGCATACAATTTCAGGCGAAGAAGAGCAAGTACAGAGGTTCTGAGTTGAGAATGTGTCTAGGATACTGAATGAACATCAGAGTTCAGTTTGACTGAAATTCAGTAAATGAGTTAGATGACAATCCTGCAGGACATTTTCAGTGCTGTTGAAAGGTTAGGATTTTATTCTGGTGAAATGTAAAGATATTGGAAGTCTTCTGGACAGAGGAGTAGCATGACCAATGCACATTTTAAAAATATTACTTTTGCTTCTCGGTAGAAAATGGATGCCATTCAAGAGGTAAGATAAATGAACAATAATTGTTCAAATAGGAGAGATAGTAGGTTGAACTAAGATTTGGGGAATGATCCATCTTAATTTGCTGGAGAGAGTCTTGACTTGTACCTGTTGTCCCCACATAATTATTAGTAGCACTCATCATTATTGTTTAGTCTCTGAGTTGTGTCTGACTCTTTTGCAATCCCATGGGCTGTATTCAGCCAGCCTCTGTCCATGGGATTTCCCAGGCATGAATACTGGAGAGAGTTTCATTTTCATTTCCCCCTCCAGAAGATCTTCCTGTCCAGGGATCAAAGCTCCATCTCCTGCATTGGCAGGTAGATTCTTTACCACTGAGCCACCAGTGAGGCCCTGAATAGCCTTTCTATTTATTCTCCACGGAAATCTTTAGTAAAAGGCAATAGCCTTTCTATTTATTCTCAAATATAGTGCTTTATTGGAAAAGGGCATGGCAACCCACTCCAGCATTTTTGTCTGGAGAATCCCATGGGCAGAGGAGCCTGATGGGCTACAATCCATAGGGTTGCAGAGAGTTAGACATGACTGAAGTGACTTAGCATGCACATAGCATTGTGCATTATATGGCCTTTCACCTGGGGAGGTGACAGTGAAAGTCCTGTGACATGGCCTGTATCAGGATATATTTTGAAAATAGAACTAGCAAGACTTTCTGACCTATTAGATGTAAGATAGAGAGAAAAAGAAATCAAAGATGATGGAGGACAAGGTGTGGGGGCTGAGAAAATGTGATTTAGCAGTGGCCTTATTGAGTGAGAAGTGCTAGCAGAGGAGCTCTTCAAAGAGAAAAAGGTTTTGGAGGTGTTTTAGTTCAGAAGAAATTCCTGCAACTAGGATTTGGGTGCAAGTAATTTACCAGGAAAATGCTTCCAAGAGAGATGGATCAGAGAGCAGAGGAATAGGAAATGGATGGGGAGAAAGCCGAGCAAGGGTGCCATGGCAAAGCTAAGTCCTCGGCCACACCTGATCCAAAGAGCTCTGGAGCAGAAATCATATGTCAAAGCTTTTCCTGCCTTAAGACAATTTGGGATGGGTTTCTAGGGCCAGGATATAGGAATAGGAACTCCCAGGCACCTCACATTCCCTATAGTTATAAGCAGCTCCAGTAGCCCAAAGGCTATCCTTTAAGAAGGAGCTATGAACTAAATTAAGTGCCCTCAAATTCACATGCTGACACCCTAATCCTTAATGTGATGGTATTCCAAGAAGAGTCTTTTGGGAAATGATCAGGGTTAGATGAGTTCATCAGAATGGGGTCCTCATCATGGAAGGAAATGGATGGGGAGAAAGCCGAGCAAGGGTGCCATGGCAAAGCTAAGTCCTCGGCCACACCTGATCCAAAGAGCTCTGGAGCAGAAATCATATGTCAAAGCTTTTCCTGCCTTAAGACAATTTGGGATGGGTTTCTAGGGCCAGGATATAGGAATAGGAACTCCCAGGCACCTCACATTCCCTATAGTTATAAGCAGCTCCAGTAGCCCAAAGGCTATCCTTTAAGAAGGAGCTATGAACTAAATTATGTGCCCTCAAATTCACATGCTGACACCCTAATCCCTAATGTGATGGTATTCCAAGATGAGTCCTTTGGGAAATGATCAGGGTTAGATGAGTTCATCAGAATGGAGCCCTCATCATGGAGTTAGTGGATTTACAAGAAAAGGAAGTGGAAGTGATCTCTTCCTCCGCTATGAGGATGCAACAAGAGGACAGCCATCTGCAAGCCAGAGAGAGGGCCTTCAGGAAACAAATCCAAGGCATCTTAATCTCAGATTTCCCAGATGCTAGAACTGTGAAGAAAATAGGCTTCTGTTTTTTTTTTTTTTTTTCTCTTTTCTCAGCCATCCAGACTGTGGTACTTTGTTATAGCAGCCTAGTACAAGTACAACTTAGTAGACCCAAATCTTGGCAAAGCTGAGGGGTGGACAAGTCTTAACCTGAAAACAGAGAAGAGAAATCTCAGACACTCTGGGTGGGGCACCAAGGACAATGGGCTGTAGTGTCCACGCAGAGCTTAGAGTGAAAAGTTCACTTGAGCAGGCATTGAGGCATGTTGTATCATCAAATCAAATGAGTAGACAGCTGGATATATGAGTTAAGAGAGAGGCTGGGAATAAAGATAGATGTGTTAAGTCAGTGGTATTTAAAGACAGGACTTTCTGAGGTCACTAGTGAATGAAGAGAATTACAGCTTTATGCTAGCTACTGAGTGAGGCTCAGAGGAAGTTTGACATACCATTCGTGTCCTTGAACGACCTTGATCTTATTTGAGCAATAAGTATACGACATTATATGTCTGTGGTAGATCTTCATAGTGTTCTTGGTTTGTTTTTTGACTATTTTATCTTATATCTTTATCCATTTCTACATGTCTGCTCTCCACGTCTTTGCTTGGGAAAGGGTATACTCATCATATTTTTCTTCTCTTTAGGCAGAAACATCATCAAAATCACATCCATTTTAACCATAGGTCATTTTAGACCAAAGATATGCAAATATATGGTGCTGTCATATGTTTGAGAATCCCTTGAGTTTTTTAATTACCTCAAATTAGTTTTAAAATTCTCATAGAAAATGAATTTAAATAATTCTACATAAAACAAACAAAATCCAAAGCAGCAGATCCCATGCCTTTGAAGGCAGGGCAGTTTTTACTGAATAAAATAAATACATGTTAAATGGGTCAGAGGAGTTGAACTTGGAAGGATTAACTCTTGTTGTTGTTGTTCAGTTGCCAAGGTGTGTTGGACTTTTCAAGACCCTGTGACTGAAGCATACCAAGTTTCCCTGTCCCTCACCATCTCCTGGAGTTTGCCCAAGTTTATGTTCATTGAATCGGTGATGCCATCCAATCATCTCATCCTCTGTCGCCCTCCTGATAACTGCCTTGTCATGGCAAAGGGGCTTGCATAACTTAATGAAGCTATAAGCCATGCCATGCAGGGCCACCCAAGATGGATGGGTCATAGTGGAGAGTTCTGACAAAATGTGATCCACTGCAGGAGGAAATGGCAAAACCACTCCAGTATACTTGCCATGAAACTCCCACAAGCTGTATAAAAAGGCAAAAAGATTGACTCTAAAATGACCACTAATTCCCAACTCCCCAAATTTTAATGTTATATTAAATATTAAACAGTATAACTCTTGACTTTGAAGGATACAAAACAGGCTCTTCAGGACAACTTCGAGTGCTTATACCATCCCCATAAAGAATCATCTAATCTTTGCTTGAATCCTAATCATAGGCAAATCAGAACTTCCTGAAGCCACACTTTCTTAAGGAGATACCAATGTCTCTTTTCTTTGTCTGACCTTCTTTACACTAGTCTAGACAACAGAATCAGTCCTTTTATATTAAGTTCTTAAATGTTATTAACTAGTAAATTATTTTATTAAAGTTGCATGAATAAAACTGCCTTTTATTTTTCATTTTGCCTTGCTTCTTCATCAACACAATTATTCAGATAATGACTAGAACGTGTGGGAGAGTGACAGCTGGTAACATTAGCTAACTTCTATTGATCCAGTTCTAGCCCTCTGCATGTTTATGTGTACAGTATGAGTCCTCCTCACAACTCTATCAGCCTAATACTATTACTATACCCATTCTAAAAATGAGGTACAGAGATGCTGAGAAACTGGTCCAAGGTCATTGAGTTAGCAGGTAGTGATACAGAATTCAAATCCCAGCCATCTGACCCTGGAGTCCAAGTTCATAGCCACCCTGATATACTGCCCCGGTTAGCAGAATACTACCCTTACCCTTTTCCGGTTAAGGCCCCACAGCATAACTTTACCTCACAATAGCCAAGGCCACTTGTGGTTGTCATTTTTGTGCTTGGTTTCAAAATGGCTCAAGCCACTGTCTCTCAGGACACAGGAAATTTATGAGGCAGCTTATAGTCTCCATTCTAGAAACTGATGAAATTCTATTAATCTCCCCTCCACTAATTTGATTTGGTGTGTTCCTTTCATGGAAGACACTAGCTCATCATAAATCTGACAGGCCTTCTGCTCATGCTGCATTGCTTTTATTATTATTGTATTACAGGGTTTCAGTAACTCGGATTTAGGATTACAGACATAACTGCCAGAAAAATTTACAGCAGGCTGTCATCCCCACATTTTTATAGCTTAGCTGTTGCACAGTTTCTTTTAAAAATCTTAACACTTAACCCTTGACTTCAGTTTAAAAATACAATTTGTGCTTTTTCTATCTATAAGAACTGTTATTTTGAGTTAATGAAAGCAATTCTTGGTTCTTTGTCTTTTTACATCTTCAGCATGAAATTTGGAAATATTCTAAATAGGAATATTTCCTAGGTTAGTCAATAGCAATTAAGCATTATTCTTAATTTGTTAGCATTTTAATATTGCATCTTTAAAAATGTACTTTGAGAACATATAATGTCACCTCAAATAAAACTCAAGTGTAATCTGAATCCTTGCAATGTGACCCTTAGTTTGGAGAAAAGACAAAGCTTGTTCATTATTATGCTGAGGAGGGCATCTAATGTTTTAAAAGGACAAAGATAACTATTAATTACATGCTGAGAATTTTATTTTTAGACAAGAACTATGAGATGTAAGATAATTATCTAAATTAATTGATTTTCAAATTATTAATGATGGAAATAACTAGGTTCTATTCATATGCCACTCAGAATAATAAGTGGTTTATTCACATTATCTCATTAAAATGTGTCAACAATCTTATAAGATGATTAAATGTTTTAAAGCAATACAAAATACAATGTACTATCTTAGATTTCCCAGAATATGGACATATCAGGTATTAAATTCTTACATACTCTAAAGTTTTCTTTGACAATATTTTTTTCTTTCCTGGATATATATTTTCAGCTCTAGTCATCTTGTGCCAGGAACCCTTGAACAAATTAGTGTAGGCAGAAAGAAAGCATTTCTATGGGACAATACTTTTCTTATATGAGTGAGTATTTGAGAACCACTTCTGAGTGTTCTTGAAACATTCCGGCACAAATAAGCAAGGGCATGCCTGCAGGTTCTGTCAATATCTGCACTACTCAAACCTACTTCATCTTCATAAGATTATTTAGGGCTTTCCAGGTAACTGCAGTTCAGTTCAGTTCAGTAACTCAGTCGTGTCTGACTCTTTGCGACCCCATGAATCACAGCACGCCAGCCCTCCCTGTCCATCACCAACTCCCGGAGTTCACTCAAACTCACATCCATCGAGTCGATGATGCCATCCAGCCATCTCATCCTCTGTTGTCCCCTTCTCCTCCTGCCCCCAATCCCTCCCAGCATCAGAGTTTTTTCCAATGAGTCAACTCTTCGCATGAAGTGGCCAAAGTACTGGAGTTTCAGCTTTAGCATCATTCCTTTCAATGAACACCCAGGGCTGATCTCCTTCAGAATGGATGGTTGAGTCTCCTTGCAGTTCAAGGGACTCTCAGGAGTCTTCTCCAACATCACAGTTCAAAAGCATCAATTCTTCGGCACTCAGCTGAAGTTAAAAAGACTCTTGCTCCTTGGAAGAAAAGCAATGACAAACCTAGATAGTGTATTAAGAAACAGAGACATTATTTTGCCGACAAAGGTCTGATTTGCGACCCCATGAATCACAGCACGCCAGCCCTCCCTGTCCATCACCAACTCCCGGAGTTCACTCAAACTCACATCCATCGAGTCGATGATGCCATCCAGCCATCTCATCCTCTGTTGTCCCCTTCTCCTCCTGCCCCCAATCCCTCCCAGCATCAGAGTTTTTTCCAATGAGTCAACTCTTCGCATGAAGTGGCCAAAGTACTGGAGTTTCAGCTTTAGCATCATTCCTTTCAAGAACACCCAGGGCTGATCTCCTTCAGAATGGATGGTTGAGTCTCCTTGCAGTTCAAGGGACTCTCAGGAGTCTTCTCCAACATCACAGTTCAAAAGCATCAATTCTTCGGCACTCAGCTGAAGTTAAAAAGACTCTTGCTCCTTGGAAGAAAAGCAATGACAAACCTAGATAGTGTATTAAGAAGCAGAGACATTATTTTGCCGACAAAGGTCTGTATAGTATATATAGTCAAAACTATATTTTTTCCGATGGTCACATACAGTTGTGAGAGCTGGACAATAAAAATGGCTGAGCGCCAAAGAACTGATTGGACATGAATGAAGTAAGTTAGCAGATATGCAAAAGAATAGAACAAGAGTATGGAATGAAGAGAGTGGACTGTTTTTTAGTATTAATTTCCCCATGCTTGCTTGTGTTAGAGATTTTTTTTTCTTTTAAAGACAGACCTCTTTGTCACCCCTTTTGGGTTAGTAGGAATCTCTCAAGTCTCTATTTGGACATTTGCAAGGATGGATGCAGAAACTTTGGGAGCAGGGCACAGAGAAAATAGTGTGGGTCACGTGCCCGCTATTACTTCAATCATGTCCAACCATTTCTGACACTATGGGCTGTAGTCTGCCAGACTCCTCTGTCCAAGAGATTCTGTGGGCAAGAATACTGGAGTGGGATACCATGCCCTTTTCCAGGGGATTTTCCTGACCCAGGGATAGAATCTTTGTCTATTAGCCTCCTGCATTGGCAGGCTGGCTCTTTACCACTAGAGCCACTTAGAAAGCCCAGTGTGGGTCACACTTGATACTTAATGCTATCTTGAATAGAAAACCAAAGGACTTTAATGAAAAGCACTTTGGATAAATGTTAATCTTTTAAAGTAGCTGTCCCCAGTCTTTTTGGCAAGAGGGAATAGTTTTGTGGAAGACAATTTTTCAACGGATCAGAGGTGGGAGGATGGTTTTGGGATAATTCAAGTGTATTACATTTATTGTGCACTTTATTTCTATTATTATTACATCAGCTCCACTTAGAATATCAGGCATTAGATCCTGGAGGCTGGGGACCCCTGATTTAAATACTTGAAATTTTGCTTACTTTCTCAGTGTGTTTCAAAAAGAAAAAAGAAATTAAAGGAATCAAGGATGGTCAGAAAGTTGGGGTATATTAGACACCCAAGTGAAGATGTTTATTTACTATTTAATGAGATATAGAACTCTCAAGTTAGAGCTAGGAGAGAAGTCAGAGGTCAGTGGCTAGTTAAATACATAGATACAGACATTTTTTTGATCTTACATATAGTATATATATATAGTAAAAGATATGAAAATATACATTCTTATGTTTATAGAGTAGCTTCATTTGGTGTATTTGAATTTGAGACATTGCCAATGAGGGCTTTAGCTTTTTCTATGTTTGAATCTTTTCAGTTGAGAGTATATTCACAGATGCTATATGATATTAAAAATTAATAGTTTTAGAAAGAAGAAAATGTGCTAAATCAGCCACATGCTTGGGCTAGGCGCTGATGGAATAAAATGTTGTTATATGTCAGTGCAAGAGAGGTGATCTGTTCTTTTCAAATTAGGTGGATCTGGCTAAACATGACCATTTTCTTGACTTTCCTAACCCTAACTTCTTACTGCCTTAGGACTATTTACTCAACTTTTAAGAAATTGCCAGCATTTCTACCTTTGTGATGCCTTATTCCATGGTTCCTCTCTGAAGATAAAGCTTATTGTACTCCCATTGCTGGTTACCTTCCATTCCTCCTCTTCTCTGTGCTGCCAACCTAGGCTTCCTAACAATTAGGCTCCCTAATTGACTTCCTATTGAGTTTGGCAGTTGGGGACCATATGGATGAGATTAGAAGGTGGAAGGACAGAAAAGCAGTGATATTTCTTCCCTTGACATCTCCCTTCCTCAGCTACACTTTTCTCAGTGGCCACATGCCACTATGATGGCAGCTCCTGCAGAAAAGCGAAAGGAGACAGGAAACTCGTCTGTGGCTTCTAATCTCAGTTCTACTTTGTTTAAAATTAATTTTCATTGAGTATACTTGCTTTACAATATTGTGTTAGTTTTTACTGTACAGCAAAGTGAATCTGCTATGTGTATACATATATCTCTGTTTTGAATTTCCCTCCCATTTAGGTCACCATAGAGCAGAGTAGGGCTCCCTGAGCTATACAGTAGGTTCTCATTAGTTATCTATTTTACACATAGTATCAATACTGTATATATGTCAATCCTAGTCTCTCAATTCATCCCACCCTATTTCCCTGCTTGGTATCCATATTTTTGTTCTCTATGTCAGTGTCTCTATTTCTGTTTTTCAAATAAGATCATCCAGATAATTTTTCTAGACCCCACATGTATGCTTTAATATACAATGTTTGCTTTTCTCTTTCTGACTTAGTTAATTCTATATGACAGTCTCTATATCCAGGCACATCTCTAAAAATGACCCCATTTTGTTCCTTTTTGTGGCTGAGAAACAATTCATTGTATATATGTACCATATCTTTATCCGTCCCTCTGTTGATGGGCATTTATGTTGCTTGCTTTCCCTGGCCATTGTAGTGTTCCATTCCTACTTTCTTTGCTCTATTTCTTCCCCTTATTCCAACCAGATCTGGCAATAGCTTGCTGCTGTTGCTAGTTTCTTGTATCAGCATCCCTTATCATTTCTTTAAACACCCCTGACCTCTATTCATTTCTTTTTGTGAAACTTTCAGAGTTGAGTGTTACATCTGAAGAGGCCCTTGACCAATAAACTTCCTCAGAGCTGTGCCCACTGCTCTTGAGTTTCACATAAGCCTCTGTCACAGCATCTATCTAAGTTGGTCAACTTTGAAATTGACAACTTTGAAATTTCTTTTTTCTCATGAAGATCCATGAACACTATCTCCTGTTAACTGTAAATATATATAGAGATGGTCTTTATATTTTTGCTACATCAATAGATTGCATTCTAAGGCAAACTGCTATCTCCTGCTTGGATAACTATAATTCCTCCTAACTGATCCCAGTACTGCTGTTGCTCTGCTGTAATCTATTTTCAACCCAGGATCAGAATCACCTTTGAAGACATCAGTTAGATCTACTCTCCACTCAGGCTTCCAGTGACTTCTCATTGCACTGAAAGTAAAATCAAACTTGCTGATCATGGCCTCATGGTCTTACAACATTTAAGCACACTGCCTCTTTGTTCTCACCTTTTCCATCAATCCCAGACTATGCTTCAGTCTCAATGTCTTGTTGCTCATATTCTGAACACAAGCGCCTTTGCGTGGTTTTGCCTTTGCTTAGACCTCTGTCTCTAGATACCTGCACTACCATTCCCTGCTGTGTGAGATCTATGCTCAGGAACAACATGGAGACATCACTTTCCTTCAGAAGGGGCTTTATTTCTTCTTTCTGGCTCTTAACAGCTACTTAGTCTATGCTTATTTAATTTTATTTTTCTCTCTCTACAGTGTAAATTCTGAGAGAAAAACGTTTTGTATTTTAATCACTGAATTCCCAATAAGTGAGCTTTTACCTATTTCCAAATTTAATAATACATATACCAATGTACTGCCTTCCCATGTGGCATTAGTGGTAAAGAACCTGACTGCCAATGCAGAAGACATAAGAGAGGCAGGTTTGACCACTGGGTGGGAAAGATCCCCTAAAGGAGGCATGGCAGCCGACTCCAGTATTCTTTCCTGGTCAATCCTCTGGACAGAGGAGCCTGGAGGACTATAATCCATAGGACTGCAAAGAGTAGGACATGACTGAAGCGACATAGCACACACACACACATACCAACAGAGATATGTTTAAGTGATACAAACATGACATTAGAGAACAAAGTTATTGGTTATATATCTTCTTTTTATTTTTTTTTAATTTCAATAAATTATTTACATGTTATACTGAATGCATCAGTTCAGTCAGTTCAGTCGCCCAGTCGTGTCTGACTCTTTGTGACCCCATGAATTGCAGCACATCAGGCCTCCCTGTCCATAACCTACTCCTGGAGTTCACTCAGACTCACGTCCATCGAGTCAGTGATGCCATCCAGCCATCTCATCCTCTGTCTTCCCCTTCTCCTGCTCCAAATCCCTCCCAGCATCAGAGTCTTTTCCAATGAGTCAGCTCTTTGCATGAGGTAGTGAAAGTATTGGAGTTTCAGCTTTAGCATCAATCCTTCCAAAGAACACCCAGAACTGATCTCCTTTAGAATGGACTGGTTGGATCTACTTGCAGTCCAAGGGATTCTCAAGAGTCTTCTCCAACACCACAGTTCAAAAGCATCAATTCTTCACAGTCCAACTCTCACATCCATACATGACCACTGGAGAAACCATAGCCTTGACTAGATGGAGTTTTGTTGGCAAAGTAATGTCTCTGCTTTTAAATATGCTATCTAGGTTGGTCATAACTTTCCTTTCAAGGAGTAAGCTTCTTTTAATTTCATGGCTGCAGTCACCATCTGCAGTGATTTGGGAGCCCAGAAAAACAAAGTCTGACACTGTTTCCACTGTTTCCCCATCTATTTCCCATGAAGTGATGGAACCAGGTGCCATGATCTTCATTGTCTGAATGTTGAGCTTTAAGCCAACTTTTTCAACTCTCCTCTTTCACTTTCATCAAGAGGCTTTTTCGTTCCTCTTCACTTTCTGCCATAAGGGTGGTGTCATCTGCATATCTGAGGTGATTGATATTTCTCCTGGCAATCTTGATTCCAGCTTGTGTTTCTTCCNCTTAGCTCCTCCTCACCCTCTGCCATAAGGGTGGTGTCATCTGCATATCTGAGGTAATTGATATTTCTCCCAGCAATCTTGATTCCAGCTTGTGTTTCTTCCAGTCCAGCGTTTCTCATGATGTACTCTGCATATAAGTTAAATAAGCAGTGTGACAATATACAGCCTTGACATACTCCTTTTCCTATTTGGAACCAGTCTGTTTTTCCATGTCCAGTTCTAACTGTTGCTTCCTGACCTGCGTTCTAAAATGTATATTTTTTTTGAAAGTAAAGCTTTATAATATGAAAAGTTCCTCAACCTTAGAAACATAAATTTTGTATCTGAGACTATACAATTGAAGGATCATGAAGGAGGCTTCTTCTACCACACTAAAGGAGTACTTCAAGTGGTCTAGAAGTTCACTGTCTTAGCCCAAGTTGTCAGGTGGTACAAGAAATATCCATGTATGAGGGTGCTACACAGACTCTTCTTAGGGGAACTTCATAAGAGGATTTAACCAATAATTCAAGTTTCAAGCCTAGTTTTAATTTCTATGTGATTTTTTTCCCTGCTCTCAACTTATTGTGCATTTAAAATTGGGACCATATTTTATTTTTAAAATTAATTTATTTAAAATATAAATTTATTTATTTTAATTGGAGGTTAATTACTTTACAATATTGTATTGGTTTTGCCATACATCAACATGAATCTGCGTATTTTCTGACATCAAATTACTGAAGTTGATTTTACATAAGTAAAATATATGTCATGGTAGAGCTTCTCTTTAATTAGTATATTAAATTTCCAATACACATTACCAAATGATAAAAATATTTTCTTGAAATTAAAATTGTAATATTTATTATGCATAAAATATTTATTATGCACAAAACATATTTCACAAAGGAAATTATGCAAGTTCTCCTGAGTCAGCTCCTTCATGTTTCTTATGTAATATCCCTCCACACTGTACACTTATAATTTTTATTGCCTTTTATATTCCAAATGAAATCAGTATGTATATGTGCAGCACATATTCCTGGCACATATTATCACATTTATGTTTTTATATTGTTACACTAAGCCCTTAATGCAGGATGTATATTTTATTCATTTTTATACCCTCAGTACCAGGAACAGTTCCTAGTACTTGGTGATTTTTAACTTATAAAAAAGAAATGGAATAAGGAAGGTGAGGAGGATGTAGAGGAAAGGTAAGGAAGAAAGGGAGGAAAAAAAGAAAGAAAGAAGGAAGGTACTATCTTATCCTATTGATAAAATAGTTCCTTATCAATAGGTTACATTACTACTACTAAGTCACTTCAGTCGTGTCCGACTCTGTGTGACCCCATAGACGGCAGCCTATCTAGGCTCCTCCGACCCTGGGATTCTCCAGGCAAGAACACTGGAGTGGGTTGCCATTTCCTTCTCCAATGCATGAGAGTGAAAAGTGAAAGTGAAAGTCGCTCAGTCGTGCCCGACCCTTAGCGACCCCATGGACTGCAGCCCAGTAGGCTCCTCCGTCCATGGGAGTTTCCAGGCAAGAGTACTGGAGTGGGGTGCCATTGCCTTCTCCAATAGGTTACATTAGGAAATAGAAATTAAAAAAAAAGAAAACTGTCCATGGAGTCACAAAGAGTCGGACATGAGTTAGCTATTGAACAAAAAACCTCACAGAATTTACGTTCAAACTGGTCTGTTTTTGTATGTGTGTGTGTGTGTGTGTGTGTGTGTNTGGTCGTGAAGATCTTTTTTGTACAATTTACTCCAATATTCTTGCCTGGAAAATCCCGTGGACAGAGGAGCCTGACTACTGTCCATGGGTTCACAAAGAGTTGGAGACAAATGAAGAGACTGAGTATGCATGCATGTATTAATTATATAGTTAGAAATTGCTAGGTGTTAATTTTTGTTCCACTTTAAAAAACTAAGGTGAACCTAATTTGATATCTGATGGCAATATGTCCTTTTAAAAATATTTATCTTTCCACATGCTAAGGGTAGCTACATGACCCTATATATCAGAACATATGTGTATATGTATATATTTGTGTATATATACATATATGGTATATATATATATATGTGCAATATATATATATATATATGTATTCTGATATGTAGGGTCATGTGGCCACCCTTAGCTTGTGGAAAGATAAATATTTTTGAATGGACATATTGCCATCAGATCTCAACATATATATACANTATATGTATAGTATAGTATATATACATGTATAGTTGTTATACTTAACAATGGATCATGAAATCTCACTGTCAGTTGGGAAAAAAATAGCTCATTCTTTTTAATTGCAGCATAATGGTCTATGGTATGGATAAATGTCAAAGTATACAATCATTTCATCGTGGAGGGCATTCAACTGACTGAAAGTTTTCTTTTCACTTGATGATATTTTTAATTACAATTCTTATGAAATTATGCAGTTATAAAACAAAATACAAGTGCTTTTATTATTGAACAACTTTTCTATAATGAAAAATTTAGAGAGAAATTTATCTGTATTGGAAATTGAAGAATAAATCTCAGAGTAGCTGAGCTATTTTGCACAAGGTATTTGCGACCCCAGTTGTCTGGTGGATGCTATTTACTTAATAAATTTTCCTTTTATTATCATTGCCATATTCAGGCCTAATGATATATATATATATATATATGCATTGGGTGGTTCAAATTTCTATAGTATTTTTAAGGAGAAAATTCATCTTGAATAAAACTCTTTTAAAAGAAAATTAATCATAGCTGTACATCATTAAACAAATATCTGGATTTCACTTGCAAAGTTGTTGTTGTTCAGTCACTCAGTTGTGTCTGACTCTTTGTGACCCCATGGAGAGCAACATGCAAGGCTTCTCTATCCTTCACCTTCTCCCCAGTTTGCTCAAACTCTTGTCCATCGAGTTGGTGATGTCATCCAACCATCTCATCCTCTGTCATCCCCTTCTCCTCTTGTCTTCAATCCTTCCCAGCATCAAGATCTTTTCTAATGAGTTGGCTCTTCACATCAGGTGGCCAAAATATTGGAAGTTCAGCTTCATCAAGAGTCCTTACAATGAATATTCAGGATTGATTTCCTTTAGGTTTGACTGGTTTGATCTCCTAAGAGCAACATGCAAGGCTTCTCTATCCTTCACCATCTCCCCAGTTTGCTCAAACTCTTGTCCATCGAGTTGGTGATGTCATCCAACCATCTCATCCTCTGTCATCCCCTTCTCCTCTTGTCTTCAATCCTTCCCAGCATCAAGATCTTTTCTAATGAGTTGGCTCTTCACATCAGGTGGCCAAAATATTGGAAGTTCAGCTTCATCAAGAGTCCTTACAATGAATATTCAGGATTGATTTCCTTTAGGTTTGACTGGTTTGATCTCCTTGCTGTCCAAGGGACCCTCAAGAGACTTCTCCAACACTGTAGTTCAAAAGCATCAATTCCTTGGTGCTCAGCCTTCTTTATGGTCCAGCTTTCAGCACCATACTTGCAAAATAGGACTATGGTGAAGATATATTTGGGATTTTGTTTTCTAAATAATCTTTCTGGATTATTTGAATAATACTTAAATCTTTTCTTCCCCAATTTTCTGTATGCTGCTGCTGCTGCTGCTAAGTAGCTTCAGTTGTGTCTGACTCTGTGCGACCCCATAGATGGCAGCCCACCAGGCTCTCCCATCCCTGGGATTCTCCAGGCAAGAACACTGGAGTGGGTTGCCATTTCCTTCTCCAGTGCATGAAAGTGAAAAGTGAAAGGGAAGTCACTCAGTCGTGTCCGACTCTTAGCGACCTCATGGACTGCAGCCTACCAGGCTTCTCTGTCCATGGGAGTTTCCAGTTAAGAGTACTGGAGTGGGTTGCCATTGCCTTCTCTGAATTTTCTGGTTAGATATAGCCAAATCGTATAAAGGAAAGTAAATATACACAACATGCATGCATTGGAGAAGGGGATGGCAACCCACTCCAATATTTTTGCCTGGAGAATCCCAGGGATGGAGGAGCCTGGTGGGCTGCCTTCTATGGGGTAGCAGAGTCAGACATGACTGAAGTGACTTAGCAGCAGCAGCAGCAATGTCAACTTGTGATCAATGAGATGTTTTGTTGCATTTTTCTGCTTGTTAAAATTTTTATTTGATCAAGTCATCATCATTTTAAGCTGCTTTCAATATGCTTAATGCCTAAAAATTTATTTTAAAAAATCAAGATTTAAATATAGAGAGCAATTTTACAAGTAATTTACAAATGATTAGCAATCTCCCAAAAGGAAGTGCACAAAAGTGAGAGCAAACTAACATATGTTAACTAATGAAAATCATCCTTTTGGTGCTTTTACTTTGGAGTTGAATTCAAAGCTGGTTTTCTGAGTTTTCCCTTTTCTTCCTTAACTTGAAAAATGAAATGGAAGTTTAATTTGTGCATAGCAGAAAGTTTTTCAGAATCAAGTTAAAAATAGGGCTATACACAGATTTTCCAGACAATATGGTACAGGAGACTTGTTAAGTTTTATTTACGTTTTCTTAATGGCTTAACTTTATCTTAACTTTCATGATGCTTAACGTGCATCTGCGTTTTGCAAGTACAGAATATGACTAAGCAGGTGTTAGAGACAACTGTATCTGATAAATACATGAGTGTAGAGAATAGAATTGGATCCCAAAGGAGAATATAGAGCCTCTCGGTCCATAGGACTCACTGATTTTCATTAAGGAGTTTTCATAAATTGTGGAATAGTGTTGCATCCCCTTTCTACTCCCAGCTGACCTCCATATATTCTATTACTAGTTTCCCTCCAAAAATGTACAAATTCACACCTTCTGCTGGAGGGAAGGTTGGCAACATGGATTTCCATACCTGAGACCCTGACTGTACAGTCATGAGTTTGTAGGTATTGCATCACATTGCCAAAATCTCTTTCCCATCTTTTAATTTTATTTATTTTTGAAATATATCAAATTTCCAGGATCTTCTGTCCCCTGTTCTTAACATGTGTTTATTCTATTTCACCTGTAATTGTACCACATACATTGACATTTACATTGGTCGTTTGGTCAGTCTCAATATTTAGTAATTTCCTTTATTAATTTTTATATTACAAAAACAAGAATGACAATGCCATAATGACATTCAGGAGTCTAGGCAGTGATAAAGGAATGGCAGGGTTTTGTAAAACAATTCTGCTTTAATCCACACCACCAAATACATGGGGAGTATTCTATTTAGGGAGTAAATGTATTTTTCCAGTCATTTTTTTCTAAACTATTTCACATTTCAGTGATTCTAATATGTTCTGCTTGAATGTTTCTAGTACAGGGATTGCTGCTTGACATCAGCCTATTCCATGCTATTAAATAAATGCGATTACCAGAATTACCCAATTATCTTCTTTCTGTTGGTCCTGGTACTGACCTTTAGAGAAACAGAACAAATTTACTCTGTCTTATCTATGAAAGGGATTTGCTGTTGCAAATACAGTGGTTGATTTCTTGCCTAGTTTGAATACCCTCATTCAGATTTTCTCTGTATAGCATAATTTCTACACCCTTGATGATGATGGTCATTATCCTATGGTTATGTTTGGTTTTGCTGAGTCCTTTTTTAAATTCAATTATTGCCCATATGTCTAGTACCTATGTATTATATACTGGGTTAGATTCTAGGGAGCATTTATTTTTATTTAACAAACATTTAGATATTACTTTTCTGTTCTAGGATTCATTCCATGCACTATATAAATATTAACACAATTATATCTCTTATCTAACATATTATTTGGGTACTATTATTATCTCCATTTGTGTATGAGAAAAGCAAGGCATAAGAAAATATTGTCACACTTAAAAGAAGCTTGCTCCTTGAAAGAAAAGCTATGGCCAACCTAGATAACATATTAAAAAGCAGAGACATTGCTTTGTCGATACAGTTCTGTCTAGTTAAAACTATGGTTTTTCTAGTAGTCATGTATGCATATGAGTGTTGGATCATAAAAAAAGCTGAGTGCTGAAGAATTGATGCTTTTGAACTGTGGTGTTGGAGAAGACTCTTGAGAGTTCCTTGGACTACAAGGAGATCAAATCAGTCAATCCTAAAGAAAGTAAGTCCTGAATATTGATTGGAAGGACTGATGCTGAAGCTCCAATACTTTGACTACCTGATGTAAAGAACTGACTCATTTGAAAAGACCCTGATGCTGGGAAAGAGTGAAGGTTGGAGGAGAAGGGGATGACAGAGGATAAGATGGTTGGATGGCATCACCAACTTGATGGACATGATTTTGAACAAGCTCTGGGAGATGGTGATGGACAGGGAGGCCTGGCATGCTGCAGTCCATGGGGTTGCAAAGAGTCAGACACAATTGAGCAACTGAACTGAACTGATTATCACACTGTTAAGAAGTGGTAGAACCAAGTTCTTAACACAGGAGATCTTTTTCAGAGTTCACCAAGGTACACTCTTTCTCATACACTGTGTTTGCTCTCATGCAAAGGTTCTTTATGAACACAAAAGTTTGTAACCCTGTGACACACAAGGTGGAGGTCACCTAGAGAAGGAAAAAAAGTCAGTCCTGGAGACCTTGGCAATATCCTAAATCAACTCTCATCTGAAGCAACTGCTCAGATAAGTTAATTTTCTGCACAATAAAACCAGTTTTCTATTATAATACAATCACAATAGTGAAAAATTATATATATATATTTTTTTTCTTGGTATAGATATGAGTTTAAGAGAACTCCTTATGGTCACAATACTGTACTTTCTTAAATTATAAAATATGCTATGTAAGCAGTACTTAAAAATTGCTTTTCTATCTTATCACACAGGATGGTGTTAATTTGGAGATTTATGAAAATACTCAGAATTCTTTTTTCTTTATGTATATATGTGTATGTTAGTTACTCAGTTGTATCTGATTCTTTGTGACCCCATGTACCATAGCTCACCAAAGCTCCTCTGTCCATGGAATTCTCCAGGCAAGAATACTGAAGTGGGTTGCCATGCCCTTCTCTAGGGGATCTTCCCAACCCAGGGATTGAACCCAGATCTCCCACAATGCAGACAGATTTTTTACTGCCTGGGCCAAAAGGAAAGTCCCTTTTATATATGATATATTGCTAAATCATATTTTTCTAATTATGTTTCCTTGCAATTAATTTTTGAATCTACACATAAGATTATGCCTGTGAGAATATATATTTGTTTGGGCTATCTAGGATTATGAGTTTATTAAGTTAATTGTATGTTTCAAATGTATAAAATAAGATTTTCACTACCGAATGTTACTTATGCAAAATGCTACTAACCTCATTGTAGTGTATCCTGAATATCCATGATTACGAATAGAATTTCCTTCTACATAGATGCATACACATAGTTTTAAAAGTCAAGAGAAAACAATCTTGGCAAAATATGTTTTGGTTTGTATCATATATTTAGAAATATTCTGAATGTAAACAACTGCCAACCAATATCATACCATTGGAGTCACCAGATGTAATGATGGCTTTATAAGTCTGAGAACATTAAAGCAGTTTCATTGAAACACACAATTTTTTTTTTACATGATGTGTCATAATTTGGCTTTGTATTGAATCAATTTAAGATATAAAATACAGATACTGGTTGTTTCACAGAATTAAGTATAATAGAAATCATGAAATGAGGAAATATGTAACTGGTTTTGGAAACTATATAATGCTAATGGATAAGAGATAGCATTTCCAAATTATAAATTTACTGCTTCACAAATTGAAGGCAATCTATAGGAGACAGATTATTGTTTCAACCCATATATATGTTGTATAAATCTCAACATATAAAACTTGATTGATCTCAGATTCATATATACATGTGCATAGCATAATTATAAAATATTTATCAGGCCATCCCATGTGATCTTAAACTAATTAATTATTGATGCATTTGTTGTGTATTTACCATGTGCTGCACCCTGTATTAAACTCTTCCTGTGACAAATCATTCCTCCTGGAGTAAACTCTGAAGGTGAGTGTTCTTTTTATCTCCTTCTAATAGATGAAAAACTAAAACCTCAATCAGTCAGTTCAGTTCAGTTCCATCACTCAGTCATGTCCAACCCTTTGCGACCTCATGGACTGCAGCATACCAGGCCTCCCTCCCATCACTAACTGTCAGAGTTTACTCAGACTCATGTCCACTGAGTTGGTGATGTCATCCAAACATCTCATCCTCTGATCCCCTTCTCCTCCTGCCTTCAGTATTTCCCAGCATCAGGATCTTTTCAAGTGAGTCAGCTCTTCATATCAGGTGGCCAAACTATTTGAGTTTCAGCTTCAACATCAGTCCTTCCAATGAATATTCAGGACTGATTTCCTTTAGGATGGACTGATTGGATCTCCTTGCTCTCCAAAGGCCTCTCTCAAGAGTCTTCTCCAACACCACAGTTCAAAGCATCAATTCTTCAGCACTCAGCTTTTTTTATGGTCCGACTCTCACATCTGTACATGACTACTGGAAAAACCATAGCTTTGACTAGATGGAACTTTGTTGGCAAATAATGTCTCTGCTTTTTAATATGCTATCTGGGTTGGTCATAACTTGTCTTCTGAGGAGCAAACGTCTTTTAGTTTCATGGCTGCAGTCACCAGCAGCAGTGATTTTGGAGCCTCCCCCTGCCCAAAAAAGCCTCAATGGAATAAGGTAATTGTCCAAAGTCTTAACATTATTTGACAAACTGAAGCTGAACTTATCTGTGTGACTTCAAGACTCAATTCCTTCAAGACTCAACTCAGGCAACAGATGTTTTGCCTGTTTCTTACTCAAATGAATGTAGCACTAACTAGGAAACCAGACACCATGATTCTGGCTCAGACATTGCTGGTACTCCTTTTAGGGAATAACAAGGCCAGTTTATGATCTACAGCAAAAGGATGGTAATTTTAATATAAATTTATTCATTTTGTCTGCGCTGGGATTTCAGTGCTGCAAATGTGTTTCCTTTAGTTGCAGCAAGTGGAAGCTCTTCTCTAGTTGTGATTCATGGGGTAGCTTCTCTCATTCGGAAGCACAGGCTCTAGTGAGCACAGATTTTGGTAGCTATGACTGGTGGGCTCTAGCATGCAATCTCAGCAGTTGTGGTACACTGAGCTCAGTTGCCCCAAAGCATGTTGGATCTTATAGGATCAGGGATGGAATGTGAGTCTCCAGAATTGGCAGGCAGATTCTTCATCACTGGACCACCAGGGAGGTCCAGGAGGGTATTTTTGTTGTTGCTGTTCAGTCACCCAGTCACGTCCAACTCTTTGCCTTTCCATGGACTGCGGCTTGCCAAGCCTTCCTATCCATAGAGCACAGATTTTGGTAGCTATGACTGGTGGGCTCTAGCATGCAATCTCAGCAGTTGTGGTACACTGAGCTCAGTTGCCCCAAAGCATGTTGGATCTTATAGGATCAGGGATGGAATGTGAGTCTCCAGAATTGGCAGGCAGATTCTTCATCACTGGACCACCAGGGAGGTCCAGGAGGGTATTTTTGTTGTTGCTGTTCAGTCACCCAGTCACGTCCAACTCTTTGCCATTCCATGGACTGCAGCTTGCCAAGCCTTCCTATCCATCACCATCTCCCAGAGTTTGCCCAAGTTCGTGTTCACTGCATCAGTGATGTCATCCAGCCATCTCTTCCACTGATGCCCTCTTCTCCTTCTGCTCTCGATCTTTCCCAGCATCAGGGACTTTTCCAATGGGTCCTCTGTGCACTTCAGATAACCAAAATACTGGAGCTTCAGCTTCAGCATCAGTCCTTCCAGTGAATGTTCAGGGTTGATCTCCCTTAAGATTGACTGGTTTGATCTCCTTGCTGTGCAAGGGACTTTCAGGAGTCTTCTCCAGCACCACAGTTCAAAGACATCAATTCTTTGGCATTCTGCCTTCTTTACAGTGCAGCTCTCACAACCATATGTTACCACTGGGAAGACCACAGTCCTGACTATACAGACCTTTGTTGGCAGAGTAATATTTCTGCTTTTCAACACACTGTCCAGGTTTTTCATTGCTTCCCCGCCAAGAAGCAATTGTCTTCTGATTTCATGGCTGCAGTCACCATCCACAGTGATTTTGGAGCCCAAGAAGAGGAAATCTGTCACTACTTCCACCCTTTCCCCTGCTATTTGCCATGCAGTAATGGAGCGGGATGCTGTGATCTTAATTTGCCTTTTTTTTTTTTTTAATATTTAGTATTAAGCCAATTCTTTCACCCTCCTCCTTCACCCTTATCGAGAGGTTCTTTAGTTCCTCTTCACTTTCTGCCATTAGAGTGGTATCATTCACATATCTGAGGTTGTTGATGTTTCTCCCACCTATCTTGATTCCAGCTTATAACTCTTCCAGCCTAGCATTTCTCATGATGTGCTCAGCATATAGGTTAAACAAGCAGGGTAACAGTAACAGCCCTGTCATATTCCTTTCTTGATCTTGAACCAATCAGTTGTTCCTTACAGGGTTCAAACTGTTGTTTCTTGACCAGCATATGGGTTTCTCGGAAGACAGGTAAGATGGTTTGATATTCCCATCTCTCTAAGAGGTTTCCAGTTTGTCATGATCCACACAAAGGATTTAGTGTAGTCAATGAAACAGAGATAGATGTTTTTCTGAAATTCACTCATTTTCTCTGTAATCTAACGAATGTTGGCAACTTGATCTCTAATTCCTCTTCTTTTTCTAAACCAATCTTGGACATCTGGAAGTTCTTCTTTCACATAATGCTGAAGTCTAGCATGCAAGATTTTAAGTATGACCTTGCTAGCATGGGAAGTGAGTGCAATTATCCAGTGATTAACACATTTTGGGTACTACCCTTCTTGGTAATTCAGATGAGGATTGACCTTTTCCAGTCCTGTGGCCACTGCTGGGTCTTCCAGATTTCCTGCCATAATCAATGGAAAACCTTGATGGCATCCTTCTTTAGGGATCTGAATAGTTCTGCTGGAATTTCATCACATCCTCTAGCTTTATTAACTTCAATGCTTCTTAAGACCCACTTGACTTTGCACTCCAGAATGTCTGACTCTGGGTGACTAACCACACCATCATAGTAATTCAGTTCATTAAGATCTTTCTTATACAGTTCTTCCACATATTCTTTCCATCTCTCCTTGATCTTTTCAGTGTCTACTGGGTCTCTACCATTTTTGTCCTTTATTGTGCCATCTTTGGTTGGAATGCTTCTTTGAAGTTTCCAATTTTCCTGAAGAGATCTTTAGTCTTTCCCCTTTTGTTGTTTTCTTCTATTATTAAACACTGTTCATTGAAGAAGACCTTCTCGTCTCCTCTATTGAATGTATGTTTCCCTCTCTCCCTTGCTTTTCATTTCTCTTCATTATTCCACTATTCTTAAAGCCTCCTCAGGTAACTGCTTTGCCTTCTTGCTTTTCTTTTCCTTTTCTTCTTCTTCTTCTTTTTTTTTTTTTAGTGCAACCTAAATAAGTGTCTTGGGTTAGATTCCCACGAAGCAATCCTGAAAGGAAGGTTTCATTAGAGAAAAGCTTTCTGGGAGTAGTGGTCAAGGAGTAGAAAAAGAACAAAGAGAAAAGAAAGTACCTAGGGCCTTGAAAAAGTGAAAGTGAAAGTCAGTCAGTTGTGTCTAACTCTTTGGGACCCCATGGACTGTGGTCCTTGGCTCTTAATCTTGCAGGTTATAGCCCTGGAATATGAAATACCCATTTAAGCATCTCAACTTGGGCAAAGAAGTAATGCTTCTACACAGGCCTATTCTCTTCTTATCGTTTTCTTCTTCTCAGGAAACACAGATTCTCTTAGAGTGATACTATGTATTTGTTCCTGTCAGGTCTGCTTAGCCCCAAAAAGTCAAAGCATGATTCTAGATATCTGTTTCTTTGCTTCTGAACACTAAATTAAAGCTAAGAAACGCTCTTAACATTATCATATTACAACACGCTTGCAGTTCTTACTGTCCATATTTTACTTGGGCTTCCCTCATAGCTGTCAGTAAAGAATCTGCCTGCGGCGCAGGAGGTGCAGGAGTCGCGGGAGATATGGGCTCATTCCCGGGGTCGGGAAGACCCCTCGCAGGACACGGCAGCCCACCCCAGTATCCTTGCCTGGAGAATCCCATGGACAGAGGAGCCTGGCAGGCTACAGTCCATGGAGCTGCAAGAGTCAGACATGACTTAGTGACTAAATCACCACCATATTTCACTTAAAATCAAATATTTAGCAAATTGTTAGATTATTTAGTGAATATTGATGTGTGTGCGTGCTTTGTATACACCTAGCATGCATTGAGTACTGTTAATAATTACAACATTCCAATATGGCAAGATAGGTTTTCTTATCCTGAGTTTACAGATGGAGGGATTTAATAACAGATAAAATGAACTTGCCCACTGTATTTGTTTTCTAAGACTGTCATAGTAAAGTACCTTTGGGAAGCTAGAACTAAGGTGTTGGAAGAATTAGTTTCCTTCTAAGGGCTCTAAAGGAAAATCATAGTGACTAAATCACCACCATATTTCACTTTAAATCAAATATTTAGCAAATTGTTAGATTATTTAGTGAATATTGATGTGTGTGCATGCTTTGTATACACCTAGCATGCATTCAGTACTGTTAATAATTACAACATTCCAATATGGCAAGATAGGTTTTCTTATCCTGAGTTTACAGATGGAGGGATTTAATAACAGATAAAATGAACTTGCCCACTGTATTTGTTTTCTAAGACTGTCATAGTAAAGTACCTTTGGGAAGCTAGAACTAAGGTGTTGGAAGAATTAGTTTCCTTCTAAGGGCTCTAAAGGAAAATCTGTTATTAATATGAGACTGTTTTAGCTGGCAATTCTTGGCCTTTCTTGATTTACAGACATTTCATTATAGTGTCAACCTCTGTCTTCACGTGGCCATTCTTTTATAATCATGCCAGTCATATTGGATTAGGGGCCAATCCTACTTAGATATAAACTCGTCTAACTAATTGCATCTGTGACTATCATTTTTCCATATAAGGTCATATTCTGAGGTATTGGGGGATAGGATTTCACCATATCTTTTTTTGAGGGAGACATGATTCAACCCACAACATCCATTTGCTGCAAAAATAGAGATCCCAAACCAATTTTGTGTGACTGCAAATTCTATGCTGTTTTTACTCTTGAAGTGTGAGGATAAAAACCCTGGTAAAAACTACCTAAACATGAAAGAAAAGTAGAAGTAGATTTCCCCTCTACTTTTTGTTTTAGAATAGAAGAATAAATATAGTATTTTTAAATTTCTTCACTCTTGTAGCTACAGAGCACTTTTTTGAGCAAATAAAAGTGAATAGTATGAAATTTATTTGTAAAGCTGAGGACAAAGCAGACTAGAGTAGAAGAAATGAATGGCATATAATTTGAGCAGACAGACTGTTTATTAACATGCAACATTCCATAAATACTGTTTCACTGATTTAGTTTGCTTGAAGCTTGAATGCATATGAAGGAAAGAGTAAATCACAGGGAAATTGCTTGAAAGTAAGAAATGTGGAGGTAGATATACAATTGCAAAAGAAAAAGTAGCAACAGGAAAAAATGATAGCTTCTTAAGTAAAAGAAACACTACCCACATAACTATAAACTCATTTTTTTTCTCTAAATAAAATTTTAAAAAAAGCATAAGGAAGAAGTCAGCATATTTGTTAAGAAACATGATGTAGTATTTATGAAATGATGTAATTTAAAGAGTAAAGAGTGCCTATTTGCAAAACTGGATTGATGAAATGAAAGAAAGGTTGATAGCCTATTTAATGCTATATATCTAATAGCATACTATATCTCCACAACTGGGTAAAAAAGTATTGAATAAATGAATGAAGGGATAAATCCATTATGTATTTTCTTTCTAAGTTATGAAATCCACATATTGTTTTACTAACAAGGACATAAATAATGCAGAGTCTTTCAATACTCAGTTGCTTCAGTCGTGTCCGACTCTTTACCATCCCATGGACTGTAGCCCGCCAGGCTCCTCTGTCCATGGATTCTCTGGGCAAGAATACTGGAGTGGGTTGCCATTTTCTTCTCCAGTGCTTCTCAATAAATTCTTTGCATTTTTAAAGAGAATTATGAGCCCATGTACCTCCATGAAGCCTTGGGCAAAATCAAAAACTTTCAATGGAATAAATAATCTATAAAGACCTATTTCTAAACCTCAAAAAGTTTATAATCAGAATTCAAATTTTAGCTTTAGTTATTATGAATAGATCACTTTCAGTTCAGTTCAGTTCAGTCACTCAGTCGTGTCTGACTCTTTGCGACCCCAAGAATCGCAGCACGCCAGGCCTCCCATTTTCCACAGTTTATTGTGATACACACAGTCAAAGGCTTTACTTAGTTATTATGAATAGTGCATTTTGTACAATTACAACAATGAATATTTTGATTAGTTGCTCTTGAATACTAAAATAAATTTATTACAATACTTAAATCTTATTTCAACACTACTTCAGCTGAACTAGTTTGAAAGTAGACTTTTATGAGAGAATATGAAGCTACATATTCTCTCCTAAATATTATGGTAATTCTTCATTTTATGTGATACACATGTTTTTGAAGGGCTTCCCAGGTGGTGCTATGGTAAAGAACCTGCAAGCTAACGCAGTAGACATAAGAGACACTTGTTTTACCCCTGGGTTTGGAAGTCCCACTGGAGGAGGAAATGGCAACCCACTCCAATATTCTTACCTGGAGAATCCCATGGAAAGAGGAGCCTGGCGGGCTGTGGTCCATAGGTTGCAAAGAGTTGAACATGACTGAAGTGACTTAGCATGTACGTAGGCATGTGTTTGAAAACATATACTAATTTAATCTTCATTAACAATGAAAAATACATTGATGATGTATAACACTTTCATAAGATATATTTAAGTAATTTATTTGGATCTTAAATTGGAATTGTGGCTGCCCATCCTCTTAAAATGGATTAGATTCTATTGATGTCAAAATTAAAGAAAATATATAACCTTCAGGTTTTCTAAATTCTTCTGTCATTTTAAATTTGTGTTAAAAAATCCTTAGCACTCAAGTATTATTACTTAACACATCATAGCACAAAAACATGGGGTCATACAATACCACTAACAGCTGGCTTCAGATTTAGATTCCAAATCAGCTAAACTTAAGATTTCACTTAAGAGTAGATTTCTTTCAGTTTGATGTTAGATCTTAAATTGTAGAGTGATAACCAAGATCATTTAGTCATTCACCTGTCTCTGCACTAGGCCACAGATTTAATCATCTAATAGGGAAAATAAATTTAAATTTTAAAGTTTTTGTGAAGGAGACATTCAGATAAATTTAATATACAATACGAAAAGAAGTCCTTTCTGGGATGAAAAAATAAAGGTCTTCGTTACAGAAGAAAGCTTGATAAGATATTAAAAGGAAAGATAGAATTATAAAAATAACTATTTTTCTACCCTTGATGCAGAGTAATCTGGCATGAATCATAAGTGAATGATAAAACTGTTAGATGAAAGGTTATTATAGAACAGGATATTCATAAAGTACCAGATAGATATAATTCCACAGATGTTTAAATTAAGTATACCCACTAACTAATTACAAAAATGGAAATATAGTGGGGAAAATCCACAACATCTCTGCAATTACCTTAACATCAAGGCCAAACTTAATATCATATGTGCTGGGCAACTTGATATTTGTTATATTGTATTATAATATTAATACAATATTATATATTATATTTTAATATGACCTAATGTGAAATACAGAGCATCGACTTTGAAATGTTCTTTTCAATAATACCTAACCTGAATCTAATAAAAATTTCAGAACTTACTTCCTATTTACATTATTCAGGAAATTAAAAGAAAACCTTAAGCCATATTGGAAACCTAATTTTAGCCATACTGAAATTAAAAGAAAACCAATGCCACAGTGAAAAATTAGAAAATTAGGTAAATCTAGAATGTTAAAATTCTGTAAGAAAAATTACCTAGCCTATTTAAAAAAGAGAAAGAGAGTGAGAGTCATAATAGTCAAATGAAATGTGTGAATTTAGGTTGGATAGCAAATTTAAATAAACAAGTGTAAAGTACATTTGGGGACATTTTGGGAAATCTGAATATAGACAGGATGTTAGATAACAGTATAGAATGATTGTACTTTTCTAAAACATGTTTTTGAGATTGAATTTACATAAGAGAATGTCCTTATTTTTAGTAGACATATGCTTAGGGAGAGTCACTGTGCCTGCAATTTATTTTCAAATGGATCAGAGATAAAAAAGAATATATGTGTGGAAAGACATAAAGTAAACAAGGGAAAATGTAAATAATTGGCAAATTATGGTAAAGATAAATAGACATTTGTTGAAACATTTTTTCTGTAGGTTTGATAACATTAAAAATAAAAAGTGGGGGCACAAAGCCCTTTCTTTTATATCAGCTTAATTAATTCTCAATTATAAATGTTCGATTCCTGTTAGGTGAAGTATGAATGGTTGGTGATCCTTCATGGGCTAAAAGATTCAAGTAATGGCTATAGCTTTTGATATGTGATACATTTGCATTTGTCTCTGCTCAGGAAGTCTGTACATTGTTAATTCTGGCGTTATAAGTTATTTTCTTCAGCTGTGCCCAGGTGACTGGAAAACTGCTACATCATAAGCTAAAGTAGCTATAAGACATTTGGGGGAAATTTCTCTCCTAACAAAAACCTGATGATGTTCGATTCCTGTTAGGTGAAGTATGAATGGTTGGTGATCCTTCATGGGCTAAAAGATTCAAGTAATGGCTATAGCTTTTGATATGTGATACATTTGCATTTGTCTCTGCTCAGGAAGTCTGTACATTGTTAATTCTGGCGTTATAAGTTATTTTCTTCAGCTGTGCCCAGGTGAC
The DNA here is from genome assembly GCA_006408695.1 of Aepyceros melampus. NCBI lineage: Eukaryota > Metazoa > Chordata > Mammalia > Artiodactyla > Bovidae > Aepyceros > Aepyceros melampus. Next base: position 71,269 of record SJXQ01009621.1, on the reverse strand, counting down.
TGGAAAACTGCTACATCATAAGCTAAAGTAGCTATAAGACATTTGGGGGAAATTTCTCTCCTAACAAAAACCTGATGGACTCATTATAAAATAATTCTAACAAGGAAAAAAGTAGACAATCTTTATACATGATACTTGCTTGATAGAGAAGCAACTTGAGATAAATCAAGCTCCATTTCCATTCATCATTGGCAAGGGGCTCTTCTGGGAGTGGAGATGAGTTTTTCTACCTTTTCCTAGATTTTATAGGTTTCTGTGCTCATAATTGGTCAAGAAAGGTGAGTAGCTGTTATTTTTGGTGCCATTGCCCTTTGCACACATTATTATATTGTGTTATATCTCACTGTTGCAAGAAGGAGCACCCGTTCCAGGCCCAAGAGTGGGCTCTTTTCCATCACTGGGTAATGAAGTGTCTGAGGAGACACATGTGCTGACAAAGATACTTTATTGGGAAGAGGCGCCTGGGTGGAGAGTAGGAGGGTGAGGGAGTCTAGGAGAACTGCTCTGCCATGTGGCTTACAGGGTTTGATTTTATAGTAATTGGGTTAGTTTCTGGGTTGTATCTGGCCAATCACTTTGACTCAGAGTCTTTCCTGGAGTCTGGCCCATCATTCAGCCAAGATGGATTCCAGCGAGGAGGATTCTGGGAAGTTGGTAGGACAGGACAGATGGACTGAAGTCTCCTCTCTCCTTTTAACATTTCCTGAATTCCTGGCTGGTGGTAGCTTGGCAGTTCCGCATTCCTTGCCAGGACATCCTATTGTAAGAAAACTCTTGCGAGTGGTTACTCTGGTGCCTGGCTAGGACCAGTGGTTTCAGACAGTTGGTTTGCCCAACACCACCGTTAGCACAATGCCAAACAATGTAGTTGAATGTAGCTCTATTCTTTCCTTTATGTTCCCAACACAACCAATTCTCTCACCAAAGTCACAGTAGATAACAGAAATGAAAAATCCAATTAATTGTAGTCATATAATCACAAACACATGTGATAGAGATTGGGATCAACAGTAGCACTCGGCATGAAAAGGAGACTTCATTTATTTGTAAAGGCCTTAGTGAGAATTTTCCACGTGCCAGTTACTGTGCCTTTCATTATCTATAATCAAACAATGAATTAAAATTTGATTCTTGCTCTCCAAAACTTTATAATTAAATAGGAGAACTTGAACACAAATGACTAAAAACAAGGAATTATCTAAGAAAAGTCATCTGAGTACCATATAAACTTAGAATGTGAAATTAAAATCAATCTAGGAGCATAAAGAGAGCAAAGTGGTAGCTTTTCATCCAAATCTTGAATAGATTCATGACAATGGAGGATGATGGCGTCTTGAATAAAGGCAAATGTGTGTGATTGGGAACAATCAGGTGATTGCAGTGCCTGATCATCAAACACATTTCCAAAAACAGCATGGCGTGGGGAAATTATAAAGTAAGAATTATGGGTAAGAAATTTGAATTTTACTGTTCACACAAAGTAGTTCTCAAAGTATGACTGAGAATCGCATGCCTCAGATTTTATGACCTACTTGTCAAATACATGCAATTCCTGAGAACTTCATTAAGAGCTACCAAATCTTGGTTTCCATGTATAGGACTTGCAAATGAGCATGTATAAAATCATCTCTGTTGATTGTTATTTACACTAAATTTTGGATAATATTTCCTTAGGCACTGGGGAATCCCTGAAATACTGTGGGGAAATACATAATCATTCCTGGATTTTATGTAGAATGATCTGGCTAAACAGATGTTCTTGTTCAAAGACATTTGGGCCTTTTGATAATCCCAGGACAAGTTACTTTCAAGAAAGGAGGAAATCCTTTATATCATGTCCACCCATACCTCCTGTCATATCATTGGCAGCATTAGATTAGAAATAGAGTGCCCAATAAATGTAGTGTGCTTTAATCAGCCCAAAGCTGTGTCCCTCACCCCGAGTCTGTGGAAAAATAGTCTATTCTGTGAAAATAGTCTCTTTAGCAAAAAACCTTTGGGATCACTGTATTACAGCACCTATGAGAAATTAAAAAAAATAAAAACTTGATTTAATCTGCATCACAGCAATGAGAAGCAACATTTTGGACTTAAATAATTTGACAGCTAGTATATTAATATACTATTAGTACACGCTATTAAAAAAGTCAGTAGACTCACAGACATAGGTAACCCATATGGCTACCAAAGCATAAGGTGTAGAGAGATAAATTGGGAATTTGAAATTAACATACACACTGCTATATATAAAACAGATAAAAAATAAAAATCTACTGTATAGCACAAGGAGCTATATTCTATATCTTGTAATAACCTACAATGGAAAAGAATATGTATATAAAATTTGACCAATATTTTAATCAAGTATCACTATGTCAGGCAAGATAATATTTTTAAATACTGTGGTCCTTTTTTCTCCTCAAAAATATTTGCCACATTATGAAAAATTAATTCATGTAAAATTTAATTAATATAAACTATTTCTTGCTAGTGCAAATGAAGTATTCTATATATCACACCCTGCATAAGCTTACATACTGATGATGAAAGGCGATCATAGAACAGTGTCTTAGGCAGATAGAGGCACTTCCCTGGTGGTCCAGTGGTTAAGACTCCATTGCAAAGGGCACAAGTTTGATCCTTGATAAGGGAGTTAAGATCCTGCATTTCACATGGCATGGAATGTAAAAATAAAGAAAGAGGAATAAAACAAATAAATAGGCAGGTAGTGTTCATGAATGTTCAGCATGGAGAATTTCTCACTCTTGAAGATATGGTCAATGAGAGAGAACCAGGTGAAAGTCAAAACCAGGTGAAAGACCCATACAGCCTTACTCAACCCTGCCTGCCGTGTTGCAAATCTACCACTCTGCTCACCGGATATAGAGAATCTTTTCCACTCTTTTATATGATTTCTAAAATCATAACTCTAATTACTATTAAAATGTGAAGTTTTAATAGCTGGCAGAAATACTGCTACATACTCATGAAGGCATTCTTCACATCAGTTGGCAAGCGTGTATACTGTTGTCTTTTCTCTCTTGTATTGTCTACTTCAGCTTCAGTGCCATGCCTTGCTTATGTAATAGTCTATCTTCCCTTCTCTTTCGAATCTGACACTGCCTTCTCCCTTTGCTCTGCCACCTCATTTCCTTCATCCTTTTAAGCAAACTTTTTAATTGAATCAATTGCCATTGTATAACTTTGCAAAATCTCATTAGAAAAATGATCTTTCTGAAAACTCAGGCCATTGCAAACCATCTTATATCATTTAAACAAATTGCTATGTTTGAAGAATGAATGACATGCATATCTGATTACTTTTATGAGAACATAAGTTCCCTGAAGGCAACAGCAAATAATTTAGCTGCTAAGTGCTTCCCAGTCCTCACTCAATCAGTTCAGTTCAGTCACTCAGTCGCGTCCAACTCTTTGCAACCCCGTGGACTGCAGCACACCAAGCTTTCCTGTCCATCACCAACTCCTGGAGCCTACTCAAACTCATGTCCATTGAGTTGGTGATGCCTCTCTCAATAGCCATTCAATAAATATTTCATAAGTCCATGGGTTAATGAATGAATAAGGTAATGGAGATCATAATTTCTATAAGAACTAGGGCAGTATCAGCTTATTAAAGGCTTTAACTCCAGGTTCCAGTCCCTCATCCTGAGGAGTGACCAATAAAAATTTTTTTAGTTAAGACATTTATGATGCCAAGAATATTAGAGAAAAAAATTCTGGTCACTAACAATTATTTCCAACATATATTTCTGGGAAATTACATTTAAAATAAAATTACCAGTCATTATATTTCCTGTGATAAAACATTACTGTAAATTTTTTAACACTTATTTTTGTGTTGATTGACTTCACCTTTACATTGGTTGCTGTGTTATTGCCTACCAGCATTCCTGGAATATAGCAGGGATGTTTTAAACATATGGATAATAGATAAATAAATAAAAGAAGACAAACCTATGATGTTAGTGAAAATCATTTTACAGTTTTAACATGTAATGGTAAAAAATAGAATAATACATTAAGAATCTGTTTAAAACAGAGTTAATCATCAAATTTAGGGTTTGTTTTTTCACTTTAAAATTTGTTATTGAAAGCATATATTAAGGAATGTGGGCTCCAATATTAGATCACCTGGGTGTTCATGCTGTGTGATTTCCTAACTAGACAAAATTTTTAGCAGTTTTTGGTTCTATTTCTCTTTTTACAAAATGACAAAAACATCAGCCCCTTCCTCTAGTCTACTTTATAAAGTATATACTAACTGGTGTAAATTGGTGATTTAATGAAGAATCACATCTTTATTCTACATTGTATAAAATATTGTCAGAATATTGCATATAATTTGCAGTGATTCAACTGGCCATGTCTACCTCTGGAGCAATCCAATAATTTACTTGATTAGCAGTAATTTCACAAAAATAACTACATAAGAAAAAATTTTAATATGGGACTCAGTACAAAAGCAGAGAAGATAATTCTAATAATGATTTTGGAAAAATGTATAAGACATAAAATTTCCCCCAAGAGAATAAAATATTCTGCCTCTCTGGTAAGTTGCAGTGGAATGAACATTATGCCATGAGTCACTGGACCTGAGTTTAAATCTTGGGCTCAATATCTGTACTTTCTCTTAACAGTCACATGTATCAAATCAGGATAACACTGTTTTTCACTGCTCTTTTATAAACTTAAACTTTTCCTTTCTTCTTCATTCTTTTCATTTTTCATTCTTTCCTTCTCTTTCCTCCTTCCAGCCCTTCTTTCCTCCTTTTCCTTCCTTCTTGTTATTTATTTTTCAACTACTCCTGCTTTGTTCCAAGAAGTCTAATAGGTCCTAAAATAAGCACAGTGAAACTAGCAATATCATCTTTTTTATCCTTGGAACTAACAGTCTTAGCAGAAGGAAGGAATCTAAAGAAGATATTTCAATAAAGCAAAAGATGAGAGTTTGGCACTAAGAAAAATTAAATAATGAAAAGGCCCCAAAGCTTTGAACACAATTCTGGCTCAGATGGTAAAGAATCAGCCTGCAATGATGGAGACCTGGGTTCTATCCCTGGGTTAGGAAGATCCCCTGGAGGACGGCAAGGCAACCCACTCCAGTATTCTTGCCTGGAGAATCCCTATGGACACAAGGAGTCATGGGGTTGCACAGAACTGGACACGGCTGAGAGACGAAGAATAGCGCCAGAACAAACACTACTCTTTAATAGAAATACTGTGTAATCCGAAAATACCCACTCTTGACAATGTGCAATTAACCTGTACACATGGCATGCTAGACAAATAATGCTTCTTTTCAATGAGAAATTCCTTTGTCTGTGATGACTGGAGTTGTGCCAGCTGTTCAATTTCATCAGATTTCTTCCCTGCTAATGGTAAGACACTGTTTTCATTGTGTTCAAGTGAGTGATCTTTCAGATACTGCTGTGTGATTGCTTTCTCTTATGAAATATTTCAAATGAAAAATAGCATATTAAGAAAAATATAGCAACATTGACATATCTGTTATCTAGCCTTACTAAATCTTACCACTTTGGCATATCCTTTTCAGACTTGAAAGTAAATTATACAGTACAGTTACTTGAATACACTTTTTAAATTCTCTTTTCTATTCTCCTTTCTTGGTGAAATCTAAATTACATAATTATCATTTCTATGAAAATATTTGCAATGTTACTATAGTCTTTACAAATAATAAGTAGCATTATTTTGAATATATTTAAACTCTATTATCAATATAACATTGTATGAATATTGCCGCATCTTGCTTGCCTGCTTATTTTGCTGGTTATAATATATAATATGATGTCTTATAAATATATAGAATTCATATGTGACATGAATCTTTAATGCATGTATACATGTATATACATATACTTCATTTTAATGGTGATTCTCTATTCCATTACCTGATTATATCATCTATTTTTAAAATAGATTTTAAAGTAGATCCATATCATCTACTTTTATTGAAGAACATTTAGATAGTTTCCTATTTTTACCAGTACAAATCACACCCCAGTGACCATTATTTTCTACAAGTTATTTTTCTTTTTCTCCTCCCTCCTTCCTTCTTTCCCTCCTTACTTCCTTTTAAATATGCAGAAAGAAATTTGAGAATTGTGANGCAGACTTTATTTTTGGGGGCTCCAAAATCACTGCAGATGGTGACTGCAGCCATGAAATTAAAAGATGCTTACTCCTTGGAAGAAAAGTTATGACCAACCTAGATAGTATATTCAAAAGCAGAGACATTACTTTGCCGACTAAGGTCCATCTAGTCAAGGCTATGGTTTTTCCAGTAGTCATGTATGGATGTGAGAGTTGGACTGTGAAGAAGGCTGAGCACAGAAGAATTGATGCTTTTGAAGTGTGGTGTTGGAGAAGACTCTTGAGAGTCCCTTGGACTGCAAGGAGATCCAGCCAGTCCATTTTGAGGGAGATCAGCCCTGGGATTTCTTTGGAAGGAATGATGCTAAAGCTGAAACTCTAGTACTTTGGCCTCCTCATGTGAAGAGTTGACTCATTGGAAAAGACTCTGATGCTGGGAGGGATTGGAGGCAGGAGGAGAAGGGGACGACAGAGGATGAGCTTGCTGGATGGCATCACTAACTCGATGGATGCAAGTCTGAGTGAACTCCGGGAGCTGGTGATGGACAGGGAGGCCTGGTGTGCTGCGATTCATGGGGTCGCAAAGGGTCGGACATGACTGAGTGACTGAACTGAACTGAACTGATGAGCTACAGTTTATTCTTTATGGAATATATAGTTTGTGAGTTTAAGAAATCTTTCCATTGTGACATAAAAGTAATTTTAAGTTTTCTTTTAAAATTTAAATACCTGATAGAAAAAATCTTACATTTTCTCATCTTCAAATTAATTTTGGCTGTTCTGGTCTTTATTGCTGCCTGTGGGCTTTTTCTTGGTGCAGGAAGTAGGGGCTCTTCTTCCTTACAGTGCTCAGGCTTCTCATTGCAGTGACCTCTCTTGTTGTGGAGCACACACCCAGGCTCTAGGGTGCATGAGTTCAGTAGCTGTGGTGCACAGGCTTAGCTGCCCTGCGGCATGTAGGAATCTTCCTGGACCAGGGATTGAACCTCATGGCCCCTGTATGGGCAGGTGGATTCTTAACCACTGGGCCACCAGGGAAGCCCACTGCTGGATTACATATTCATATTTTAGTAATGTTTGTCTAATCTTCCCTTTGGCCACTTCCTTCCCCTACTCCTCCCTTTCTTTCTTCTCCTCCCTACTTTTTGCCATCTCTTGTTTATCCAGCTTCTACTTATTGAATTTCAATGTTTCTTGCTTTTAAAACTTTCAAGTGGGCAAATTTACTTCTAGGATTTATCCTAATTGCATTTAGTGAGTTTTGATGTGTGATTCCTTCATTCTTGCTTATTATGTAATTTCTCTAGTGCTTTCTTCTTTAATACACAAATTATTTAGGATTGCATATTCAAATTTCTAAACATATATTTTAAAGCATATTTCTAAATGTGGGTTTTAGGTATAATTTTATTGTTGATGACTTACTGAATTTTATTGCAGTTCAAGCTTTTTGTTAATAGAATAGCAATTCTTTGACCTCTGATGAGACTTTAAATCTCTGTACATAGTTATTTTCTTTTTTGGGGTAAATGCAAATATATACTTGAAAAATATATTCTTTCTATGATTTATGCAGTGTGTGTGTGTGTGTGTAACATATGTATGTGTAATATAGTTAAAGTTTTCCTATTTTTACGAAGTTTTTTGCCCCACTTGATTTGTCCTCATATGATAGAAGAATGCACATTAAAATCATCAAGTTCAGGATTTACTTATTTCTTAGTGTATCTTTGACCTCTGATGAGACTTTAAATCTCTGTACATAGTTATTTTCTTTTTTGGGGTAAATGCAAATATATACTTGAAAAATATATTCTTTCTATGATTTATGCAGTGTGTGTGTGTGTGTGTAACATATGTATGTGTAATATAGTTAAAGTTTTCCTATTTTTACGAAGTTTTTTGCCCCACTTGATTTGTCCTCATATGATAGAAGAATGCACATTAAAATCATCAAGTTCAGGATTTACTTATTTCTTAGTGTAATTTTCTTTCATCATTTGTGTTATTATTTTAGCTCTTTACAAGTTCATTATTGTTATATATGTTTGTTGTACACTTTGGTAGATTTTTGTTATATTCTTCATTATTTTATAATTATTAGATTAGATTTCTATATTTGTATAAATTATACACAGTTATTTCATAATGTCAATTTTTACATTATAAATATTTATATTGCTAAATTATTGTTATAGTATTGTTTTGCTTAACCTTTATTGCTTCTTTTCCTTAATTATATTTTGGCTGGTAATATTATCATGGCTTTGTGCCATATCTGTTTGTACTGCTGCTGGTGCTGCTGCTGCTAAGTCGCTTCAGTCGTGTCCGACTCTGTACGACCCCATAGACGGTAGCTCACCAGGCTCTCCCATCCCTGGGATTCTCCAGGCAAGAACACTGGAGTGGTTTGTAGTTCCTTCTCCAATACTTGAAAGGAAAAGTGAAAGTGAAGTCATTCAGCCATGTCTGACTCTTAGCAACCCCATTGACTGCAGCCTACCAGGCTCCTCCATCTATGGTATTTTCCAGGCGAGAGTACTGAAGTGGATTGCCATTGCCTTCTCCAATGTGTTAGTACTACTTTACTTATAATCTAAATATATGGTTTTATTATAGACATGTCCTTTTTAAAGCAGTATAGAGATTGATTTAAAAAATACAACCTGAATACCAATGTCATATGTTAAGGGCATTCAGTTCAATTAAGTCAGTTCAGTCGGTCATTTGTGGCTGACTCTTTGCAACCCCATGAACTGCAGTACACCAGGCCTCCCTGTCCATCACCAACTCCCGGAGTTCACTCAGACTCAAGTCTATCGAGTCGGTGATGCCATCCAGCCAGCTCATCCTCTGTCGTTCCCTTCTCCTCCTGCCCCCAGTCCCTCTCAGCATCAGGGTCTTTTCCAATGAGTCAACTCTTCCCATGAGGTGGCCAAAGTATTGGAGTTTCAGCTTCAGCATCAGTCCTTCCAATGAACACTCAAGACTGATCTCCTTTAGAATGGACTGGTTGGATTTCCTTGCAGTCCAAGGGATTCTCAAGAGTCTTCTCCAACACCACAGTTCAAACACATCAATTCTTCAGTGCTCAGCTTTCTTCACAGTCCAACCTCACATCCATACATGACCACAGGAAAAACCATAGCCTTGACTAGATGGACCTTTGTTGGCAAAGTAATATCTCTGCTTTTGAATATGCTATCTAGATTGGTCATAACTTTCCTTCCAAGGAGTAAGCATTTTTTAATTTCATGGCTGCAGTCATCATCTGCAATGATTTGGGAGCCCCTCAAAATAAAGTCTGCCACTGTTTCCACTGTTTCCCCATCTATTTCCCATGAAATGATGGGACCACTCTCCTCTTTCACTTTCATCAAGAGGCTTTTTAATTCCTCTTCACTTTCTGCCATAACGGTAATGTCATCTGCATATCTGAGATTATTGATACTTCTCCTGGCAATCTTGATTCCAGCTTGTGCTTCTTCCAGCCCAGCATTTCTCATTATGTATTCTGCATATAAGGGCATTCACCTACCTATATTCAGAAAATATTTGGACTTATTTCTAAATCATATTTTTCATTGTTTATTGAGTACCATCATTTTTTTTTATAATCCTTACCATTCCTTTGTAACTTCTATGAAATTGATTAGAATTTCTATTGCTTCTTTCATCTTTTTAATCCTTTTTTTTCTTTCTTTTTTCTTTTCTTCTTCTCTTATCTTTTGTTCTGATAATTTAGAAACTACAAATAATGATGTGTAAATTATTTTGCAATTGTTTTAATTTTACCCCATATAAGTAATGATAATTTTCATTTAAATCTAAACTTATTCTACACAACTTTCCCATCTGAAGCCTGACAAGCTCTTATTTTACTATAACCATCCACTGAAAAGTATGTGTGATAGCATCCTGCATCTTTACTTTGAAATTTTTGTGAGTCTTTTAAACACAAAACAGTTGTTTTGTAGTCAATAATTAAACATATTTATCAACTTTTTTATTAAATTTTCTTTTGCTCTATACACTCTTTCTTGTTTCCTTTTTCATCTAGAAGCAATAGGCTCAGTAGGGGATGTTTTCATGAGAAGTCTTGTGTGATAGCATCATTATATCTTGAGATGTTTGAAAATCTTTTATTTTGTCTTCACACTTGAATGGCAGTTTGACAAGTTGTAATACTTTAGGTTGACACTACTTTTGATAATAAATGAGAAAGTATTGATTTACTCCTTTTTTTAGCACTATTGCTGATTAAATTATGCTTTTCTTATAGTTATTTTTGGTATGCTATTTTTATTTTTGTTGATTTTTAAAAATGATTTTCTCATTCTTTCTTATGTTGTTCAATTATTGCGCTGTGTCTACCTGTGAGCTTACTTTGATCCTGCTCTGTGCCAGGAACATACTTTCAGATTAAAGACTCAGCCATTGCCCAATTCAGAGCCTATTTGAAGATTATATGATAGAGGCTTTTAAAATTGTTACTGTATGGTGAATTATCAGTACCTTCCAATTTTCCAAGAGACTGTGGCTATCCTAGTGACATTTTATAAAATAAGTACATTTTTTATTTCTAAGGTTTCTAATTCACTTTTTCTTATCACTTGTTCTTATTTCATTTCTGCTAATTTTGTTACAATATTTCATGCTTTAGATTTTCACTGTTCATTCATTTCACAAGTATTTGTATAGAAGTTTGTTACTCATTCTATAAAATTAATTGCATCTGGAATAAGTATATGCTACATATAGTTTAGTATCCTTTTTAGCCTTATTTATTCTGTGTGATTTATATATTTGTTCATTGCAATTGGTTTATTTATTCATTTATTTTCTAATTTATTTGATTACTAATCTCTTTGAGTTGTACTCCATCCATATCTAAAAGAAAGTGAAAGTGAAAGTCTCTCAGCCATGTCCAACTCTTTGCAACCCCATGGACTATATAAAGACTATGTAGTTCATGGAATTCTCCAAGAACCCCATGGACTATATAGAGACTATGTAGTTCATGGAATTCTCCAAGACAGAATACTGGAATGGGTAGCCATTCCCTTCTCCAGAGGTTCTTCCCAACCCAGGGACCTATATCTATTCAAGGCCTTTGTTTAGAATCAGATATTATAATGACCTCTGGATCAGTTGTCTCCAAAGTGACAGCCTTGAACACTGCTCAACATTTCAATTTCATTTCTGGAGTAACAGATGTGGTTGTTTTATTTTTATAGATGGCAATTTTGTTTGGGTTTTTATTTTTTTGCTCTTATCTTCTGCTGTGTGTTTGATTCACATCAAAGCATGGGCCCATTTTGGCATTTTAACTAAAGTCTTTGTGACTATTTTAATGGAGTTTTGATTCACCATATAATTTCCTGATCTCTTTTTATTGCCAATGTTATGAATCTTTGTCCATGTTCTCATTATTATTTAGCATCACTTGTGGGAAAAGTGAACAACAGCACTTTGTGAAAACGTCATCTGTGATAATGTTTTATAAATTACAAGTTTTCAATACAGAAAGTTTCTTGCAGATTTGAAATTGTTCAGTTGCTAAGTCATGGCCGATTCTTTGTGACCCCATGAACTGCAGCACACCAGGCTTTCTTGTCCTCCACTACCTCCTGGAGTTTGCTCAAACTCAAGTCCATTGAGTCGATGATGTCATCCAACCATTTCATCCTCTGTTGCCACCTACTCTTCCTGTCTTCCATCTTTCCCAGCATCAGGGTCTTTTCTGATGGGTTGGCTCTTTGCATTCGGTGGCCAAAGTATTGGAGCTTCAGCTTCAGCCTCAGTCCTTCCAATGAATATTCAGGTTTAATTTCTTTTAGGATGGACTGGTTGGATCTCCATATAGTCCAAGGGACTCTCAAGCATCTTCTCCTGCACCACAATTCAAAAGCCTCAATTCTTCAGCTCTCAGCCTTCCTTATAGTCCAATTCTCACATTGGCTACTGGAAAAACCATAGCTTTGACTATATGGACCTTTGCTGGCAAAGTGATGTCTCTGCTTTTTAATATGCTGTCTAGGCTTGTCATAGATTTCCTTCCAGGGAGCAAGGGTCTTTTTATTTCATAGATACAGTTGCTGTCTGCAGTGATATGGAGCCCAAGAAAATGAAATCTGTCACTGCAGAATTACAGTTCCTCAAATCATTCTGTATGTGGAAAGTAAAGTGAAACTTTTGACCTAAGATGTGACTTAAGTTACCACTGAACGTCATAAGAACTGAATTTATTATATAGAAATATTACATAAGGAAAGATGGACATTTTACACAGTAGGGCAGAGGATAATGGGGTAATAGTGTGGAATGTGAAGAACTCCAGACTCTGGGGTAGGAGACAGGTATCTACTTTGAACTTGCCAGAGATCAAAAGAATCAAAACCTCTCTGAAGATTCTTTAAAACCTTTGTTTCCTCATTTGTAAAATTAAAGTGTTGCATTGCTGCTGCTGCTGCTGAGTCGCGTCAGTCGTGTCCGACTCTGTGCGACCCCAGAGACGGCAGCCCACCAGGCTCCCTCGTCCCTGGGATTCTCCAGGCAAGAACACTGGAGTGGGTTGCCATTTCCTTCTCCAATGCATGAAAGTGAAAAGTGAAAGGGAAGTCACTCAGTCGTGTCTGACTCTTAGCGACCCCATGGACGGCAGTCTACCAGGCTCCTCCGTCCATGGGATTTTCCAGGCAAGAGTACTGGAGTGGGGTGCCATTGCCTTCTCCAAGTGTTGCATTACAGAATCTATAAGAATTTTTCCAGCTCAATATATATGATCTTGACATTCTAATTGATGTTATGCTTCTGAAATGATGTCCAACGTTTGCAAATTGCTTTAATCAGAGTAGAAACAATTTTTATAGTGGCTATAAATGGAGTAGATTCAAGATGAGGCATTTGAACTTGCAAAGAAAAATAACTGTCAATCATGCACAGGTAGAAAAATAAATCATGAAAGTAAAGAAAATAACTGCTGTCTCAAAATAGTTCAATTTTTGAAGAGTTCTCCCCCACCCCTTTTTTGGAAGGGAGTATTTCACCTGGCAATTGAAGAATATAGGATTGTGTTTTCAGTTTTAAAGTTTGAAAACTAATTAAATGCTTATATTTTAGGTTAGCCTTGTACGTATAAAGAATTCAGAGTATTCAAGTAAGTAGTGTTGTAATACCAGTGTGTCTCATAGGGTCTTCTATTTAGAGCCTTGTTCTTATGGATATAGAAGGGAGAGGGGAGCTGACAAACATGCACTCACTTTCAGAAAAGCTAGAGAAGACTATTCCAAGAATTTGTTTTTTTTCTTACAGAAACACAAACATCTTAGAAATTTAGGGAATTATACAGTGATTGCCATTATTTGATAATTTACTTAATGAAAAGTATATACAAAATGCTTTATTTTGTTTTATAGTTGAAACTTAAAATAAACCCTCCTAATTTGCAGATATAGTGTTTTCAAAGTATCAGGAGGACTCAAAAACTTTAGCATGAGTACAAATAAAGGCCAGAATCAAGAGCAAATCATGTTTGTATCTTTAATGCCTATCAAAACATTATGTTTTATTTGTTAAATTCATCAGTTATGTTTTACTTGTTGAATTTAAACTCTGAGAATGCAAGAGTAAAGTGCTAGTGACTTTAAAAGTTCATCCATCTAAGAAAATACACATATAAGACTTTTGCTAGGCTTCTTAAATTTCATACAGAGTCTAGAATTCCTTATATAAAGCTTCTATGTTTAATAACTCAAACTATTTTATACTCTAGAAAGGTGATTTTTGTATACTTTATTTTGTGAATCATTTTCAGAGATACCTAGAGTAAGATTCCAAGATCAATACATAATTTCTATAAAAACAACAAAATATTCATTTTTAGTTGGACAAATAGCTTCACATCAAATTAGGTTTTGCTGCCAGTGAGTTTGTGACTTACTTAACAAAAAACTTTTCTTCAGAGCTTTTGGTTTTGGAATTTCAGATAGATTATAGTATATCTATATTATATTTAAGGCACAGAGAACTGGAAGCGGAAGAGTGGAATACAAAAGTGTTTTTGAAAAGATCTGTTTGTATTGCATAACAAAGATCCTGTAAATTAATAATCCCTAAGGATCCTAATGTGTTAAGCTGATACAGCCACACATTTGCCATGCCTTCTTGAGACACAGCAAAATTGTAAAGATGACTGTTTGGGTGGATATAGTGGGGCAATGTATGTCAGGAAAAAGATTTTTTTTTTTTTTTAATATGAAGTAAACAACCTAGAAGATAATAGACCTAAGGCCTGGACTTTTCAGAGACAGACACTAAGAGACAGAATCAACAGAAATAAGAAAAGTGAAACGATAATTTTTTAAAGTTTAAAAATTGATGAAAATTTCATTAAAATATCCAGAGTCACGCTGTGTAGTTTGGGTTATCACATTGCTCATGTATGAGTCACATGAGAGCAAATCCAAAATAAAAAAAGATAAAAATTCCTCCAAGAGAAAGTGAAAGTCCTTCAGTCGTGCCTGACTCTCTGAGACCCCAGGGACTATAGAGTTCATGGAATTTTATGGGTCAGAATACTGGAGTGGGTAGACTTTCCCTTCTCCAGGGGATCTTCCCAACCCAGGGATTGAACCCAGGTCTCCTGCATTGCAGGAAGATTCCTAACTAGCTGAGCCACAAGGGAAGCCTGAGAGAAAGATAAGAGGCTTTATTTTCTAAGTAAATAGATACATAAGCTTAAAAAAAAAAAAAGGTAATTGACACATAAACTTGTTTAACAGTGGAGGGAACTATGTTCAATGAATATACCCAGTGAAAATTTCTGACATATGCATTTTTTCATTTTCTGCAAATAATTTGAAATTTTGCATCATGTAGTCAGTCTAAGGTCATGGAATCTGGTCTCATCACTTCATGGCAAATAGATGGGGAAAACAATGGAAACAGTGAGAGGTTTTATTTTTTGGGGCTCCAAAATCACTGCAGGTGGTGACTGCAGCCATGAGATTAAAAAAACTCGCTCCTAGGATGACAAGTTATGACCAATCTAGACAGCATATTAAAAAGCAGAGACATTACTTTGCTGATAAAGGTCCATCTAGTCAAAGCTATGGATTTTCCAGTGGTCGTTTCTGGATGTGAGAGTTGGACTATAAAGAAAGCTGAGTGCCAAAGAAGTGATGCTTTTGAGCTGTGGTGTTAAAGAAGACTCTGGAGAGTCCCTTGGACTGCAAGGAGATTCAACCAGTCCATCCTAAAGGAAATTCGTTCTGAATATTTGTTGAAAGGACTGATGCTAAAGTTGAAACTCCAATACTTTGGTCACCTGATGTGAAGAACTAGCTCATTGGAAAAGACCCTGATGCTGGGAAAGATTGAAGGCAGGAGGAGAAGGGGCCGGCAGACTGTGAGATGGTTTGATGGCATAACTGATTCAAAGGACGTGAGTTTGAGCAAGCTCTGGGTTTGGTGATGGACAGGGAAGTCTGGCGTGCTGCAGTTCATGGGGTTGCAAAGAGCCAGACATGACTGAGTGACTGAACTGAACTGAATCAGTGTGGA
The DNA here is from genome assembly GCA_006408695.1 of Aepyceros melampus. Classification (NCBI taxonomy): domain Eukaryota; kingdom Metazoa; phylum Chordata; class Mammalia; order Artiodactyla; family Bovidae; genus Aepyceros; species Aepyceros melampus. Next base: position 55,570 of record SJXQ01009621.1, on the reverse strand, counting down.
ACTAAAGGGCTTTTTGATGAGGGTGAAGGAGGAGAGTGAGAGAGCTGGCTTAAAACTAAATATTAAAAAATCAATAATCATGGCATCTGGCCCCATCACTTCATGGCAAACAGAAGGGGGAAGATGGAAATAGTGACAGATTTCTTCTTCTTAGACTCCAAAACCACTGCAGACGGTGACTGCAGCCATGAAATCAGAAGACGGTTGCTTCTTGGCAGGAAAGCAATGACAAACCTAGACAGTGTGTTAAAAAGCAGAAACAGTACTCTGTCAATGGAGGTCCGTATAGTCAAGTCTGTGGTCTTCCCAGTGATTATGTATGGTTTTGAAAGCTGAACCATAAAGAGGCAGAATGCCAGAGAATTGATGCCTTTGCTGGGAGAAATATCAATAACCTCAGATATACAGATGATACCACCCTTATGGCAGAAAGTGAAAAGGAACTAAAATGCCTCTTGATGAAAGTGAAAGAGTAGAGTGAAAAAAGTGGCTTAAAGCTCAACATTCCGAAAGCTAAGATCATGGCATCTGGTCTCAACACTTCATGGGAAATAGATGGGGAAACAGTGGAAACAGTGTCAGATTTTATTTTGAGGGGCTCCAAAATCACTGTAGATGGTAATTGCAGCCATGAAATTAAAAGACACTTACTCCTTGGAAGGAAAGTTACGACCAACCTAGATAGCATATTCAAAAGCAGAGACATTATTTTGCCAACAAAGGTGCATCTAGTCAAGGCTATGGTTTTTCCAGTAGTCATGTATGGATGTGAGAGTTGGACTGTAAAGAAAGATGAGAGCCAAAGAATTGATGCTTTTGAAGTGTGGTGTTGGAGAAGACTCTTGAGAATCCCTTGGACTGCAAGGAGATCCAACCAATCCATTCTGAAAGAGATCAGCCCTGGGTGTTCTTTGGAAGGAATGATGTAAAGCTGAAACTCCAGTACTTTGGCCACCTCATGAGAAGAGTTGACTCACTGGAAAAGACTCTGATGCTGGGAGGGATTGGGGGCAGGAGGAGAAGGGGACGACTGAGGATGAGCTGGCTGGATGGCATCACTGACTTGATGGACGTGAGTTTGAGTGAACTCCGGGAGTTGGTGATGGACAGGGAGACCTGGTGTGCTGTGATTCATGGGGTCACAAAGATTTGGACAGGACTGAGTGACTGAACTGACTTGAATTGAACTGTGGTGCTGGAGAAGGCTCCTGAGAATCCCTTGGACAGCAAGGAGACCAGACCTGTCAATCTTAAAGGAGATCAACCCTGAATATTCACTAGAAGGACTGATATATACTGAAGCTCTAGTTTTGGTCATCTGATATGAAAAGATGACTCATTGGAAAATCCCTATTGCTGGGAAAGATCAAAGGTAGGAGAAAAGGGTGTCAGAGGATGAGCTGACTGGGTGGCATCACAGATGCAATGAACATGAATTTGGGCAAACTCTGGGAATGGTGAGGTACAGGGAGGCTTGGCATGCATGGCGTCCATGGGGTCACAAAAGGTCGGACACAACTGGGCAACTGAACGACAACAAGTGACTGCTAATAGTATTTCCTTCTTCTTAGTTCAAATGCAATGGTAAAAATGGAAGAAGGAAAATTGCACTTATATAGAAGTGATATTTTCTGAAGTAGAATCATTCATTTAAGCATAAAAAGACACAACATAATAAATAGACATATTGTGAACACATAAATGATTCCTTGAAGATTTTGTCTCCTTCCATTAAGTGGCATTATCCTTGTTTCAGTTCAGTTCAGTTCAGTCGCTCAGTCGTGTCCAACTCTCTGTGACACCATGAATCGCAGCACGCCAGGCCTCCCTGTCCATCACGAACTCCCAGAGTTCACTCAGACTCACGTCCATAGAGTCAGTGATGCCATCCAGCCATCTCATCCTTTGTTGACCCCTTCTCCTCCTGCCCCCAATCCCTCCCAGCATCGTCTTTTCCAATGAGTCAACTCTTCGCATGAGGTGGCCAAAGTACTGGAGCTTCAGCTTTAGCATCATTCCTTCCAAAGAACACCCGGGACTGATCTCCTTCAGAATGGACTGGTTGGATCTCCTTGCAGTCCAAGGGACTCTCAAGAGTCTTCTCCAACACCACAATTCAAAAGCATCAATCCTTCGGCACTCAGCTTTCTTCACACTCCAACTCTCACATCCACACATGACCACTGGAAAAACCATAGTCTTGACTAGATGGACCTTTGTTGGCAAAGTAATATCTCTGCTTTTGAATATCCTTGTTTAGGAATAATAAATAATATGCATGGAAATTGTTTTTCTTTGTCTGCAAGTTTTGTGATTCTATCACACAATGTAGTGTTCTTTGTTATCGTTGTTTAGTCACTGAGTTGTGTCTGACTCTTTTGCAACCCCATGGACTGTAACCTGCTGGGCTTCTCTGTGGGATTTTCAAGACATAAATACTGGAGTGGGTTGCCATTTCCTTCTCCAGGGGCTTTGTCCCACCCAGGGATTGAACCCATGTCTCCTCCATTGCAAGAGGATTCTTTACAGCTGAGCCACAAGGGAAGGTTGTAGTATTCTTTACCTTATCATTATTAAGGGAACTAGCAGGGAGTCATGTGCTAGTCATTCACTAAATAAAAGCAACTTTTCATATCAATTGTTCTGATTTTGCCACCCTGCTTGTGAAGCGAAAATTTTCAGTCATAAATTATCCTTTTTCCTTTATTATAAAACATTTTACATTGTAAAACTATTTCACTATCGTAGTTATTTTCTGATTTATTTATACTCTGGTTATTTATGACATCTTTTTGTAAGTCATCAGTTTTTATATATTTCTCTCCTTTTCCATAAATGAACACATTGCTCTGAAATTAATGTGAAATAGATAAGTTGGCTTACATAAATCAGAGAAGGCTTTATGTAAATAATATTTTGTGAAAAGTCACAATTTCATTTAGCCTATATTTCAGAATAACTGTGGTATTCGAAAGGTAAAAGAATTACACATAGAAGAGGAAGAATACTATTATATTTTTGATTAATAATGAATAAACTGACCATGCATCTAGGCTTAAAAATCTTGGACAAACTCACACTTCATATACTCAATTTATTTGAAATCACCCAGTTTCATCTGTTTTTTCCATTTGAAGCCAAAAGTAAATTGTGACTCATTTTGATAAGATTTCCAATGTTACGAAAGTGTAATATATTTCTATTATAAAGCTGTTAGTTTACCTATATTTCCAATTCTAGAGCTACATTGTGTAGAAAAATTATTTTACTTTCAAAGATCTTAATAACATAGTTGTTACCATCTTTAATGTTATGAAACCATTTAAACATTAAAAAATTGATTTTGTGGAAAAGGTTATATTCAACAATAATTTAATATTTATAAGTAAAAATTCTAAAGTTATGTTTCAGTTCAGTTCAGTTCAGTCACTCAGTCGTGTCCAACTTTTTGCGACCCCATGGACTGCAGCACGCTAGGCCTCCCTGTCCATCACCAACTCCCGGAGTTCACTCAAACTCATGCTCATTGAGTCGGTGATGCCATCTAACCATCTAATCCTCTGTTGTCCCCTTCTCCTCCTGCCTTCAATCTTTCCCAGCATCAGGGTCTTTTCAAATGAGCCAGCTCTTTCCATCAGGTGACTAAAGAACTGGGGTTTCAGCTTAAAAATCAGTCCTTCCAATGAATATTCAGGAATGATTTCCTTTAGGATGGACTAGTTGGGTCTCCTTGCAGTCCAAGGGACTCTCAAGAGTCTTTGACAACATCACAGTTCAAAAGCATCAATTCTTAATCACTCAGCTTTCTTTATAGTCCAACTCTTATATCCATACATGACTACTGGAAAAACCATAGCCTTGACTAGACAGACCTTTATTGGCAAAGTAATGTCTGTGCTTTTTAGTATGCTGTCTAGGTTGGTCATAATTTTCCTTCCAAGGAGTAAATATCTTTTAATTACATGGTTGCAGTCACCATCTGCAGTGATTTTGAGCCCCCAAAAATAAAGTCTGCCACTGTTTCCACTGTTAGTATAAAATTTATAAAACATCATTGGATTGTTTAAGATATACTACAGTAATATTATATGCACTAACTTCTTTTGGAAAAAAAATAAGCTGTGGGTAAGAATTTGGGGATGCATTTCACTTCTTTCTAATCACAGTAGAAAAATACTGCCATTCATTTGAAGAAAACATATTAAAGGGGTGAACGATTTACCTAGCTAACCAGGAGGATATTCAATGTCAGGTAGCTGCATTTCTGGAAAAAGCAGTTACCATTTTCCGAAATTTTGAAATGTATAAGTACATATTGCTAACAAAATTCCTGAGTATAGTTAAATGAGGAAAATCTCACATGTAGAGGAATCATAGTAAATTTTGTGATTCCCAATCCACTACTGGTAAGCCAGTGTCCCTGTTGACTTTAATAGAAGGAATACTTATTAGAATTACTCCAGAAATGTGTAATAAGGAAACTGCAAGAAAGATTCCTTTACCTGTGGAAATAAAATTCCTTTACTTGAGAGTAAGGGTTTGATGACAAGTAAATTTGAAATTCCAGATATACAGGTCATACTAATGAAGGTTCATTTATAGAGAAATATTATAAGTAAAACTAGGAAATAGATCAAAGTCAGTTTAAAGTATGAATTAATGATTAACTGAATGATTGCCTAAACAACCACAATTGAAGATTGGTGAGAATAGTATTGGATTTTACACAAATGTATTTAATACTTGATAATATAACTGATTTGTTCATGAAGCATTGCCATTTAAGTCATCTTAATGAAAATACTTTTCTTAGGCCAATAATCTTCACCGGTAATTTTGAATGTAGCTTACAGTGGTATTTTTCAGATTGTTATACATGATACATCTGCTTTAAAATTATAAAGGTGATTGTCAAAATGCATATTACTGGGTTCCAATCCAGACATATTAAATGAAATCACATAATTGCTGCCCACAAATCTTCCTTTTTATATCTTTCTATGTTATCATTATGACTATTATTTAAGAACCACTGGCTTCAACTGAATATATATCATGACCATATAATTGAGAAAACTAGAATTAGCTAATCAGATATTAGCTGCATATACCTTGTCTGGGGGATAATCCTTCCATAAATTTAATCTATAAATCTAAATATATGAGGCCATAGAAACCACCACATTATGATTATCATAAATCAAGCTGTACATTAGTATCTGTACTTGCCAGTTCACAAGAAATTTTAAAAGCTATGACCAATTTTAAGGAATTGGCATACAACCAGTGGATCTCAAAGTACACAATAAATTTCATTTCTGATTTAGTCCTATGTGAAAACAATGCTAACTAGGAAAAATTTCAAGCTAGAATAATGTATGGCAAACTCTAATGAAATGTGGAGAAGCTGAAGTAACATATTTTACATATAAAAGTGGGCTTAATTCTCCATCAAAAAATATAGTGTACTTATACATAGATTGGATAATACTGAATACTTTTTCATTATTTTTCACAGGTTATTATTTTAAAACCCATTTTGATAAGGCACTGCAGTAAGTCCTCTCTAAATTTTTATTGCAGTCACAAGAAAAATTCAGTGCAGAGAACATTTTTATTAAGAGTAAACTAGTTCTTGAAGGAAATAAAAATGTCTCTGTGGTGTCAGCGAATTCTATTAGCCTTATTTTAAATATAAGGAAAACTAAGGTGAGAAGAGATTAAATGCTTTTTCCCAGGGTCGTCTACAAAGGCAGTGGCAGGGAGAATTAAAATAAAGAGAAAATGATAGATTAGACTTATTAAATTCAGGACATGTATCTAAACACATCTTGTTACTAGCAAGGTATTTGAATTTTTGTCATCAATTCCTAGAAATAAGCTGTGTGTGTGTGTGTGTGTGTGTAAGCATATACACAATCAATTCTCAATATTCCTTGTTACAATGATTTATTGTTAGTTTTATAATTTTTTTACATTGTAACTATGTTTAATAAATCAGGAAGAAATCAGTTTACTGTGGCACTAACTTCACTTCACTTATAGGTTGAGAAGGAAGGTTAATTTTTCTAAATTTTAAACCTAAGTCCTAGTTAAAAGCTTTGGAGACCTTGGTTAAAAGACATAATAGTTAAAAAAATTTTCACATTAGGAACTCTGTTTGGAAAAGGGAATCCATTTATAGTTGCAGAACTTGTTTGATTTTTTAAAAATTCAATATGTTTAACATTAGGAGAAAAATAATAATGGCTTTGAAATAGGTGCTTCCATTCTTATTTTTAAACTGGTTGAAGGTTTAATGATAATTTAAACCATGTGTTGCACAGTTACTTATACTCAGTTCATTTAAAATTACTGAATCCTATGGAGGAGGAGAGTGATTACAGCATAGATTCTACAACCAAATGGCTTATATTCTTTCCTTCCTTGGCTTTCTTTCCCTTCATCGCTCCCTCCATCTCTCCTTTCCAAATCCTTTGTTTTCCTTACCTGGATTTCAGAAGGTAATAGAATTTCTTTATATTCATGGTGAATTGGACACAGGAACCAGACAGAAACAAAAATATTAGCAGTAAAATAGAGAGTAATCTAAAGTTTTGCCTTCTCCATCTCATGTTACAGCTTTGATATGTGCTGAAGGGAGATGAGCCAGTTGACCACACACAGTCTCCACATTCTTCAAGGAGAATTTCAGGAAGCTCACATCCTTGCCTTGAACTCCAATGCAAAGGCCCTGGGATGTGTTTGGTAGCCTCTAATTCTGTTTTGGGCCTTGAGTTGGGTATTCTTATCATATTGACTGGGATTCCCTGGTGGCTCAGAGGATAAAGCATCTGCCTGCAATGAGGGAGACCTGGGTTCGATCCCTGGGTCAGGAAGATCCCTTGGAGAAGGAAATGACAATCCCCTCCAGTATTCTTGCCTGGAGAATCCCATGGATGGAGGAGCCTGGCGATCATATTGACTTGAGAATGAGAGGAGAAGGGACTCTATTTATGAGCATCTCTGAAAGAAAGAATCTAAAATTGCTGAGGCCATGTATATGTAGTAAACCACTTTAAAATTCGTAATGAAATAGCTTATCATTATTCCTGTAGTCAGACTAACGGTGAGTAGGAAAAAAAAAAAAGGACAAAGCAGTTCTTAAAATTTTTGGAAGACAGAAAGCCATGGTTACTTTATGACTTTTCATGCTACCTGGTCATCCCAAACCTCCTGCCCCTTCCTTTTCTATGGCACGTTGATTCAGTGATTTGTTACTATAGTGCATTTAAAGTAAATTAAAGAATTTTATCAAATATAGTAGTAGAATCATTTACTACACCAGTGATTTTCAGCCCTCTCTTCCCATTACAATCACCTTGGTATCATTTTAGAAAAATAATGATTTTATGGCCTCAACCCTTGAAAGACTTTATCAATCTAGAGTAGGACTCATGCACCATACTTCTGTAAATTTCCCCAGGTGCTATGATCATGCAGATAGGTTTGAGAACCATTGTTCTGAACTGAATGGACTGGCACAAAGACAGGAATATATATTAATGGAACAAAATAGAAAGCCCAGAGATAAATCTATGCACTATGGACACCTTATCTTTGACAAAAGAGGAAAAAATATACAATGGAGAAAAGACAATCTCTTTAACAAGTGGTGCTGGGAAAACTGGTCAACTACCTGTAAAAGAATGAAACTAGAACACTTTCTAACACCATACACAAAAACTCAAAATGGATTAAAGAGCTAAATATAAGATCAGAAACTGTAAAACTCCTAGAGGAAAACATAGGCAAAACACTCTCTGACATAAATCATTGCAAGATCTTCTATGACCCACCTCCCAGAGTAATGGAAATAAAAGCAAAAATAAACAAATCGGACCTAATTAAATTTAAAAGCTTTTGCACAACGAAAGAATCTATAAGCAAGGTGAAAAGACAGCTTACAGAGTGGGAGAAAATAATAGCAAATGATGTAAATGACAAAGAATTACTCTCAAAAATAGCTCATGCAGTTCTATACCAGAAAAATAAATGACCCAATCAAAAATGGGTCAAAGAACTAAACAGACATTTCTCCAAGAAGATGTAAAGATGGTTAACAAACACATGAAAAAATGCTCAACATCACTCATTATCAGAGAAATGCAAATGAAAACCACAATGAGGTACCATCTCACACCAGTCAGATTGGCTGCTATCAAAAAGTCCACAAATGATAAATGCTGGAGAGAGTGTGGAGAAAAGGGAACCCTCTTACACTGTTGGTGGGAATGCAAACTAGTACAGCCACTATGGAGAAGTGTGGAGATTCCTTAAAAAACTGAAAATAGAACTGCCAGAATAGAAAGATACACATATACCTCAATGTTCATCGCAGCCCTGTTTACAGTAGCTAGGACATGGAAGCAACCTAGATGTCCATGGGCAGATGAATGTATAAGAAAGTGGTGGTGCATATACACAATGGAATGTTACTCAGCTATTAAAAAGAATGCATTTGATTCCATTCGAATGAAGTGGATGAAACTGAAGCCTATTATACACAGTGAAGTAAGTCAGAAAGAAAAGCACTAATACAGTATACTAATGTATATAGATGGAATTTAGAAAGATGGTAATGACGACCCTATATGTGAGACAGCAAAAGAGACACATAGAAGGCGAGGGTGGGATGATTTGAGAGAATAGCATTGAAACATGTATATTATCATATGTAAAATAAATGACCAGTCCAAATTTGATGCATGAAACAGAGCACTCAAACTGGTGCACCAGGACAACCCAGAGAGATGGGATGGCGAGGGAAGTGTGAGGGGGTTTTGGGATGGGGGACACATGTACACCCATGGCTGATTCATGTCAATGTATGGCAAAAACCACCACAATATCATAAAGCAATTAAATTAAATAAATTTAATAAATAATAATAATAAATTAATTTTTAAAAATTAAGAATTACAGTATATAAAATGTGACATTTGGACTTTTTTATGATGAAAATTATTTGGGAGGTCCCATTCTGAAATGACTTATAATACTGTGACTCAAAAGATGCAAAAGCAAAGATCCAGGCAAGTCCACTTTAAAAAATGTTTTAAATGAAGTTTAATTGCTTTACAATGTTGTGTTAGTTTCTGCTATACAACAATGTGAATCAGCTATAAGTATACATACATCCCCTCACTCTTGAGTCTCCCTCCCACCATCCCACCCCTCCAGGTCATCACAGAGCACCAAGCTGAGCTTCCTGTGTTATATAGCAGTTTCCCACCAACTATTTATTTTACACATGGTAGTGCATATCTGTCAATGCTACTTTCCCAATTTACCTCACCCTCTTCTTGCACTGTGTCCACAAGTTCATTCTTTATCTGTGCATCTTTATTTCCATGCAAATCCATACTGAACTCTTTCCTCCTTTCTCCAAATACAGGAAAGAAATAGAGAAATCAAATGGCTTTCCCACTCCTGCCTCTCCCTGATCTGTTTAAGGAAATAGCCCTGGCACTGGTGTGCAGGACAGATTGAGTGAAGAGAGTGTGGAAAGAAGCAAGAGACTGTTTCAGCTGTAGGTGAAAACGAAGATCTGAAGCATGGCAGTTGGCAAGAGAGTTAGAAAGGAGATGCCAGAGAGTGTTTTATGATAATTACTCAAGCTACTGCAAGAGACTGAAAATACTTTTCCTCAGATAATTTTACAAAGTGAAAATTAATGAAGTCCTCATATGTGAGCTTAGGTTACAAAAACAAAAGATAAGAAAACAAATGCTTTCCTGAACTCCCAGAAATTTACAGACCTTGCAAAATTTACCTCTTCATTTCCAAATAGATTTGAACA